>CM023957.1:15358935-15441728 GCA_013407115.1 Glycine latifolia | reverse complement strand
ATATATATATATATATATATATATATATATATATATATATATATATATATGTTTGGTTTTTCTTTTTCCTTTTCATGTTTGCTTTTAGTTTTCCTCTTTGGGGTAACCACATTAACCATAAGTCTTTGACTCATTTTCCATTATAGTTTCAGTTGAGACTTTGGTACGTATTTGGAACTCAATTGAATTAATCCTTAGAAGCTATTATTATCATAGAAGGCTCAGGTCGTGGTCGTGGGCAACATATTTTTATACTGGTCTCAAAACGTGGGAACACGTACTTGGTCCAAAATACTGATATAAAGGATTTAAAGAAAAAACAAAATAATAAATAATTAACATTATATATCTCTTTGCTTTCAATTTAAAAAAATCTAAGCAATAATTATTCACTTATATATATTTTTAGTTATTTATTTATTTCTTTATATAAAACTCATACATATATAGCTAGCTAGAAAGACAGTACAGTACTTAGAATTACATTTGAATTCTCAACACGTTCCGTGGTAAAATTAGGCTATGAATATTCTTGATAAGTTTGGATGGCTCAATGAAAAGGAGAGTAAAGTCAAAAGAAATATTAATTAAAAGCACGTATGCTTGCGTGTACCACTATGTTTTGTCATGCTTTAGAACTGCATGAAGTATACTTATTGATATGATTGTTTATAAATCAATACAATTCAATAAAAAAAATTTAAAAAGTACGTATTTCATTGTCTTGTTTTTGAATTTAAATTTATAACTAATAAGTCATCAATTCACCCTCAATAAAATTTAATAAAAATAAAAAAAATAAAAGTTTAATTTTTTATTAAAATGGATTTTTTTATGTTTTGAATCCGTTTTAGAGAGAGAAAAAATTATGAAATTTGAGGCATGTAATGATACTATATAGGATTTATCTAGGATCCAACAAGTTTTTGAAAACTCTTTAATAGTATTGATAATATAACTTTTAACAATAATTAACCACTACTATATGATAAAATAGAGGTAATATTATTAATTATTTTTATAATTTTGTTTAACATTTAGGGATGGTAAAATGGATCTGTCCCGTTAGGTTGACCCGTTTAGTCCGCAAAAAAATATAGACTGGATTGACAATTCTAACCCGCTATTAAAAAATGGGGCGGGCCAGTCCAGCCCGTAAAACTGCGGGTCAAACACGGGTTGGGGCGGGCCAGCCCGCTAGGCCAATATTATTTAAAATATTAAATATTAAAATTAAATAGATATATTTAACATATTTTGAAATAAGTATGTTATTTTAATTTATACTCTTTTGTATTCTCAGCGTATTCTAATTAACTTCTAAGTTTTAATATCAAAATGTTTATGATAATTATACTTTCAAATAGTCTTTCATTGCTAGCATATTATACTTTGGACAATTTACATCCATAAACTTCATTTACAAGTGGTGTAATTTTGTGAATTATCACATGACATCAGTTATTTAGTATTAATTTTAAATTGTTTACTTTTATTTAACTTTGTGTTTTTTTTTAAATTATCACATTTGTATTTTTTTATAATTTTTTTGCATTTTTTAAAAATATTAATTTTTTTAACTCACTTTCCAAAAGTGGACCAACTCGCCTCACCCCACATTTTTGGTGAGCTGGGCCAGTCCACCCCATTTTTGTGGGCTGGCCCACTTTACCAACCATATTAACATTTAGTATTATTATGAATAGATAATATATATGTGCTAATTAATATAGATAAGATTTTTTATTCTATAATCTTATAAAGAAACAATCATATATTTTATAATAATTATTTTAAGGTCACATCAACAATAACGTTCTTATTAGTTAATGGTTCTTTTCATTTTTACAGTAACAGTGTACCGATGCTACACTCTTATTTTGTTCATCGTTTAGTTATGTTAAGAATTAATTATCAATCTTAACAACATTGTCATTTAAAAATGGTGGGTTATAGACTTATATATTGTTCTTTTTCTGATAATTTAAATTTTATATATTTCTTTTAAAAGTTAGATATATAATTTGATCAAAACACCTGTGCGATCTTTAATAAAGATTAGTTTGATATGTTTGTGTATGTTTTTTATCTGTATATTTTTATGTAAGTTAAATTAAATATGTTTCCCTTCTTATGATAATATCCATTTTTATTTATAAAAAATAAGAGAAAGTATATTTTAACACTATAAATTATTTCTTATAAATAAGACAAAAGTAATAGTACTTTTCTATCGTTAATTTGTAAAATTATTTATTAAATTTCACGTGTTAAATAATTTACATTATGTATAATAGTATCAAGCTACATCGTTTGAGTGAATATACATGTAATTACTAATGTCTTTAAATTATCTAAACTTACTCAATTAATAAAGTATCTATTAATTGAGTAAGTTTAGCCTATTTATATTTTAACATAAAATTTGAAAAATAATTGTTTTATTTTAATAAAAAGAATCTTTCAAAATGTGATAAAAAATTATACTTTCAAAAGAAACTGAAACAAACATATGTTTATTTAACCACATACTTTTTTAATATATATACACATATATAATAGTTATAATATATTATAAGATCATTATTCTATAGGTTGGGAATCGTAATTAAGTAATACATATAATTATAAATAAAATAGGTAAGGAACAACAAATATAAAATAAAAATACACATGTTATGTTAATGAATAGAGAAAATTTTATTGAATGTATGGATAAATTAATATAAGACTATTAACTTAATTAGTGGTATTGTGTCGAGTCTTGTATATGCATTATTATGTTCATAATAGTTCTACCTAATTCAAATAACAATGTCTCTTATAAAAGATATTGTGCTTTCTACAAAAATAGAAAATGTGTCATGAATTTGCTTATTAAGTTTAGTTTAATTTTCCCTCTCACATGAAAAATAAAATTTTAATAATACTCTAATGAATGCTGTTAAAATCTGTTTGTATGACTTTCGATAATAACATTTATATGAAACATCCTAAAAAAATTAATTTGCCTTAGACATATAGTGTAGGTTCTCAATAAGATTCATAATTAAATTGAATAAGTCACTCTATAGTGAACTAAATCAATCAAGACACTGGTGGAATATTAGTCATCTTAGTTAGTATTTTTAAAATGAATGATATGAAAATAAAATAAATTGTCCATGTATTTTTATGAAAGCATTGGAAAATGAATTATTCATAATTGATGTTTATGTATTTTTTAAAGCAATAATTAATGTTTGGGTAGATGACATAAATACTATCAAAACCCCTAAAGAGCTTTTAAAAGCTATAGGTTATTTAAAACAAAGTTTAAGATGAAGAACTTAGGAAGGACTCATTTTTGCCTAGGATTATAAATTGAAGACTCAAAGAATGAAATTTCTATGCATAAAAAGGGTTCTATACGGACAAATCAAATTTGTTGTGCATTCCAATAGTTGTAAGCTCGCTAAATATAAACAAAGGTTTTTTTACACCTCAAGAAAAGGATGAATAATTACTTGATCTTGAAATACCACATCTTAGTATTATTGGAAAACTAATGTGTCTTCACTACTAAAAAAAGGATTTTAAAGTCGATTTCTCAACACTTTTGAAAACGATTTTGAACCGTTTTTAAATCCGTCTTTATGAAAAGTTAATATTTTTCATGATGATTGTAAAACTTTCTTAGAAAGCAAGTTTCTACATCGATTTTCATAAAAACTGTCTTAGAATGTATTTTTCTTGTTTTAAAAATGCAAAAAATTGATGATTTGAAGGTTTTTAAAAAACCATCTTAGATATTCACATTAATAGTTCCATCAGACCGCAAGAAAGTGAGCTTGTTGAGCCTGGAGACCAGTGCAGTTGTTTGTGAGTTGCAAGACTCGATCCAAGCACAAATCTACGATCTCTTTGCCAATTGAAATTGGGGGAAATCAAAATTAGGTTAGAAATTGGAAAATATGAAAGTGTGGATTTCTAGTGATGGGAGAAAACAAGAAGAAGAAGAAGCTTTGACGATGACAATGAGGGAGTGAGTACGTGATTGAGGAGAAAAGAGGTGAGGTCGGTAGGGTGCAAGTTTAACAAAAATATGAAGGCTTATTTCAATGACAATTTTAACAAAAATCATCTTTGAAAAGTTGCGAATATTTGCAAAAATGTCACACATTGGTTTTATAGAACCATCTTTGATCTTGTATCATAGAAGAATGCTTTTGTAGTAGTGCTTGCTAATTATAAAGACCTAAAGTTACGATTAATTTATTAGCAAGATTTATAGATTTTCACCTATGAAGAGACATTAGAATGGAGTCAAGCACAAACTTTGTTATCTTGAAGGTTATTTTTTAGACTCACGTTACGGTAGATCACAAATAGGATATTTATTTACATGTGCTACAAAACCATTTCATTGCAATCTATGAAACAAACCATAATAGTCCCATCATATAATCGCAGAATTTTAGCATTACATTATGCAAGTTGAGAATGCTTTTGGTTAATATCTATGATCTAACATGTGCTAGAAACTTGTGATTTATCTTTAGAAAAATGACATTGACTATCATATTTAAAGATAATCATGCATTTATTATTACTTGAAAGAAGGATAAAGGAGATAAAACAAAGTATATTACAATGATATTTTTCACTCATGAGCTTAAAAAGAATGATGATATACATATTCAATAAGTTCGTTCATATGAAATTTAGAAGATCTTTTTATAAAGTCACTTACAAGTAAAGTTTAAACAATTGGTACATATATATTTTAGAACCTTATACAAATTTTACATAATAAAAGAATGAGTAAATAGCCACTTAAGTTTTTGAATTTGTATCTTGTTATCATTTTAGTCCTTAAAATTAAGAATCGAGATTTCATTAAGTCCTTGAAATCAACCCATCTATTTCATTTTGGTCCCTAAACATATGTTACTATTATTACTTAAGTCCTTGGATTAAGGAACCATAATAAGAAAAAAACTGAGTTATTTTAAGGACTTAATTGAAACCTTAAAAATTTTCAGGGATTTAGTTGAATTTGTCTTCATTTCAAGAAATAAAATGATAAAATACAAACACTACTAGAAATTTAGGGACTAAATTGATCATTTACTATGTAAAAAATAGTATTTTGAGATGGTGAAAAAAAATAAAATTGTTAATTGTAAAGATAATCTGTGAAATGCACATCTAAATAATAAAACAAAAACTTAAACTATCCAATTGAAAGCCTAAAAAAAGGTAAAACCTCAACCTTTTAAGTTATTTCACTTAATTAGTTAGAACGACTCCATGTGAATTAATCTACATATTTGATAGTTAGGTGTTATAATTTTAATACAAAAATATATTGAATTTTGTTTATCCGATAACCCATAAAGTAAAAGTTTTTGTAATCATACAAGACTGAAACAGAAACTCAAATTCGTGAGATTTACCAAGAATAGCTAAATTGAAATTCATGATATTGTCATATTGTCCATATATATCACTTTAGTCATTGTTTCCATATTTTATCACATTTCATGCTTATGTTCTGGCTTGGTTGGTGGTCCTTTCCCAAGTCCAACTCGTTAATTCTTAACTTTCTTTTTTTGACTGAATACTTCTCTTAACTTTCTGTCACGTGGTGCATGCTCAATTTATGGGAAAAATAATTATCAAAGCGTATCCCATTTAAAAATGGATTTGAGGGTAAGAAAAGTGAGATAGAAAGAAAAAGTGAAAGAGAATATGAATATATATTTATAATATGATTCTCAATCTATTGTATCACCACTTATTTTTATTTGTGCAATAGTTTATTTTTGTTATTCGTGTGACTATATATATTAATGTGAAAATAGTTTGTTATCGTAAGAAATAAAAATAAATAAATTTAAATTGTTGAATTATATTTAAATGGTTAAGATTAAAATAAAAATACATGCACATGACATTTTTTAAAATAGTCATATTATCTCCAACTAATTTATACAAGATTCTTAATCATTCATCTAAGATTGTATGTTCCAGAGAAAGAGAGACGATGTATATTACTTTATGTTATAATTTTAAGTTTGGATTATATAATCATATATAGATAATTAATATTTAAAAGTTGTTTAGTGGTCATATAACTACTTTAAAAATAATATATTTTTCTTTTAATCTTTATTATCTAAATAAAATGCATGATTTATATATTCATAGTTTTTTTTTCTAGCTATACAAAATGTTCTCATTTAAAATATATATAATTTACACTACATATAGCTCTTATTCTCACTATACAAAGAGTTACTATAACTTTTACACTATCACTGTTATATAAACCATGCTTTATATATTCATAGAAAAGTGTTCTCATTTGATATATATATATATATATAAATTCATAGCATTAAAAGCATGGTTTATATATTCATAGCTCTTATTCTCACGAAGTGTTAGTATAACTTTTACACAAATATGAATATATGAATATATAAACCATAGATTTTACACTATCACATCACAAATATATATGAACATTAATGTAACACCGTTAGTATAAAATAAATTATACTATCATCGATCATATATCATTAGCCGCTTAGTATACCTTATAAAATAATTATTATAAAACCAATAAACTTATCATAAATAATAATATTAAATTAATATATAAGGTCAATGCATAATCTTTTTAAATATTATAATTATATATATATATATATATATATATATATTAAAAACTCTTAATTTCTAAATATAAATTAGAAATTTAGATAATCAATTAAATTATGCTTACATGATTAAAACTAAAAGATAAATATACACTATTGGTTTAAGTAATCATATAATTAAGTCTAAATTATAATTTTGATCATTCTATAATTTTAAATTTGTAATTTGATCGTTTTATTTCTAAATCAAGATATTTAATTTTTCTATTTTTCAAAATAAACAATTTTGATTCGCTTGTCAATTATCATCCAAAATCAAACATTGATTTTAATGCGACATATTGATACTGATATATAGGTATACGCTATTGACATAACAATTATATAAAAAAATATTAAATAAAAGTGTCTTAATAGGAATGGAACACATAACCCTTTATTCATAAACAAAATAATAAGTTATTAAAATACTTATTTTGTTTAGTTCATACATTAAAATTATTTTCTATGTATAGTAAAGAGTTATTAATTTTTTTAAAATTATCAAAATTTATAAATTAAAAAATATTTAATATATTAATCTTTTTAATTTTATTTTATATGTTTTGATTTTGAATAATTTAGATATTTTATTTTTATTTACCAATTTATAATTAAATTTCATAAATTAATATTTAAATTATTTACATAATTTTTTAAAATTTATTTTAATATACAAATTATTTTTACTCTAATTATTTAAGTAAAATAAAAATATTTATATATTAAATATTTATAATTTAAAAATTTTGATAATTTTTAAAAAAAATTAATAACTGAAAATAATGTTAATATAGTTAACTAAATAAGCAAGTGTTTTATTACTTTGTCTATGAATAATTTTATGTAAATAATTAGTGAAAATAATTATAAATTGGTAAGACAAAAATAAAATAAAATAAAACTATTTAAAATAAAAACATTTAAAATAATATAAATAAAATTAAAAATAATTATATGTTAAATATTTTATAATTTATAATTTTTGACAATTTGAAGAAAAAAATATTGATTAATGATATATAGAAAATAATGTTAATGTATTAACTAAACAAAGAAAATATTTTAGTATTTATTGTTTTTTCTATAAATAAATAAATAAATGATCATCACTTCAATTCCTATCAAAATATTTTTTATTTTTCACTTCATTTAATATTTTTTTCACATAACCTTATTAATATCCCACATCAAAATTAACATTTGACTTAAACACTATGAAAGAATCAAAATTGTTTATTTTAAAAAATAGGAGGACTTGTAATTTAAAAATTGGGGGATAAAATTGCAATTTAGTCAACTATTAATTAACTACTACATATAATATTAATCATCAATGTATTGTATGACTTAAATTTATGATTTTCATTTTTTTACAATCACAAAAAATTCCCTGTCTCCATATATTTGTTATCCAAGATTTATTTTAAGAGTAAGTTTACGATAATATTACGTATATATTAATTATTAATACACACGCATAACAAAATACATTAATTTGTGTTAGAATATCAACCATTATATTTAATTTCTTATCAACAGTTAAAATTATTTATTTAATTCTTCTAATATGTTATTGTTATACTATTTTTTTACAAAGTGTTATTGTTATACCATCGAGAAAGTAAAAAAAAAAACTTGAATTCAGGAATATATATATATATATATATATATATATATATATATATTAAAGTGAATAGATAAAAAATAAAATATGAAGAAATAAACAATAAAAACTGAATATAACAAATAAATAATTAATCTTGTCTTAAAAAATTCTATCATCGATTTAGTATTTGTATTCAACATTGAGAATTCAGAACCGTGTTCACTGTTCAGAGCCTCTGCGTGTTTATGGTCGCTTTCGTTTTCCACGTTTACGTAATGGTCGGTGGTCACTCTTTCCCAAGAGAGAAATAATATATAAAAAATTCAAAACCGAATCAAATACTCAAATAAACCCCCAAATATATGCAGCTCACACTTTTTTCGACTTTCACTTCTATAATGTGATTCATAAGGTATACTCTTTAGTGAATTTTATAATATATTTTAAAATAATAAGAAAGAAGAAGTTCCTACTTTCTATCGTTTAAACAATGACAAATTGAGAGGCAAAACTGTGCTGATAGAGCTAGCACGTCAGAACTTGTGAAAAATAATTTTATTTTTAAAGTCGATTTTGTAAAATTTAGGATATGTAGATGTTGAGTCTTGCAACTTTTATTTTAGAGAATTTATTTTGTTAATATAAATTCTCATTCAAATTTTGATTAAAGAATCGCCTTTAAAAGAGTATTTCTTTCTATAAAAAATTAAACATATAATTAGATGAGAAATAACGTTGAGCTACGTGCAAGAAACAAAACAGAAAAGCCAACTGAAAGTTGTTTCCTTGAAAGCGAGAAGTTGAAGTAATACTAGTTGGGAAAGTATCAAGTGTCAACACGGGGAGCATATAGCACTAGCATGAGTAGTATACAAGTATGACTCGGAACATGAACCACCAGACCCGAATTTCCGGTTGTCAGCATCTGGTGATTCAAATTTTCTTTAGGAAAATCTATAGGAAGGTAGAACAACTCTATTGCAAAAGGACAGGTCCCTAACAAAAGTTGGAGCAGAGTCTCTCACACACACAACAAAAAAAACATGTCCAAGAGGCAACCCCATGATTAGCAAGGAAGTTGGCACAAATTTTTTCTTCCCTAAAATGTACAAAAAAAAAAAAGAAGCAAAATTATATCTTTATAAGAATATAGACAATTCCAAGGAACCAAATCATGTCAACAAAAGCATCAACGTCCAATTTGGAGTCACACTCCACCCAAAGCCTACTCCAATTTTTTTTTCCAAAGTCAGTATGTGTTTCTCATATATATGATAAAAAAAAGTCATATTAATTATCTTCTAAAATTCTGTCAAATAAAAATAAATTATGCTACTCAACAATAATAACTAATAACTATTGAGAAATATTTTGCTTTCATATTGTTGAAAAGTATGAGAAAAATGTTAGGTCATACCAGTGATTAGATAACTAATTAACTTGAAAGAAAGTGTTTGTACCAAAAACAAAACAAAACATGATCTGTACTACTAAAAAAATAGTTTGGGATTGAGTTGATGGTTGAAGAGAAAAGGAGAGAAATTCTGAATGTGAATCTTTATATTTTGTGAAAATTAAACTCAGTATGTATTGTCAATTTAGTCAAAAATATGTTGATTTACTCTTGGGTATTGCTAACTAGTATCCCTCATAGCAATGGTTAAAAAATTAAAATGAAAAATTAATTTAATATGAAAATCATATGAGATCATAAAAAATTAATGTAAAACACAATTTTACATATTTTAATAATTTTTTTCAGTTACTTTAACCAATGTTCTAATCATCCTGATTAAAATTTGTCTTTTCTCTTTTAATAAATATTACTCCATTTTTAGTGTCTTATGTAGTGTTAATTTTCGATTTTAGACGATACCAAACTTGTATATGAAGGAATCAGATTTTTTTTTGGTAAAGCCAACAAAATTCTCATCAGAGAATACATCGAGCAAAAAGTGATTATTACATCAGAGATGCTGTATGTAATTACAGCACTGCATCAGAACCTAAAATTATGCAGCATCGCCAACCGAAAGATAATGAAATACATATATGTACGTACAAGCCTTAACCATGCAGTTGTTGATCCAAATCCTACTCGTATTTTGCGTTACTTTTTAAATATATTAATAAGATATTTCAAAATTAACTGAAATTTTATATAAATAATGTATATTTATATTATTGAATGATGCTGCCACATTTTTTTAATATTTTTTTTCTTCCTCTTCTTCTTCTAAATTTTTTGTCACTGTCGGATGCATACTATGCGGAGAATGTAGAATATATTCCATCGTATAGATCATAAATTCCATCATATTCATACATATTCGTTGATACACGAGCAGCATTTAGTATATAAAACAGAATATCTATGTATGGTACTGCTCGTGACTCACACAAGTCACAAGACTTGAATTCGGAGACAAAGCTGGTTTATGGTGGAAATCTGTGGGCAAGTGTACAGCAAATATTTGTCTGAGTATTTTTAAATTAAAAATAAAACTAAAAATATTTAGTAGAATATAGTAGTAATGAAAATGATACAACATGTTAACAAATTAATTTTGAATAAAATATAAATAAAAGTATCCATAATAACTTTTTAAAAAATACAACACATGTGAAATAATACATACATAATCATGTACTTACAAATAAAATCTGTCTATTATTGTTTATGCTACTGTGTATTGCTTTATTATATGTTTGAATGGAAGATATACAAAAAAGGAAAGAAAATATGAATAGTGCTATATTTTCTTTCGTTCAATTGAAAGAGAGAGAGAGAAAGAGAAGATGTTAACATTAAAAAGTAAAATTGTAAAGTTTTCTTTTATTTCACTTTTTTCTTTTAATTCAAAATTCCAAACTATTTTCACGTGGCAAACATGAGATGAAATAAGATATGAAAATAGCATTGTCGTAAATGGTAATATTGTGGGTGTAAGCTTTACCCGATGCTAATTTGTGATTTGACATGGTTTTTGCCTTTTTGGGCATTGCTAGATTATATTATTAATTGTTTGGTAGTACATGTTAATGCTATTCTTTAGCCATGATCGCGCTGTGGACTAATGCGATGCGAGTCGCATTTTGTGGGGTTACTTGTAACATGCGGTAGTATGTATTGTATAGTGTGGTAGTGGTACTATCGACTTTCCCAAAGTCACATTTTTGCATTGAATGGGGAAACATGTAAAAAGGAAAGAAATGTGGAACATTGCTTTCCTTGGTTCACCTAACGGGGAATTATTAAATAAATATTTTTAAATATATAATTTATCATTTGTATTTTATATTTTAATATTCAAATTTATAATAAATAATTCTTTATTAATATATAAATTATATTGTAATACAATGTTATTTTTAATTACTAAAAATTTCTTTGAAAAAACATTGAAATTCAATTTAAAAATAAATATGAAAATGATAAATTGGAAGACATAAGAGATTAAGAAATGTTGAAGAAAAAATCTTAAAAACATTTTCATTGAATTAAAATACTGTCATTCTATATCGTAAGAGTAAATTATATTATTTATCTAAGAGATTTTGTGATATTGTACAAACTTTTCCTGCTTTTATCTATTTCAACACTAACTCTTCCTTAATTTTTTGGGGGGCTTTAATTTTAAAAAAAAAATATACATTAACATTTTCTTATACATTACACTAACCTCTTATGTAGGGAAGATATATTACAGTAAATATTAAAAAAACAAAATTTTGTGGATGATTAGTGTAATTCATGCATATAGACATAGTTATTTTTAATTTATATATAAAGAGAGGAAAGATCGTAGAATATAAAGAATTGAATATAATTAAAATACTTTCATAAATTTTTAAATAGATAAAAAAAAAGGTTTTAAAAATATATAAAATAAAAGAAACAGAGAAATTTCATGGTAGGAGGAGGAATAAAGTTGAGCATGGGCGTTACACGAGTATTTCGGCATGGAATGAATGTCAGATGGTGGGAGTTACAATCAGCATTAGGCACGTTGCTAGTGGAAAGCGCAGAATAATTTAATGTTACTTTTGTTCGCATTGGGAGACAAGCAATCCAGATAAAATCATGTCAAAAGGTTGATTCCTTAACTCTTTAGTTGCCTAAAAAAGTGAAAGAGAATATATGAGAAGAAAAAAAGAGAATAACAATTATTTAATTAAAGAGAAATAAAGTGAATCAAAAGAAAATTATTTGAATTAAAGTTTTTATATATTAAAAAAGAAATTAATATTGAATAAAATGTTATTATTATTATTTTATTTTTATCATTATTATCGTTTTTTTTTATAACATTTATTATTATTACCACAGGCTGCCTTCGCTTCAGCGTAAAAAAGTATATTTCCTCGTAAATAAGTTCACTCATGTGCAACAAATATTTTCTTACATCTTATTATTATTATTATTATTATTATTATTAAATTTTCTTACATCTTAGAAATAACAAATAATTTTTATTTTAAAATATTAATTACATTCTATATAAAGTATTAGAGTAGTTAGTAAGAAAATCTAACATTAATGTTATCTTAATTAAAATGATAATGAAGATAACAAAAAAATAATTTAATCTATTTAGATTGTTTATTTGTTTTATTGAAACAATTATAAAATGGAAAACAACTAAGAAATACAAATAAAAAGAAAAGAAAACCATGAACATTGACAGATCAATGCCGAAGAGTCTTGAGACATTTTTCTTTTGAAGGTTGAGTCTTGGAACTTGTAGATAGATTCAATATGTTTATTTAAAAGATGTAAGACACTACAACAATTCAATAAGGATGATCATGACTTTGAATTCCGAATATAAAGATACTTTAAATATTTAGATGAAGAATTTTGTTATTTATAGTAATTTTATTATACTCTGATTAATATTTTAGTTGTAGGGATAATATTCATTAGTGGATGCTGTAAAACTTATATTTTAATTTTTTTAACTAAATTTATAATTATATAAGTAAATTATAATTATACACATATGTACGAAAAAAATAAGAATTTAGTGGGAACAATTTTCCCCTTCTTTTCAAAGTAAATCCCTCCCTTTTCGATTAGGATTATTTCTTGTGAAAAATATATGTGATTTAAAAAATTATGATTAGAAATAGTAATATTTTAATGATAATTTTATTGATAAGCTGTAATATATATTAGTAAATTAATAAAATTGGTGGTTGAATCTGAGGAACTTTAGTTATTGATTACGGTAATCGATTTAAAAAGTTACTGTATTATTGAAATTTATAATCATGGTATTTCAATTACTTATATAAGATTATCTTTCATGCAATTGTTATATATGTACCCTTTCTGACTGAAATTACCGTGAAATGAAAGACTATGGAAACTAAAAAGGGAATAAGAAATGAAAAGAAAGCAATATCCAATATCTGACTAGAATTCAACTGAAAATGGCGGCATTTTCTGAAGGTTAAAGCCCTGTTCATGTACACACTACACTGAACCATTGAGCAAAAATTAGTTATAAAAAAGAATTAAATATATGTTGTTACAAACACTTGTCCCTTTTATTTCCTAGCTACATATATGAACAAGAACAAAAACTATTTGTATATGTATTCAAAAAAGGGATTATTTGGAAGTAGTTGGCACGGACTCGTTAAAACTTTTGAATTGCTTGCTATTAACAAAGTTTTGATTGATTAGTTCACTACAAATGAAACAACTTATAACGCAAGTAATTAAATTATGTACGTCAGAAATGTGTAATACTCGGGGCCTAGGTTTAGCTACGCAAAAATATACATAGACTACGACCTAGCTACATAAAGATGATAAATCCAAAAATGTCTCAAACTAGGAATTCTTTTCAAGTATTCGCCTTTGGTGCAAAAATTGACTTGAACTACTCTATTTATTTTATGTTCAAAGTTCAAACATATTTTAAAATAATCAAATATTCTCTCATCAAACTTTTAAGGCCATAAGCTCGTAAACTTGAAACGATCAATGCAGTCTGCGATATGCCATGAACTAAAAGATATACGATATATTTTGTAGGAAAAAAAACCTATTATTTGTGGAAATTAAACTCACCTAGTTTTAACATGCAGCTTCAATTTATTGAGATGGTATGTTTTTCAGAGGACAAGTAATTAACATGTTTTGACTTCAAAGAGTTTCAAGTTTTCACACATGGGACACAAATATTTATAACAACTGTGATTTGTAAAATATTATTTCGTAAGTTTAACAACCATAGAGGGTGCGAAAAATTGAAGAGTACATACGCGCATAGATTCTTATAGAGAAGTATGACCTCAACAACTATCTATATCGTATCATTTTTAATTAATCTTGGTTTTTCCGAAAGGAATAAAATATCCGTACGCGAAGTTGACAAACAATTTTTTTTTTTTCACAACAGTAGAAGTAGTTGGCGTGATATGAAAAGTCAAACTTAAACCACGTATTTCCAAGATAATACTTTTGAAATCTAATTTCCCAAAGGGATAAATCAGTCAATTTAGGCTAAATCCGAGTAACAACGTTATGCATAGGTCGTAGACCTTTGTAGAAAATGATCATGGGCTTTCTTTCGAAATTTAATTAATGGTCTTAATTTACTTTTATCAAGTTGATAAAATATCAACAGATTAATGACATTATAATTCTAAGAATAAGACTTAGGTTTTTTTTCAAATTAATAAGATTTAACCTCGATGCATTGTTCACATTGGAGTATAATTTTTTTTTGTTATCATAACTATCATAAATTTATAGTTTAAAAAATACGTCATCACAAAATTAATTAAATGATAATGTAAAATATTTGATTATGCATTTAGGTTTTATGTTTTCGAATAAAAAGTGCATTCAAATTAGTAAATTAAATTTTTATAAAAAATTTCTTCTTTAATTTGTTTAAATGAGATATTTTGATATTTCTTTTACTAATTTTTGTAAAATGGTTATTAATTTAAAACAACAGTTAAAATATCACACATATAGAAAATATAAGAAAATTGGTTTCTTTTAAATAAGATTAATCTTGTAAGTGAAAAATGATGAAAAAACTTTATACTCTTCTTAAATAAATCTACTTAACCGAACTCGATTAGTTGAGCTACTCAAATAAATCTAATTAAGAAAATTGATTTTTTTTAAAGTAAGATTTTGAATTTGATTCTCTAAATAAATATAATAATGAAAAAGCTTTGTCTAGTTAGATATAGATCTAGGTACTTAACTTAATTTAACTAATTGAGAATCATAATACGCATTATAAATTATATTGTGGGAGGCCAGATTTTGCATACTTACAATTTATGTTTTGTAATTTAACCAATTGATAGCTAACTCATGAAAATGAAAAAAAAAAATATTATATTTTGTTAAACGGTATTTTATTCAAAACAATAAACCCAATGATATTTTTTTATTGAAAGCAGTAGATTTAGTAGTAATTACTGAAAATCGAATACCAGAAGATAAAGCTAGCTAGGGTGCTTATATATTAACTTGATAAAGCTGTGTGCAACACATGCAACTTCATTTAGGTTTTGAAATGTGGTTGACTATTGTAGTCTGGTGGAAAATATGCATGGTTCAGACACGGGTTTCTGCAAACTGGAGTGGTTATAGAGTTTCCATGCTGGAATGATAGAAGTTGCGTTGGCAAGTGGCACATTAGTCGATGGCTTAGTATTTTCTAATATGATCCTCTCGGGTCTCTTCATTAAGTTTTTCTTTACAGCTAAAATTAATCAGAATCATTTATTATATTCTTTTTCCTTTTTTGTTTCTATACAATGATCAATGAAAGATTGAGATTCTGCATGATCTTGATATTGGCCTCGTGGGTGATTTGGCTGGACAGGATCCAGGTTCTATTATTGTGTGGGTGCATGGCTCTACATGTGAAACGAGGGATGGAGTTAAAATTTATATAAACCACTTATTTCAGCGTTTAATTTCTGAGTTTAATTGCCATACATTTACACCATTATTCTTAATGCTATATTTTAAATAATTATTATAAAATTTAACACATTCAGTATATGAATATTATAGAGATAACTTATGCACTAATAGTATAAAAAAATTAAAGCTATCATTTAACTATAAACTAACATGTTCAAAAACAATCATTAATTTTTATAATATTTACTTATATAGGAAAAATTACTTGTACATAAATAAGCCTGTAAAAAAGATCTTTACATTGTTAATATATATATATATATATAGTTTATTATTAATTTAAATATATTTTATGTAAAATATTATAATATAAAGATTTAATAAAAAAACTATTGCTATCATATCATATAAATAAATAATACAGCATGATAAAATAATTAATTTTATTAAGTATTTATATTATAGTTTTAAATTCTATATGTAATTAGAAAAGTTTAATGCATAATGCATAATTATCTGTTAACTAAAACTTAAGAATTAATTTAAAAAAAAGTCAAACTTACGAATTTACTATTTAGGTGAAAAAGATATAGAAATTTAAATTTTATTATTTAATTGAAAGTAATATTTTATTTTAAAATTGTATATTCCTTTTTTTTTGTCAAACAAAATAATGATAAAGGGGCCATTACTCCATTTACACTGCAGTAAAGTGCTTTTATTTTAGCCTCCTTTATTTTCCACATCCCCATAAAGCAACATCGACGATCCTAGGTTCATTCCGTAATATATGAGCAAAACCAATGGCAAAAACACAAATACCGCTCCTTAAATACTCCTCTTGTTCCCTCTCATGATAGTTAGTTTCCAGTTCCGCCAGTTATTTTTTGGGCATTTAAAGAATTAACAGTGTCTCCTCCGTCCCCTTCTTCTCTCTTCCAATTAACAAACAATTTTATTAACCATGATGCAGATCAGCTCCACCATACCAGCACACAACCTTCACATGTTCCAAACGAGACGCGCCAGTTTCCGATGCCGTGCTTCTCCGTTGAACCCAACAACAACAACCTCGTCTTCTCCTCAATCCATAAAATCGGTCTCAGATTCCACGCGCCTGCACCTCTCTAACCTCGACAAACTCCTGCAGAAGCAATCACCAACAACTCAACCCAAACAACAAGAAGAATTGACCTTAGCCGCCACAATTCAAAACAACAAAACAACGACGACCACGACAACGACAACGCCAACGGAAAAGAAAGGAAAGAACGTTCTTGAAGGCCTGAACCTGGCCCGTCTCTGGCCGGACATGAAAGCCACCGAGGAAATGTCGCCGCGCCACCTCAACCGCCTCCAGCGTCTTCTCTCCAAGACCGCCGAGTACTCGCCGCGAAACACCCTCGGCAGCCGGTGGCGGGAGTACCACGGCAGCCACGACTGGAAAGGCATGCTTGACCCCCTCGACCAGAATCTCCGCCGGGAGGTCGTCCGCTACGGCGAGTTCGTGCAGGCCGCCTACCACTCCTTCCACTCCAACCCCGCCATGTCAGCGGAGGAGCCACCACTCCCCCGGCACATGGTCTTACCCGACAGATCTTACAGGATCACAAAATCTCTATATGCCACATCATCGATCGGGTTGCCCAAATGGGTTGATGATGTGGCACCAGATCTTGGGTGGATGACCCAACGCTCCAGCTGGATTGGATATGTGGCAGTCTGTGACGACAGAAGAGAGATTGCGCGTTTAGGGAGGAGGGACATTGTCATCTCTCTTCGTGGAACCGCCACATGTCTCGAATGGGCCGAAAACATGCGGGCTCAATTGATAAACATAGATAATAGTACCATTGAAGAAAAAGTCCAAGGAAAGTCCAAAGTGGAGTGTGGGTTTTTAAGCCTGTACAAAACTCAAGGGACCCACGTGCCTAGTTTGAAAGAGTCGATAATTGAAGAAGTGAAGAGACTCATGGAACTCTACAAAGGGGAAACACTAAGCATTACAATCACGGGACATAGCTTAGGTGCAGCACTTGCCCTACTAGTGGCGGATGATGTCAGCATGTGCAGCACTAACGTCCCGCCGGTGGCTGTTTTTTCGTTTGGTGGGCCCAGAGTAGGTAACCGAGCCTTCGGCGACAAGCTTGCGGCCCAAAATGTGAAAGTGCTGAGAATTGTGAACTCACAGGACGTGATAACTAGGGTTCCCGGAATGTTCGTGAGTGAGGAGCTAGAGAAAAAACTTAGAAACTCTAAGGTTGGTACTGGTGTACTTGACATTTTCGATGAGTACTCCCACATTGGAACGGAGTTCCGCGTGGACACGAAGATGTCGCCGTTTTTGAAACCCAATGCTGACATGGCATGTTGTCATGACTTGGAGGCTTACTTGCACCTTGTGGATGGGTTTTTGGCTTCAAATTGTCCCTTTAGGGCGAACGCAAAACGAAGCTTGGCTAGGTTAATGCAAGACCAGGGTGCCAATGTAAAGAAGTTGTATACTAACAAGGCAAAGGTCTTGAGTGTGAATCTTGAAAGACGGGGGTCATTCTCTATCTCTGGTTGTTTGCCTAGTCCATCGTAAAATTAATTAAATGTGAATACAATTAATACAAAGGTACAAAGTACAAACAACCTTGTTTATGTCATGTCTTGTATTGTGTTGCGCATGTCTCTTTTGTTATTATGTTGTCTTTACCCAAATTTTTTGATGCGAGGACTCATTTTACATATCATTCAAAAAGTAACTTAACTAAAAGATGGAAATGAAAATAATTGAGCATGTTGCGCCTTAGTGTTGTTATCCATGACTACCATTCTTTCAATAAATAATTTTTATCTTAAAAACTGGATTGCGGCTTAACTTGGTGAAGGATTCAAATTCTAACATGTTCGTATGAAAAAATTATTATTGAAAGGATATAATTCATCTATGAGTGTCAACATATTTATTGAAAGAGTTCAAAAATCTTAATGATTAATTGAGATATTCTTTTTCAATGTGCAGAACTACTAAAAGTAAATAATTTATGCATTAATTAGGAGTCTTTACATTATTATCTAATAACAAACAAACTGTTTATGATAATTGTAAAAAATTTATTCACAGTGCATAAAAAATTAATTCAACTACAAAATCTAATGTGCATATTTGTGAATATGACTTCCAAGAACTATGACACCGCATCTACAGCTTTGAAGCGGTGCCGCTTACTTAAAAACTATGTTGGAGAACGAAAAAGAGGCAAAGTGCCACACAGTCACACACACATAAAGAATGTCAACCTTATTCTGAATAGTTTGAAAAGAATAAGGCAAAGCAGAGTGAAGTGTGAACTAAACTTGTGGAAGTTCAAACTATTTGGCCGGGGAAAGCCACGAAAAACCTAACATATTCAAAATTTTGACAACATGCAAGGCGATTCTGCCACCGTCAACGTGACTAAAGGACGCAAATGCAAGTAATTCTCCAATAAAAATGATATTTACATATTTTCAAATCACTTTTACACGGATTCAATTTTTTATGAATTGCTAATTTGCCTGTTCCACACTTCAACTAAATATAATCTTGTTAATACTAATATATTGTGATATTTCGAAATTAAACTTTCGCGAAAGTCAATAATTACACTCATATTTACTTATCTCTTATGCTTAATTAGTTTGTACAGCAGAATTTAAAGTGTAGAAGAAAAGGAAAAAATATTTAACTGTTAATAAAAACTCTGGGACTCAAATAATTCTTTGAAGTTAAAAGATTTTCTTATTAATCACTTAATATAGCATGCTGAATTACATGCCTACGAGTCAAGATTTGGCATGATAACATCTTCTTTACATATCACATATCTTATTGGACTACAATAAGAAAAAAAATTCACCTCTCTATTGAGAGACAATTTAGAAAAATATATACGGAATTACGATCACTTATTAAAAAAATAATATTTAAAATTATGAATATAATATATATATATATATGCACATACTTAATATATTATTAAATTATTAGTATTTTAATAGTAATTATGACCATATTTTATTATCTAAACTTTGTCATTAATTACTTTAATTGTATTTAATCTTTAAAAAAATTAAATAGTCTGCTTGTTCAGATATTATTACTAGTTTTTTCTTTCTTTCTTTCAAATTCGCCCAATAATTTACTAATAGGCAATTAATTAATTCAACTTAAAAACATTTATTTTTCCTCAAATAAAGTGTTAGATTTGAGTTTTATGTAAGAAAAAATACTTAGAGCTAGCTTTATCATATAATAATGAATATTACTAGTACGAATAAGAAGAATACTTTAAAAATAAATACGTATGGTGTAAATAAAAGATTATTTAATAACTCTTGATAACTTTTCAAAACTCAACATCAATCTATTTAAAGAATGGAAATATAAAGAACCTAATTAATCAATCTACTACAAAAAGGAAAAAAAAATAGAGTTTTCACTTAGGTTACATCACCAAACATCTCGACACTACTATCATGTAATTTTTTAATTTTGATTCTATCGTTTTAAGAATTTTATCATTAACTCCACAATGCTCAAGTATCTCAATTAATTTCTTACACACACAAATATAATTGGAGCATAAAAAAAATCTAAAAGACATCATTACTCAAATTCTCATTATCTTATTTAGCCATCAGGGCCATTATCTTGTTAAAAAAAGTTCTTCCTTTTAGACAAAAAAAAAAGTTCATTTTAAACAATTGCAATTTGCAGCCCCTCAAATTTGGCAGTTGGCACTTCCCACTAATGTCACATATTGGTTAGTTACTATTACTAATACTAATAAGTAAAAATGATATAGTAATGACTCATTAGTTGGGTCTAATGATGGAGGATTTAAATAAACTATACGAGACTTTAAATTTAAACATCGTTATTATCATTCTAAAAAGTAAATATTGAACATCAAAGAAACAAGAAAATCAATATGGATCTACTTAATATTTTCTTACTTCCCCGAATTTAACTTTACTGATTGAAATAATTAAATAAAGAAATTTTAGAATCAGTGAATCACTATCACAAATCCAAATTATTCTCATATTGCTGACTTGTCTCAACCCAAATCCAAATAATTAAATTACAAACTTTCTCATGTCACGCAACAGATAAGATTAATCACAATTGTAACTCAATACTTATCATCGATTCTATTCCTTTAACCAAGGATATCAGTTATTCTTTTTTATTCAAGTCAATAATGTCAACAATTATTTGTCCCTACTCAGAATTTGTGAAATACAACACAAATAAAGTGACAGTACTGGAAAGCAATCGTCCCAATTAATTAACACACGATTTTCATGTCTCATTTTAAATACTATTAGACCTGACATAAAAATACTATTAGAATAATTAATTATTTCAACCAAAGCCACTCCATTTTCGATGAAATAATGTAATGAAAAAAACTGTTTCACAGTACAGCTTAACACGTCCTGTTAATTAGTGTTGAGTTTAACATGTGCGAATCAGTTCAATTTGAAAAGAAATGGCTAAATTCAAATCACATCACTCCGCAGCAATTTCAAACTTTTGAGCAGCAAGATTTAAAAAGAAACTAATACAAATAGCTAAATAGGAACAAAACAAAGTGCTGTTATATAGCCAAACCCCAAAAGAGGGGAAACGATTAAAGATGGGCTTTTTTTTATATCTTTTATTATTATTTGGGATCGATTTCACATTAATAATAAAAAATAATAAATTGTAATATTTGGTATGAATTTTAAGTTAGAAATCGTAATCAATATTACGATTTATAATTTTTTTAGATTGAAGTTGTAAAATAATTTATGACTTTAATTTAATTTAAAAAAGAATTACAACTTTAAAGTTGTAATAATTATTTTTTTTTTGTTTTTAAACTAAAATCCTGATATTTTTATGACTTTATTTTTTTACGACTTTAAAGTTGTTTTTTTTTTTGTTGTACGATTTTAAAATCGTGAGATTATGTTTAAGAAGTCGTAAATTCATTAACGACTATTTTACATTTTTGCATATTTTTTTAATTTAGTATTTCATTTTCTATACTTTTAAAAAAATTGTAAATATTTTTTAATTTAATTACTTAATAAATAAACATATTTTTAATTTTTAGTTTAATATAATATTTTGTATATATTTTTATGTGTTTTATTTAATTTTCTATATTTTTAAATATTTTTTATTTAAAATTTTCTTAATTTTAATATATTCTTTTATTTCATATATATTTACTCTATTTATTAAATAAAATCATATAAATTTTTATAAAATATATTAAATAAAAACAAAAAAAGAATTGAAAAACTAAAAAATATACAAAAATATAAAATAAAAGTCATAAATAAATTTACTACTTCTAGAAAAATAAATCTCATGATTTTAAAGTCATAAAACCAAAATAAATAAATAAATATTACGATTTCAAAATCGTAAAATTAAAAAATAATTGTAAAGTCATAAAAATTATTACAATTTCAATTTAAAATACAAAAAAATTATTATGACTTTAAAATAATAAATTTAAAACAAAAATAAATTAAAATCATAAACTATTTTACCACTTCAGTTTTAAAAAAATTAAAAAACTTATAAATTATTATATTGTTTACTACTTAGATGGTAACAAATATTATGATTTATCATTTTTTTCAATATTAATTTAAAATTGATCTTTAAATAGTAATTAAAAAAACCCTCTTTGATCGTTTTTCCCCCCAAAAGAACACCAAAAAACTTTATTAGAGACTTTGAGTATGTTTGATTTGATAGGGGAAGTGTGGTAGCACGAAGTACAAGGCAGCTTCACCGCATAAGTCACAAATAGTTTGCTTCTTCAATTTGTGTTTGCAGTTGCTCCACCGGCAATCCAAACATGTATTTTAGCTGAATTTGCCCACGTATTTCCTCAATGCAACCGGCGTTAAAGAAAAAACTTTCCTCACATTGCTTTTGATTTTGTTTTTGTAAAAAAAATTTTTTTTTTTTTTTTGTTAATCATGATTTTAATGCTTAATCAAATGCTCACTTTGGAGCAGACATAAGTTATATCGGATTACGTTTAACATTGCAAAGTTTTTCATCTGGTGTTCCTTAATTATATAAGCAAGCAATAAAGTTGAATATTTAATAACAAGATTCAATAAGTAATTGAGTTCTTTAAATATAATAATTAAAATTTTATTTTTATATGTATAAAAATTATGAAAAGAAATTATATTTGTGTTAAACATCTATGATCCTTCTATCTTAAAATAAAGTCAATGAATATTTTTTAATTTACAAAAACAAACAATAGATTTAAATATATTTATTGAAATCATAAGTTGTAACAAATAAATCTATTGTAGTCTAATTTGTCAGGATATTCGGCTCTTATTCAAAAGACCAAGGTTCAAGTCCCGATAATGGAACATTTATATTTATTTTATTTTTCATTTTGTTTTATCTTTTTTTTCTTCTTTTCATTGATCTTGTATTTTCAAAATTTGCGACGCATGTGAAACTGAAACAACAAAAGATCCGATCACATTGATTAGTATTCATACATGTTTTATTTACGATTATTAAGCAATATGTTCACCAACTGTTTGAAAAAATTCCTCTACAATACATTGTTTCTTATAACATCATGTTGGCGTGTCATTGTGATAGAGGACTATTCAAAGAGTATAAAAATCTATAAACACTCCATGAATTGAAGGGTCTAATGATAAAGTCTAAAGTTAAGCTTCTACAAGAAGAGGTGACCAAGAGAATTCAGGTTGGATTAATTATCAAAGACAACGATGGAGGATGTCATAAGGAGCTGAATTGAAGTATATTAAAGATTGTTGAGCAGATCGCTTAGCAGTGACAAAGAGTTTCATTTTTGGCTAAGCGCTCATTGCTCGTTTAGCGCGCAACATTTGTGAGGATTTTCGTATTTCTTGTTTTGCCTAATGAACTTCAATGTGGACTGAAATAGACTCAAATTATGCGTTTTTAGATTTTATTAAAGACTTAGCTCTATAAATACTTAGATATTATTATTTTTGGCACAACTTTGATTAATGAAATTAAGCATTTGCTGGAATTAAAAGCTTAGTCTCTTCTAGATTTTTGGTTGAATCCAAATCGATTCTTATGAAGGAAGTTTTCCTTTGTAGCAAATCATCCTCTGACTTATCGTTCCACTACGGATCGTGACGTCATTCATTCTCATATTCTTAATCTTTTCTATCTTTTGTTTTTAAGTTCTAAACAACTATTTCCGGAGTCTTGAAATTTGCATCAAAAAATGATCAAATTCAAAAATTCATGCCTTGATCATCATCACATTGGCACCATTTTGGTGTCCACAATGCCCTTGGCTTCTTTGACAGCATGCCCGTGAAGGACATTGCTTCGTGGAACACCATGATTTCGGGTTATGCGCAGCTTGGACTCATGGGCTAGGCTTGGAGGTTGTTCATAGTGATGCCGTAGAGAAAATGCGTCTCGTGAAGTGCCATGGTCTCTGGATATGTGGCTTGTGGGGATTTGGGGAGTGTTTTTATGCTGCGCCCGTGAGGAGTGTGATCACGTGGACTGCCATGATCACTGGGTACATGAAGTTTGGGAGGGTAGAATTGGCAG
Source organism: Glycine latifolia (assembly GCA_013407115.1). Classification (NCBI taxonomy): domain Eukaryota; kingdom Viridiplantae; phylum Streptophyta; class Magnoliopsida; order Fabales; family Fabaceae; genus Glycine; species Glycine latifolia. The sequence continues at coordinate 15,416,886 of CM023957.1, read as the reverse complement.
AAAGGTTGTTCCAGCAAATGTCAATGAGGACATTGGTGACATGGAATTCTATGATTGCTGGGTATGTTGAGAATGGGAGGGCAGAGGATGGGTTAAGACTATTCAGGACAATGTTAGAAACGGGGATTAAGCCTAATGCTTTGAGCTAGACTAGTGTCTTGTTGGGTTGTAGTAATTTGTCTGCATTGCAGCTGGGTAAGCAAGTTCATCAGGTAGTTTGTAAATCTCGTTTGAGCAGTGATACGACGGCAGGGACTTCGTTGGTTAGCATGTATTCCAAGTGTGGGATCTAAAAGATGCCTGGGGATTATTTGTTCGGATTCCACCGAAAGATGTTGTGTGCTGGAATGCAATGATTTCTGGATATGCTCAACATGGGGCTGGCGAAAAAGCTCTTCGTTTATTTGATGAGATGAAAAATCGAGACATGAAACCAGATTGGACTACTTTTGTTGCAGTATTGTTAGCATGTAACCATGCAGAATTGGTGGATATTGGGGTCCAATATTTTAGCACAATGGTAAGAGATTTTGGAGTTGAAATTAAGCCAGAACACTACGCTTTCATGGTTGACCTTCTTGGGCGATCTGGAAAGTTATCTGAGGCTGTAGATTTGATCAAAAGTATGCCTTTTACGCCCCATCCTGCCATTTATGGAACACTTTTGGGTGCTTGTAGGATCCATAAAAATTTACACTTTTGGCTAAGTATGCTGCGAAGAATCTGCTTGAGCTTGATCCTACTATTGCTACTGGATATGTTCAATTGGCTAATGTTTATGCAACACAAAACAGATGGGATCATGTTGCTAGTATCCGAAGATCTGTGAAAGAAAATAATGACGTGAAGATACCTGGACATAGTTGGATTGAATAAACAGTGTGGTGCATGAGTTTCGATCAAGCAACAGATTGCACCCCGAATTGGCTTCTATACATGATAAACTAAATGACTTGGAGAAGCAAATGAAGCTGGCTGGTTATGTTCCTGATCTTGAATTTGCATGATGTGGGAGAGGAGCTGAAAGAACAGCTTCCATGGCAGTGACAAGTTGGCAATTGCATTTGGACTTCTAAAGCTACCACTAGGGCTTCCAATCTGGGTGTTCAAAAAGTTGAAGAGTTTGTGGAGATTGTGACTCTGGAACTAAGTACATCTTAGCTATAGAAGGAAGAGAAATCATAGTTAAAGAGATACCACAAGTCATCATTTCAAGGATGGGTTCTGCTCCTGCAGGGATTACGGGTAAGCTTGATGATGTACAGTCAGACAATACTACTATTGAATTGCTGGGTATGCTATTTTATTCCAAGAGCAATGCCGGCCTGCTCTTCACCTTGAAGTTGATTTGATCATCATACACAGAAAGGAATACTGTGCCAGAGATTCAGAAAAGTGCGCTTAATTGCTCTAGCATCACACTAATTCCAATTTTTAGTTTATTTCAAATAATGAGTTATTTGAGCACCCCTACATAGAATGACTATTGAGACTTTGCTGCTCATCACATCCGTATTGGAGCATGACTAATCATATTAAAAGTCCACCTGACAGAAGCTGGGAATTTAGAGTAGTCCATGTTCTCATATATATTGTTGGGGTTTCAACCACTCGTTTAGTTGGTGGCAGTCTGGGGCCTTAAACCTTTTTAAAAAAACCCAGAAGAAATAAAAACTGATAATTGATTGGGACAAGAAACATGGTTGTATTGTTTCCCGAATGTTCGATCACGTGCACCAAAATGTCTGACCTAATTGCTTATTCAAATGAAATGCAATGACACTATATTACAAATTTAGAAACTGTTAGTGACAACGAAGTATGTATATGCCGACATCCAGCAAGAAAGACCAGGAAGGTGGTTTGTTATTGCCAGGGAGGAGATAGCATGCTATATTTAAAATTTCATTCTCTTGGTTATATCATCTAGTGAAATCATGGTATATTTTTTCAATCTAACAAAAGAAAAACAAATGAAATGGTAAACGCCGATAAGTGAACTTGTTTATAAATAAATAGTTAAGTTTTCTATTATTTTATTTCATAGACTTACAAGAGTTGCAATTTAACAAGATTCTACGCCTAGAGGCACGTGAACAATAGAATAGATGTAGAAGCAGTTGAAATGAGGTGAAAGTTGAAGGGACAAAGAACAAGGCAAATACTGCTATTCACCAATATTCCTAATTTTGTACAAATGTTTTTTTTCTTTTAAAATCAAATACATAGAAAAAGAATGGAAGTTTTAACAACGACTTAACGATAAGGAGCAAATCATGACGAACAATCTTCATATGAAAGCAGTATGTGAAAAGCTAGTTTTACATGCCACAGAGACACATAAACGTCTGAGACCACAAATACTTCGTCTCTTTCTAAGTCGAGCAGCAACCAGCCTTCTGGTTCACTGGCTGTCCTCGAATTTGAACTGTTGGAGGCCTGGCATTGTTCACTGGTTGGCTTGCCATTCTGTGGAAAAGAACCAACAAGTATAAGCAAAATTCATTGAAATCCTAAAATTCAAACAAAATGCTTAACTAACAATGGTCCTTAATTGACAAATTCAAGGACATTTTGCAAACAGAAATACAGCACCTGTTTTTAATTTCAGCAGCCATGGCCATGAAAGCCTGTTCAACATTGGTGGCATTTTTAGCACTAGTTTCCATGAACGGAATTCCAATTTCATCTGCAAATGCCTGGAAAGATAAAAAAAAGTACAAACTTCAAAACATTAGACAAAAGGACAAAAGGAAGGATTTCAACAAATGTCAGTGGAAACAAAACAACAAAATTTAGAATCACCTTTGCTGTCTCAGAGGACACAACTTTATTTGCCGTAAGATCACACTTGTTTCCAACTAGAAGCTTGTTAACATTTTCACTTGCATAACGGTCAATTTCATTCAGCCACTGCTTAACATTATTGAAGCTCTCTTGGTCAGTGACATCATAAACAACCTGCAAAAAAAAAGGCAACAGGATTACACCACTGCTTCCAAGAAAAACAAAGGAAATACTCAAAAAGGAGGACCAGTTTAAAAGACTCACAATAATGCCATGAGCCCCACGATAGTAGCTGCTAGTGATTGTCCGGAAACGTTCCTGACCCGCAGTGTCCCACTATATGGTAAAGAAATGCAGAAAAATCTGTCAACAATTACAAAATACAGTAAAGCAACAATCCCAGATAATTGGGACAGGGTGTTGGAACAAATATTTCCATTTTTTTTTTCATGGGTAACATTTATGTTTGAACGAACCAAGCACAAAATTGGTGACAGAAAACAGCTTGGATTGAGCCTCTTAATAAAAAAACCACATGATTATTACATTAAACATAAAGAAACATTCTTGAGTATGTGATTGATAACTTCAGGTTGAGCATTTTTTTTCTAGGCACATTCAAATTGATCTTTATACAAGTAATGGAGAGTTAGAGACAATTTCAAAAGATGTAATTTAAATGTAGAAAACAAACTGGCATGTATTCTCAAAAAACATTTCCATCAGAACCAAAATCAATTGAGTCCAAGTACAACACAATACAATTATCATTTATAAGAGTCAATATCATGGACTTACAATTTGAAGTTTAATAGTCTTCCCATCCTGCTCCACAGTGCGGATTTTCTATAAAAGGAGCATGGTAAATGATTAGTCACATATTTGTGCTGAAAATAAAATGGAAATTAGATTAAATGGTGAATAAGAATGCTTACAAAGTCCACTCCAATGGTACTGATATAGCTGTCAAGGTATGAATCATCCTGTTTCACAACAAAAGAAAATATTAAGTGTAACCTCCACTTCTTAAAACAAATTCAAAGTAAAAACTTCTGTTTAGCTTTGCAACCTCCACCAACACACACACACTCTACAGTAATGCCTCTAAAAAATTACTCAAAAGTTCTAAATAAACAAATCAATGATTACCACTCACACCATATGTAGACCTTGCATCTCTAATACGTCAATACATTTGGACCTTTCAAAATATAGGGAAATGGAATAGTGGGAATATTCAAATTCGTTTTTAGTTAATTGCAAAACGAAGGAAAAAGAAAACAAAAACAGAGGCTCGGAACTTACAGCAAACCTCAGGAGAAGACATGACTTGCCTACACCAGAATCTCCAATCAGCAAAAGCTTGAACAAATAATCGCTGCAAAAAACACAGTGAAGCTCCAATAAAAAACAGGAAAGTAGTAAGGAACTGTTTTGCGTCGATACTCAATCCTTTACAAAGGATACCCCAGCAGCAACATGACACATAAGACGAGCACATGTGCCACAACAAAACATGATCGTCTAAAAGGTAGCATGCATGCTGCCACGTATAGGACATCACCTATAATAATAACCGTATAGTCATGCACCGATAAGGCGATAACACATTCACTATTATATTTGTCTCAAGATTTGTACAATACAATACTTGTCTACACAAATCCAGATAAACTCCACTAACTTTACACAAAAGTCGTGTGTTTTTTCTACAAAACTTTTGTCAGCAAGAATCAACAGCTAAAAATGCCATTGAAATTTTAAATCAATTTATTTTAGGAAGGACCACTTGTTGCTCAACGCATTCATAGATCTATCTGTAGAACTTCAACAACCTCCCTTTTCCCATTACAGAAGAATAAAAAACTATAGCAATCCTTAGTTAGAAAACAGCATTACTAATAATCACCGCTACCCAATAAAAAAGAAAGACTACCGTATCAATTATAAGAATTTTACAACTCACAACCACCACCTAGTCCTTAGAAAAATTCACATATTTCAACTAAGGATCAAGCAGGTATCTTAATATTTTTTGCTAAATAGGATATTCTAACCCAGTTTCAGCAGTTATTTCATCATTACAAAAAAATTATATATATAATTAATACAAAACGTTTTTAAAAAACAAATCCCAAACTGGATCAGAGAATCAAATATTTCCTACAAAGCTCAAATATAATTTCAAACGCGCGAACGGATCTATCGTCTAAAGAAACAGATCTAAATCAGTGAAGAAGTTTCCAGAACGATCCACTACAACAAATTTCACAAAACTGAATCAGAACTTCGCGAACACAAAATTCACCACTACCGCGCGCAAACTACACCAGATCTAAGCGAGTTAATTTATAAAGGAACACACGAAGCGATTATTTTGCATAATCGGAGTGAGGAGAATTCGCACTTACTATTCGGGATTCATGGTGGCACGAGGCTGGGAACGATTCGAATCGGAAAGGGATCAACGGAGGACGGAGGAGTAAGGGCTCCCCGGCAAGAGGAGTGACCGGAATCTGAGATCGTCGCCGGAGAAAGAGAGAGAAGAGAGAAAAGGGAAGAAGAAGAAAACGAGGAAATGCGTGAGGAAGTGCGTTTTAAAATGACCCGCGGGTGTCGGAGGTCTTAAAGAATGGTGAAGGGGTGCGAGTCGGGTGACGTATCATCAGGATCAGCGGCTGCCAGGTGTCCTCCACGATGTTTGCAATTGCCAAGTTCTTCTCACCTTGTCAGTACTGGCTTTTTTTTAAATAAAAAATAAAAAATTCCTAATTTTATTTAAATATATTTTTATTCTTCATAATTTAGCATTTTCTATGTTAGTCTTTGTAATTATTATTATTTTCTTTTTATTCTTACAAAATATATTTGTTTTAATTTTTATTTTTAAAGTATTTTAGATACGTTTTTTTGAACAATAAAATAAAGTACTTCGAATAATGCAAAAATGTTATCTAAAACACTAAATTTCCTTAGCATGACGAATTTCTTACAATTATACTTTTTAATATCTTAATTGAAATGAATTAATTAAAATAAGGATACAATTATAAGTAATTAAAAGATGACTTAACCTAGATAGTGTTATCAATCTTTTCACTGACTATGTCTATGTATATATTAAGATTTAATTCTGGCAATATTTTTTTAAAACTTACATCATAAACACAGTATATTTTAAAAAGAATTCAAAGATAAGGTCGCATCCTAAATATATAAAGTGATTTACGCTTTCAAGATGTGATAATAAACAATAATTGTCTTCTACTGGTGACGTTAAGAATAAAGCATAGCGTGAGACGTTTCTTTAATTAGTTAGGATAGTGCTGTCTGTGTAGACAATACCAATCATGTACACCATAATTTTATTGATGCTTGTATTAAATACATAATTTTAATGTTCGATTTTCATGTCCCATCAATCTAATTTTTTATATTATTATTCATTATCAGTATAACTTAACTAAATTATATTTTTTATATTTAAATAGAACAACGGGTATAGCTCATTTCATTCAAGCAAACAGCTGCACAATATATAGATCTTTTTAAATTTAAATAAAATTTATAAATACGGATAAAAAATTGTAAAAAAATATAAAATGTATATAATTATTTTTTAAAAGAAAATAATTTAAAAGTATAAAATAATAAACTTAAGAATATTAGCATATCTTATTTAAATCGATATTATGGTAAAAACACAAACACTGTTTTAATATACAAAAATAAATTGCACCAAATAAGCTTTTCTTCTCCCTTATTTTTCTTCTGGCGTTGAATTGTTTTTACTCCTCATCGTATAAGAAAGATAAAAGAAATATTATCTCAGTATGTATTTATAATATCTGTTCTATTCGCTTATAACAGAGGTCTAACGATGATGTTGGATGATTAATATGGGATCTAACCTCTCCTTCTAGGGGCACTTATGATGGCAAGTACTCCCAGAAAGACGATCACAATACACCCAAGAAACCACAATCAGGTGTGAGGTGTGTGCACTGTGAGTAAAGAAAGAGTTAGAGTTTTGAAAGCCTACCTCACTGTTGGAACCTTTTACCTATAAATACTAACCTGGGCAAACCTCGATATCCGTTGCGGTTCTGGAACAGATTTAATCCACATTTATTGCGCAATCATTACCCTTTATTGCCCTTTATTCCTCTTGATTTTGTTGCATGATTTTCAGCTACTCATGAAATGTGCCTGGAAAGCCAGGTCCGACCAGCCCTTATTAGGCCTCTTGGATTTGGCCCATTCTGAATGTCCATAACAGTTGCCCCTCAGCCCGGTTACTCGACGTTCCAGGTAACCGGGATGCTGTTATGCCGGCACCATGTCATTTATCGAGCCGCGACCGGGTCCTCATTCTCGACAGTACCGGCTGATATCAACTTCTGACAGGCATGCTGATCCTTAGTCTGGTGGCGTTATCTCGGCCTGGCTTTGCTGGTGTATTTTTCTGAAAGAAATCAGTCTGTTTTCCCGCTTTCTGATGCTTTTTGGGGAAGTGAAGCGTTCTGACTACCCTTCAGAGGTGAAGCGACGCGCCCCCCTTCATTTAATGCTCCGTCTTTTCTTTGCTCCTTTTAATCATGAGTGATTCTAATGGAATCTCCGTTTTGCCCCTGACTTTTGGTTACTCAGACGGTTTTGCCCTTATGGTTGGTTACTTTCCTCTGTTGGTTACATACTTTGAACGTTTCATTTTTTTTTTATATCTGCTTTTGTTTTCTTCTAGTTCTTTGTTTCTCCAAGTTTATAACACTATCTCCTCCTTTCTACTCATTTTCCTGTTTGGCCTTCTTCATCTTCCTTTTTGGTGTGTTACAGTCTTCTCCGTCTTTAGTGCTACGATCTCCAGATTTCTTCTATTCTCAGGTTATTTTCTCTTCCTTCTTTTTTATTTCCTGGGGTTTTCGCATTTTTATTGTTTTTGTTGTGGTTTGTTCTTCATCTTTCTGTCTCTCGTTTGTTAATCCATACTGGGTTTCGCCTTCTTCTTTCCACTCTTGTTCTTCTATCTTTTATTCTTTTCTTCTTGAGTCATGCATTCTTCTGGTTTTAGTCTTGAGGAAGAGGCACGCATTCGTAGGACAGTTCTTCCTCATTCTGCATTTTGGTTCTTTGGTCTCCCAATTCCAGACGAGGAGAAAAACAAATATCTGTTACGTACCCCTTCGGGGGGCTCTAAATCCTCCAAACCTTCTTTGCCCAAAAAATCTCGCCCTTCAACTGTCGTAGTAAGCTCTGGTATTAGGTCTTGTGTTGAACCCAAGGGGCCTTCTGCAATCCCTTCGGGTATTCCTTTGTTTCCACGGTCTATTGCGACTGCCCCTAAGACTCGGTTCGAACCCTGTCCGAGGTGTTTGGATGAGTTCCTCTATCTGGCTAGCTCGGGTTTCAACAAGCAAGCCGATGACACCCTGGACGCATGTCGTCATAATCCGGTTGTCCCTACTCTACCCCCGGATGCGGGGACGGGGGTGTCAGTGGCTTTTTCGGGGCCGGGATTTGGGGCCGAGATGGTGTCATTGGCCATCGCCAGCCCTTCCTCGGATCGAAGATCTTCGACTGTCGTCGTTTCTTCAGGTATTCTTACTGACCGCTGCCTTTCCCTTTTGTCGTAGGTAATCATGGACGTCTCCTTGGAGGTGATCGGAGAATCTCGGTCAACTGAGTCCCAGACCGATAGACCCTCTCCCCATCTAACATCTAAGTTTCCCTAGGTAACCCATGAGGTTCTGAACAACTCATCCGTCATGAGTCGGGAGAGTGTCGCAGCTCTCCCTATCGGGAACCAGGACAGATTTTCCGTTCGTCAACCTGGTCCCGATGAGCCGATATGCTCATCTGCCGAGCAAGGCGAATCAAACTTCTTTTTTTTCTGTAAAGATGTGGTCACCCGTCTGGGTATCCGATTTCCTCTTACCGAATTTGAGATGTCAGTCTTGAAACACCTTTCCTTGGCCCCCTCCCAGCTTTATCCCAATGGCTAGCCTTTTATAAAATCTTTCGAAGATTTATGTATAAATTTAGATATCCCTTGTATAGTCCCTATCTTTTTATATTATTTTTCCGTCCATACCGACCGCACAGGCCGAGAGCCTCCCGAAAGGAAGGGATGGACTTCTTTGAAGAGTCGACCGAAACGTAAACTTTTTCCTTTATTTGCTAAGTCTTTTAAGAGATTCAAGACAAATTTTTTCAAGGTGTGCACCATACCCGGCCTTCAACCTTTCTTTCTTCAAGGGCCGAAGTTTGCCGGGGTGAAGTGGAAGTTCCCACTTTACTGGACCCGTGCTCATCATGAGTTTCCCCCCTTTTTTTACCAACGTGAGGAGACGGGAGTGTCGGATGCGAATGCTTATTCGGTGGTCCGAATTAATGCTTTCCGAGAAGGTCGGGGTCTTTGTGATATTATTCCTTTTTCTCAATGTTAGTTAGACTACCTTGGATATGGTATGTGCAATTCTTCTCGATTTGTTGACTGATTATTTCCATTTTTGTGCAGCTGTTGAAATGGAAAAGAGGACCGGTGACGTTGGACCTCGGACCCGCAAGGCGTCCGATCAGTCAGAGCCGGCTCCCGATGCTGCTGGTGTTCCTCCCTTCTTCTCTAAAATTAAGAAGAGGAAGGTCGCGAAGTCTACCTCGGATGCTGGAGTAGCCGGGGTTGCTGGGAAGTCGGCCCCAGAGCCAGCTGGGAAGTCGGTCCCGGTACAACCTCCTCCTGCTGGCGTCGCGTCCCCTATCCTGATCTCTGATTCTTCGGTCGTGGAGACTCTGTCGGCCGCAGTCCCCAAGGCTCTGAAGCTAGTGCCCGGGCATCTCTGGGAAATGGGTGCTGATGACCTTTTCCCCTTTGTCTGGGCTCCAAGGAATTTATCGGACTCTTCTCCTCTTTCCCAGGAGTTACTGGCGGAGCTCGGTCGTATGCAGCTCCAAGCCTATCGGACCGCTTCTCTCGTGGATAGCCTTGTCACGTTAAAGACAAGGTATATCCGGTCTTAAGAGGAGCTGGCGGCTGCCCGGGCTGAGTCGCAAAAGGTGGGTGAAGAGCTGCGCCTTGTTCGTGAGGATTTCGAGCGCCGCCTTCGAGACGCCCATGCGGAGAACCAGCAGGCCTTGGCCGAGGCCGCTCATATGACCGAGAACCTCAACGAAGTGGACTTTGTTCGAGGGGGCATAGGCCGAGGCCGCGGAAGCCAAGTCCAAGCTCTTGGTCGAGGAGAAGGAGGTGACCGAGCTCCAGGAGATGATGGTATCGGTGGCCGAGGAGTCTTTCAACAACGCCCTGGCTCAGGCCCGATGTGCCAATGCCGAGGTCAGTTTAAACACTGACGGGGTACACTTTCGTTCTTATGTTCGTGACGGGATGATTGTTCCTTATGACGAACAAGAGGATTTTGTTATTGAAGCGGAGGGTGTCCCCGAAGCCGACGTTGAGGCGAACTCGGCTCAAGGAGTTGTTGACAAGAATTGAAGGGCTGGGATGCCGATTAAAACTTGTATTTCTTGCTTTCTTTATTATGTTCGTACAATGATACAATTTGCTTTTTTATAATATTGCTTTGTTGAATAATATTGTGTTCTTTTTAGAACCATGTGTGCACAACGTTTATTCGTTTGGCTCCAACGGCCAAGTATAATATCATCCGAATTGTAAATGTTTTCGGTTATCGAATATATTCCAAGTTACTGTGGGTGCAACGTGGCCGATTGAGACCATACCAACCTGATCAGGGTTTGGCGGCACCTCGAGCTTGCTTGGAACGTTTATATATTGTCAAAGAATATCGAGTATATTATTATTCAAAAGCTGTTCGAATTTTATTCATATAAAAAATTATTCATGTTCGTGATCCCGATGAAAGAGGTTACATGATATGGGGGTACCAACGTACTCGGCCCGCTCTTCTCAATTAACGGGAAACAGACAGATGATCATATCTTGTAACTAGTAAATCTTAGTATCTTCTAACTGTAGTAAATCTTCAGTATCTTCTAACTGTAGTAAATCTTCAGCTTATCTGCGTTCCATGTTCGCTTGACTGCGCATTTATCTAGAGTTTCTAGCATGTATGCCCCGTGGTCGAGATTCTGAATCACTCGGTAAGGTCCTTCCCAGTTGGCTGCTAATTTTCCATCTCGAGCGTTCTTGTTCCCAATGTCGGCTCTGCGTAAGACCAGGTCGCCTTCCTCGAAACTTCTCGGCCTGACCTTCTTATTAAATCTTTTAGCCAAGAGCTGCTTCATGGCCATGTCTCGGATATGTGCTTTAGCTCGGATCTCCTCTAATAGTTCAAGCTCGTTGACCAATGCTTCATTGTTTGAGTCCTCACCTTGCTTGAGTATGACCTTTCTTCTCCAGGAGGGCTGACCGATGATCTCTACTGGTATCATAGCCTCGCATCCGTAGGTCATTCTGAATGGGGTTTCCTGAGTGGATGACTGAGTCGTTATTCTATGCGCCCATAAAACGTAGTATAACTGTTCTACCCAATTCTTCCCGACCTCGTGCATTCGTTTCCTGAGTCCCTCCAGAATGACTTTGTTAGCGGCTTCAGCTTGACCGTTGGATTGCGGGTGTTCGACCGACGAGAAATGATGCTTAATATGAAGGCCAGCCATCATTTCTCTGAACTTCTTATCGGTGAACTGAGTTCCGTTATCCGTGACTATCTCTGCCGGGATCCCGAATCTAGAGACGATGTTTCTTTCAAAGAACTTTTGTATTCGGGCGGACGTGATGGTAGCTAGAGGCTCCACTTCTATCCACTTGGTGAAGTAATCGAAGACTACTACGAGCCATCGTAGTTGTCCCTCCGTGGCTTTGAATGGTCCTAAGAGATCCATCCCCCATTTGTAAAAAGGCCAAGGGGATGTGATTGCCGTTAGTTCAGATGGGGCAGACCATACGACCCGGGCGTGCATCTGGCAACTTTCGCATTTCTTCACATGATCCTGGGCATCGGCTTTCATAGTTGGCCAAAAGTAACCTGCCCGAATAGCTTTCGTTGCTAACGCTTTGGCTCCCATATGATGGTCGTTGATACCTTCATGTATCTCAGCCAGTATATATTTAGTCTGGTTGGGTCCTACATAAAGTAGCATGGGAGTGTGTGGGCCTTTGCGATATAGCTCTCCTTCCTGTGTGGTATACATGGCGGCCTCTCGGATTAGTCTTCTTGCTTCTGCAGCGTCTTCTGGGGTTATTCCTTGTTCTATGTATCTGATAATGGGTTGCCTCCAATCTATGTTGGCCATGATCATCATGATGCATGTGGGGTGGGGCAGCTCCTGCTGGACGACCGTCCGATGACTACCTGCACCCTTGGTACTTGCTAACTTAGATAATATATCGGCCCTCATGTTCTCCTCTCGGGGGATATGAGAGACAATGACCTCATCAAACTCGGCAATCAGCTCTTTTACCTTGGTTAGATATTTGATCAACAAGGGTCCCTTAACCTGGTATTTCCCCTCGATTTGGGCTGCCAGTAGTTGAGAATCTGTGAAGACTTTTAACTTCTGGGCCCCCTGCTCCCTAGTCGAGGCCAGCCCTGCTATTAAAGCTTCATATTCGGCCTGGTTGTTTGAAGTCGGGAAATTGACCCGTAAGGATTGTTCCATAGATATCCCCTGAGGACTTTCCGTTATAATCCCGACGCCACTTCCCTTAGCGTTGGACGACCCATCCACATATAGGGTCCAGATTTCTTCGTGTGCTGACGCTATGGGGGTAAGTTCAACCAGAAAATCGGCCAAGGCTTGGGATTTGATCGCATGTCGGGCTTCGTATTTTATATCGAACTCGGAAAGCTGGATTGCCCAACTGATCATTCTACCCGCCAGGTCCGGTTTGTGCAAGATCTGTCGAATTGGTTGGTTAGTGCGAATTATAATGGTGTGGCTTTGGAAGTACGGGCGCAATCGTTTGGCGGCCACCAGGAGAGCAAATGCCACTTTCTCTAATTTTTGATATCTTAACTCCGAATTTTTTAGTGTCCGGCTTACAAAGTATACCGGTAGTTGAGACTTGCCACTCTCTCTAACAAGCATGGCGCTCACCGCCTCCTCGGCCACGGCTAGGTACAAGATTAAGCTCTCGTCGGGCTCTGGTTTTGATAAAACTGGGGGGGGAGGCGAGGCATTTTTTAATTTCTTCGAATGCGGCTTCACATTCGGGACTCCGGCCGATGATGGCTTCTTTCCTCAACATCCTGAAGAAATGTAAAGCTTTCTCAGCCGACTTTGGGAGGAAACGTGTCAGAGCCGCTAATCTTCCTGTCAACTGCTGGACTTCTTTTTTATTGGTTGGGAATTGCATATTTAAAATTGCTATGCATTTGTCCGGGTTGACCTCGATTCACCTGTGGGTTAACATGAATCCCAGAAACTTTCCTGCAGTGACTCCGAATGCGCATTTGAGAGGGTTTAGTCGGATATTCTTCTCTCGTAACCTGCCAAACATCTCCTCCAGATCTCGGATGTGATTTTCGCTTGCGTCGGTCTTTACAATCATGTCGTCTATGTATACTTCTATGTTACGGCCGAGCTGTTGGGCGAAGACGCTGTTCATCATACGCTGGTAGGTAGCACCGGCATTCTTCAAACCGAAAGGCATCACGTTGTAGCAGTAATTCGCCTCGCCTCCTCGGAATGCCGTTTTCTCTTGGTCTTCTGGGTGCATGGGAATCTGGTTGTATCCAGAATAAGCATCCATGAACGATAACATCTTGAATCCCGAAGAATTGTCTACCAACTGGTCTATGCTCGGCATTGGATAGGAATCTTTGGGGCAAACCTTGTTGACATCAGTGTAATCGACGCAGACTCGCCATTTGCCGTTGGTTTTCTTAACCATCACCACATTGGATAGCCACGTGGTGTATTGGATTTCGCGTATGAATCCAGCCTCCAATAGCTCCCGGATGTGTTTTTCCAATGCCTGTCTTCTCTCGGGTCCGAGGTTCCTTTTTTTCTGTGCCATCGATTTCGAGTTGGGATACATGGACAACTTATGACAGCAAAAAGTAGGTCTTATTCCCGGGATTTCGGAGGCGGTCCATGCAAAAATATCGCGGTTGTCTCGGAGACATTTTGTCAGTTCGGCTCTTGCGACTGGGTCGACTATCTTTCCAATCTTGGTAATCTGGGTAGCTTGAGATCCTATCTGAACCTCCACAAGCTCATCCGCTGGTTCAGGCCTCCATTCTTCCACATCTTCTCGGACATCGAGCTCCACCAGGTTAATGGGTTCTACCTGTTGCCTTTTGTTTGTTCTCTGCCCCTCTTCTTCCCCATGTTGGGGTAATGAAGGCGGGCCGATCTCGGCTCCTTTGACGGCGTTGTAGTAGCATTGGCGAGATTCTCTCTGATCTCCGCTAATGGTTATCACCCTTCCGTTGCTTCCTATCATCTTCATCTTCTGATGTTTGGTAGACATCAAGATATCCCACCTGTGGAGGGTTGGTCTTCCAAGAATAACATTGTATGGTGAAGGGAATTCGGCGACTACGAACTTCACTCTTTCTGATTTGAAAGCCTCCTTCGTCCCCAGCGTTAATCGCAACTCAATGGACCCTTTGATGGTCGTGTTCTCGCCATTAAAGCCGGACAACACTGTCTGACATGGTTTCAGGTCTACCTCGTCCAAATTCATCCTCTTGAAGGCGATCCAAGATATGATGTCTGCTGAGCTACCGTTGTCCACAAACATCCTTTTCACCCGGCAGTTAGCTATAGTCCCAGTAATTACTAGACCGTCCTCGTGTCCGGGTATCACATCCTCCATGTCTTCCTTAGTGAAATACAGCAAAGGGGGCTCAGGCTTGCTATGTCCTTTGAATCGGGGTTGTTCCCTTACTGCCAGAACCTCCCTGAGGTATTTTCGGCGTTGGTTGGTCGTATCCCCTCCTCTTCCCATAGCTCCCGTGATCACATTGCATTTGAACTCTGGCTCCGGAAAATCCTCGGCCTCCTGCTTCTTCCGCTTTTCATCTCGGCCTTTCTGATCGTCATTCTGGTTGCCTTTCCGCTTAACTTGTTGTCCTTGAGTCTTAATCACGTACCGCCGCAACTTGCCTCTCGGATGAACTTCTCTATGGCGTCCCGTAAGTCCCAGCACTGGTCGGTAGTATGTCCCGGCCCGTTGTGAAACTCACAGAATCGAGTATGATCAAGGCCGATTTTTTTTAAACACAGGCCGAGGTCTGTCCACTTTCTTCATCTCTGTCAAAGCTACCTCTCTCCATACTTGAGCCCGGGAAGTGTTCAACGGGGTATACTTGTCGTACTTCGTGTCATATCGTCCTGGTCGGTGGCCGAGATCATGGTTTCTATTCGGCTGCGCACTCCCGGGGTTCTGGCGGTGTCTCGGGAGGGTGCCCTTTCTTTTGGGGACGGCGTTCGCGATCTCCATCTGTTCCAACTCCAAATATTTCTTTGATCGGACCCTAAACTCAAGCAATGTTTTGACCAGGTCTTTGTATATAGACTTCGCGAGCCGTGATGATCCACTAAGTCCTGCTGATAATAAGTGGACGTGTACTTTCTCCTCCAACCCTTGTACCTGTAAAGCGGCCTCCTTGAACCGATCCAAGTAGCTCTGCAGTGTTTCTCCTGGGTGTTGACGGATTTTTCCCAGGGCGAACTCGGACTTAGGTTGCTTCTTGCTTGTTGCGAAGTTAAGCAGGAACTTTTGGCCGAAATCTTCAAAGTTGTGTATTGATCGGGGCGGCAGTGTGTCTGTGCGGCCCCAGTCAGGGTAGTAACAAAAATCTGAGAGATTATCAGCTCATCAATCCCTCGGACGCACATCTGCATATCGAACTCATCAATATGTACTTGCGGATCTTGGCTCCCACCATATTTTGATAGGAAAGACCTGTCAAAATCTTCAATGAACTGGGCATTGACAATCTCATCGACGAATGGGTTGTTGTTGTGTTGTCCACGCCGGTATTTTCTCCTGTATACTTCGCCTTCTGCCCCGGCCACCTGGTACGGAATGCTAGGCCGTTTTTCGTGATGTCCTGGGTTAATCTCGCGTTCGTGGTGGTGTGAGGCTGCTCCCGGTCCAAAATGTAAACGTTCCTCGGCCTCATGTGACGGTTGTGGTCGACGGGCCGACTGATGATGTGTTTTGCCCGGACTAGGACGAAATGTTTGCTCTCGGGCCGGATTCTCCATGTGTCCACCGTGCTGCTCCGTGTGCTGTCTTCGATGCTCTTCCTCCTGCCTCCATCTCGCACAACGCTTGTCTATCTGAGCGATGATGTTGTTCATGTCCTCCTGGCGTTGAAGGGCATGTCGCCTTTCAAGCCGCTCGATCAGAGCTAGAATGGATTGCAGCGCGTTATTGGTGAAGTGCTGAATCGATTCTTGCTCTCCCTCGGCCGGGGTGGGTAATGGGTCCTCTGGCATAACTGGAGGGTTGTTTCGTGGCCGAGAGGATGCAGTGTCTGAAAGCGCATCCTCCACCGGACCGAGGGCGGTGCCCCTGCTACGGGTGGTTTTTCATCAAGGTGTCTTCTCGTGTTTACCATGGTGGGAGTCGAAGTTTAACGTTCCCCACAAACGGCGCCAATGTTCTGTTCGCTTGTAACAGAGGTCCAACGATGATGTTGGATAATTAATATGGGATCTAACCTCTCCTTCTAGGGGCACTTATGATGGCAAGTACTCCCAGGAAGACGATCACAATACACCCAAGAAACCACAATCAGGCGTGGGGTGTGTGCACTGTGAGCAAGGAAAGAGTTAGAGTTTTGAAAGCCTACCTCATTGCTGGAACCTTTTACCTATAAATACTGACCTGGGCAAACCTCGATATCCGTTGCGGTTCTGGAACAGATTTAATCCACATTTATTGCGCAATCATTACCCTTTATTGCCCTTTATTCCTCTTGATTTTGTTGCATGATTTCCGGCTACTCATGAAATGTGCCTGGAAAGCCAGGTCCGACCAGCCCTTATTGGGCCTCTTGGATTTGGCTCATTCTGAATGTCCATAACAATATCTAATTTTTTTCAATTTATTTATTGCTTTATATAAGACTCAATCTATGTTATCTTATATATTATTTATTTTAAGCTAAAAACATTTTTAATTAAATAAAAAAATTATATTAACATGTATTTAGAAGAGATAACAATATTATTGATAATTGTTTTTTTTATAAAAAAATATACTATAAATTTAGGATAAATTTATTCTGGTAACTAAATTAATTTTTTTTAATCTTAATAAATTAGATAATTAAATTTTATAAATAAAAAATGAGAGTAGTATTTAAGTTGATGTCTACAAAGAGCACTAAAGAAAATATAAAAAGATAAGAATAAGAAGAAGAAAAGAAAAAAGGTTAAAAGGTGGTATGAGACATTCCTTAGAAGATTTGGTTTTCGCATTTTGATGATTAAGGAAAAGAGAATGGCCATACGCGTTTTTTTATTGAGTTGCGTTGCCTCGTAATCACATGATGCTATACGAATGTTACGCGCGCTGTGACTGGTAAAGGAGCCGTGTTATGAAGCAGTGTCCCGCGTAAAACTAAATAATGATTAAATTAATTAAATATAAAGTTTTAAATTAATGTTTAATTGCACTTTTTATCTCAATTTTTTTATATTAAATTTTACTTCAACAAATTAATTTTACATATTTTATCTTTTCTTTTTAAAAAAAACTTACAAATCTTACCTTCGGTGATTGAGCTAACTTGTCATCATAATTTTAACCACTGGTTCACACCTTATTAGCTTAAGCTTTTTGAGATGGATAAGGTTGTATGTATCGCTATGATAAGTGAATGAAAGTCAATTCAATTGGTGAAGATACCACTCATATCTCAATGTGACATGAATTCAAATTTTACTCGATGTAAATTTAGTAATAAGTAATATGTGAAGTTAAATATTTTTATAAGTAATTTTTGAATCTGTTTTGATTGGGATTATTGGAAAAAATCCAAATCTTATGTCAATGAGAATTTAGTCTCTTTTCTTTAATACAAATGATCGATTTCACTATTAAGTTCACTGTTTTTTAAAGAGAACCAAAATGATAATTATGAAAGTAGAAAGATCCAAAATATATTTTATCCTTATTATAATTACTCAGCTCATAAACGTGGAATAAAGAAATGACTTGATGTTAGAAAATATAAAAAGCTCAAGAGTAATTATGATGTTAAGAGAACGTGCCTAAGAACACTCGTGTCTTTTTATTTATCATAGTCATTAAAATGATCACAATAATGTGCTGTAAATGGGAGGGATATATATTTGTATGCATTGTGTTTTTATCTAGTCTCTCTTTCTTCTAAAATGGTTTGGCCAAGACAGAAACATGTACACCGTGCACGTAATTTCTTTTTCTTTTCTGATTACAAATGCTCATCACTTTCTACTCACGTTGAATTGCCACAAGAAAGCCCCACTACTGATGCCATCCTCTTTTGATTCTCCCACCACTAGTCCTCCCGTTTACTTCACCTTTCATTCATCTTTTTTTTTTTTTATATTGATCCCAGATAATTTCCCCCGGAAATATTTATGTTCTAGTCAGAAAAAATCATTATAATAACAATTTTTTTTCCTAAATATTTAATAGAATTACATATTCAGAACTCAAACCTGAAACAGAAACAAAACATGTGATTACATTTCATTAATCTACACTCACAATTTTTTTAGTGCCACGTCTCCAAAACCAAAGCAAACTCAGGTTCAATGCTCTCTTCCACATAAATTCCTCTTTGAACAGCTAGCATATCTAGCATTTTTTTTTTCTCTCTCTCCGATTCCTCCCTCTCCCCACATGCACCACTGCCATCATATATATTAACCACAAAATTAAAATTATACCACTTGCAACAGTTCATCATATGTCTACTTACCCCATCAAGCACACCCTGCATGTAGTTGCTTACCAACAAAGCAAGAAATCTATGCACTTCCCATACTTCAACATACACCATACAGTTGGAGCCACGCCCACTAGACTAATTAATAACAAACAAAAAAGAAAAAAAGTAGTTACTGTATCAAGGATTTAAAAATAGTCCACCACCCGATTTTAGTTTTAACATCAAGGTATTTGGGAGTCTGCAAAAGCAATGGTTGTCATATTTCTCCACAATTTCCCACAATATTGAGAAACGCCCAAAATCACAACCGCAATATAAAATCTTGTATAGTATCCTTATAAATTTAATGGTTTTAAATGAGTTTGAGTACCCTAAAGAAAAGAGGAAGAGATCGGGACTGGGGGAAAGAGAGATTTTCTTACAAAAATTCATAAAAATAATTCAATTAAAAATGCAATTTATATCATCGTTAGTTACTAACACTGTCAACAATAGATTTGATTTGCATATACGCACGAATTATTTAATTTTTCACGTCAATTACTTAGGTTAGTGATATTAAAAATAAGATAAAGTGATGAACAGAGAGAGGATGTCGATTAATTAAGAATTATGCGTAGTCCTATATAAATTAAGAAAAATAACCAAATCTCTCTTATTATTGAGTGAGCTACAAAATGCTACAGTAATGTGAGAAATGACCGAAGTAGTAGTACACACTAGTATGCATGCAAACGCATGCTCAAATAGCAGAGAAAGGTAGGGAAATACAGATATAAATGTGAATCTAATAAAATTGAAATAGGCTTTAAGCAAGAAGTATCCCTGCAAAGAGTGGTAGCGTGAGGGCCAAGGTGGTGGTTCCATGAAGGAAGGCGTTGCTCGGGGTTGATGGCGCCGGAGGTTCTGCAGCGGATGGTGACAACGGCGACGGAGATATTGATGATGGTGACGTGGAAGATGGACCTGGGCTTGGGCTTGGGCCTGGGATTTGGATACTTGCAGGCGGTGATGAAACTGGGGAAGCGGTGGGAGGAGGAATTGATCTTGATCCTGTGTGTGCGGGTGCAGGGGAGGGGGCTTGACCTGCGGAGATTGCCACCAGAGCTAAGGACATGGCTAGCATGAGCATGGCACGTGTCAGAGCCATGGCTCTAGGGTTGATAATAATAACAGAGGAATGGAGGCAGAGGGAGTGGCTCTCTCAAGAGATGAAAAGGCAATGACAACGAGTTTTAGTTTGAGATTGGTATGTATATATAGCAGAAAAAACGAAAGTAAAAAAAGTGTAACTCTATGTTTGGACGAAATGAGGTTGACGTCTGTTATATGACACAATTTATTTTTATTAATGTATTATCCTCTTTTAAATCACGAGTAAATGATACACAAATTATTATCTATTTTAATTCAAAAATCAATGACTAATCTTCTAATATATTAATATTCAATTTAAGATATTGATTTTCTGTAACATGAATCAGAAATCAAACTCACCCTATAGATCTATCCTAACTATGATAAGTCCTTGGAATTTAACTTATCTATTTTTTATATATAAAAATAACTTATGACATTATATGTTTAAATGCATAAAAAAATTAAAATTTATATGAATCAAAATTATAAAATAATAAACAACTAAAATTAATTTTAATCATATTTTCATAACCTAAAAATATATTTTACCTTTTATATTCCTAAAATATTTTATTGGTACACTCACAATGGTTTTTTGGTACATTTATATTTCTTTAATATTTCATTAGATAACTGAGAATTTCGATTAATCGCATGATTAGTTTTTAATAGTAAGTTTTTTTACACTGAATTTCACAAATTTTTCCGTTTAAATATTAAAATGCAAAAATTATATTTCAGAAAAGAACGAGAGAATAATAGAAGATGAGCATAGTTGAAGCGGTACACTCCCAAGCCCAGCGCGTGCAATAACAGTGCTTTATGAAAGCCATATGACAGCCAAAGGAAGCAAATGCTTTTTTCTTTATTTGTAATATCACTTATTATTTCGGAATGTTATATGTTAGGTTCGGTAGGAAAAACATCATGCTATGCATAGAAGCATTCCTGGTCATATCCAGGAAAGAAACACAAGCATATCTGAAAACTTATCTGGCTATGCATATTATGATCTATATGGATACATAGAAACCCGATCTAGTTCGATGCTTCTTATCTGAATCAAGAAGAGGTGGTGGAATTGATCAAAGTTAGAAGCTGGTTGTTGACAAAAGTCAAATTTTAGAAAAACATCAATGCTTTATTATAAAATAAAATCAGAACTACACATCTTGATGTAAAGGATAGGGATACTCTTGTACTCCCATCTTTTATTTAATATAAGTTTTGCTTTATCTATAATAAAAAAAGACAAAGATCCAGCCTTTGTTTTTATCAAATAACAGGATTATGTTGATGCATATTTGAACTTTTGGAAAGGACATATTCATCCATCACTTTCACATTATCAATGTTAGTGGCCTTGTCGTGTCTTTCTTTGTTTGGTGTCTAACAGTTATCCCATATGCTTCCAATAAGATAAGTATCAGACAGCAGGTGGGTGGAGAACACAAAAATAGGTTACTGTCACCTTTTTCTTGGACCCGGGAGTGGGCGAGGACAGGTTGCTTCTTTTGCAAGTCTTTCAAATTTGAACAGATTAACTATAAATTGAGCTTTAACTGATTAATTTATTTATTTATTAAATAAATAGATTTAGTTTTAGGTTTAAGCATACAACAGTGATACATCGTATTGGAGTAGCTTGTGACTCAGAATTTTTTTTACTAATAACCCTATTGATTTGAATTTTAGAGTGGTCACTTTAGAAAAGACTTTGCCTAAAATATAGTCTTTTCTAAATATTATATTTAGCTTAAGCACATATTGATTGTGATCTCCTGTATCGAACAGCACCAAAAGAATAACGAGAGAAAAGAATCATACACTGGCTTATAATAAGCGGGTAACAAACCATTGCCCTAAATATGTTTTTCATATAATATATTCTCTTCAGTTTACTACCTAATTTATTTTAATTACTACCTAACATTTTTAAATTTTTCTGCTATTAGTTTCGATCTTTTAAATGATGACATAATAAACTAATATCATATTATCAGTGATGATATGACATACTAATAGAATAACATGTCATCATTTAATAAACTTATATTAACAATAGATATCAAAAAGCAAAAAATTTGAAAATGTCAACTAATAAAATAAAATAAAATAAAATATTTTTTTAGATAGTAAACGAAAAAAAAAGTATATTACAATTATGAAAAAATATTTAAGCATTAACCATTTTATAAGCTGAAGCAAACACACTCACAGAGTCAGAGTCAGAGTCACATACTGTCACCTAAAGATCATACCAACGCATAGATGCTACAGCTGAGGAGAGGGATAATAAAGGCGAGAAAAATGAGGGTCTACTCGCCACTCATACATAAAGCAGAGTTCACAAACAAAACTAACACACGTACCATAGTATGTACCGAGATATATTCATTTATTTATCTTCATGTACAAGTTGAATTAACTAAACACTTTATGATAACAAAATTTGTGATGGGTGGAGGGGGATTTGGGTTGTGATCAAGATAAAAACTTGGCTGTATATTCTAATCTGCTGCAGACAAAATTGAAAACGGAGGCTCCTTCAATATGAGTGTGGCACAAGGATTAAGGGAACGAATGTCACTGGAATATCTAGTGTCAAGATGATTCAGTGCAAGCAGTAAATCTCCACAATTGTCCCTTGAGAAAATCAATTCACGATGAAAAGGGATCAAGTTCCATCCCCAGTTGTGAGTTGTGATCCCCTTTGGAACCTTCCAGAGTCTTAGACAACAAATTGATGGTTGGAGAGCTGAATGAATGGATTTTTTAAAGTCTACTTGTTGATTTACTCATCAGTAAAATGAACAATGAAGTGGGTGCTGCATGCTAGAATCAGAGTTATAAACAAAAATCTTACAACTTTCTCATATTACAACCCATGTATTGAGCATTATATACAATGATTCGTGAGGACCTGATCCGTGTCACCTTTCCTCCTCCAGAAGCGGTTGAGATGCAGTGGCTGCCAAAGATCAACAGTATGTCAACAACATTACAAAGGGTGATAACAGACAGACAAATTCAAAGTTCAAAATTCAAGATCTGAATTTGATGTAATTCAAACATGAGAATGCTATTTATTAATACTTTGGTCAAAGAAAATGAACAAACACACGAGGGCACAACATGCTTCCATGCAATATCAAAGGTGAATAAATATGCATACATGATTTTAGTTATTCTTTAAATTCAGAATTTCAACTATAACTACTTTATCCATTGAATTGATTTTTCCATGCACAAGGAACAAGATCGATAAAAGAAAGGCAATGAGAAGACTGAAATTGATGGAATGACTTGTGACAGATTTGTTAGTTTGGAAACATTACCTTCAGGATTTTGCTGTCCACTTGATAAAGGTTTGCCACTTCTCTCTGCAATTTCTGCTATGATCAAACGCGACAAAAGAAGCCCCGCAATAAAAGCACCAAGAACTAGCATCATGAAAACTTCATTCCATCCCCTTGATGAAATGAACCCAGTGAGAAGAGGGCCAAGAGCTGCACCAACAGATCCAGTACCATCTATAATAGCAGTGACTGTAGCTAGAGCACGAGAATCTCCTTTGAGAGAACTATGTGTACCCAAGTCAGCAGAGACAGCAGTGGTGATAAGTGCATAAGGTCCATTTACAAATAATCCCGTCACCATCATAAGTCCAATGTTGGCATTCATAGAAACACTTCCGTAATGCCGGTATAAAAGCATAGAAGGAATTGCTGCATACATGAAGCTAGCCGCAGTTATAGCACGGGCATTGAGTTTATCAGATACGTAGCCAGCAAGAATACCCCCAAAAATGCCCCCTACATCGAACAAGGTTGAAAGGTTTCCAGCAGACTTAACAGAGATATACTTCCCACCAATCTCTGCAACATGAAGGTATAAAAATTTATGACCCATGCAATTTACATTTCCATGGAATTGGTCTGCCCCATCATCAAAAGCAAAACTTTTGTAATTTAAACAAAAACAACCAGAAGAGAGATTTTGATACACTTTTAACCAAAGAACTAAACAGAACATGAAATTGGGATCACATTAGTCCACCCAATTGTTATATTTTGATCTTCAAAGAGGAATCCTATTCCTATAACACTACTGAAAGGGTGAACAGTTCTTGTGAACAATAATTATAGAAAACTATTATCTCCCAAGGCTTGGTCAAATAATTTCATTTCAGTCAAATTGTAGGCATGTAACATTGGAAACCAAACCAAATTATGAACGTGCAGCAGACTAAGATTGAATTTTTCGTCAAAAACAAATACAAATATCCATAACTTAATTGCAATTTGTAAGAGTGAAGAACATTTGATTATCTTCCCTGAGCAATGTGCTTCCACTGCTTACACATTTAAAAATTGAATCAACAAAATAAACAAACAAACACTGATCAAAACCTTCGGTGGTACAACCATCAAAAGACTTCCTTGAACAAATTACTATTATTTCAGCAAAGAAAGCATTTTTTATCTAAACTAAAAGGAGAAAAAATAAAAAAGAATAGCAAAGAGCATTAAATAATTAGAGAGCTATAAACACTAAAAAAATGTCACTATAATCGATGATTCACCTGTCTGAGTCAAGTAAAAAGGCAACCAATACAAGAATGTGTAGGCAACAAGCTTGGCGAAGAAAAGACACAGCGCAAAAGGTATAACACCAGGAATCATGCACGCCTCAACAAGCCCAACGCTTTTTCTATTCACAGACCCTTCTCTAGTAGGAGGAGCAACACCACCGCCACCGCCACCTTTTTTCTCATCATTCACTTGAGCCTCTTCATCACCACCACCACCCCCATGAACACAAGAGAACCCAACATCCTCAGGATAAGGAGCCAGAAACAAATACACAACGACCCCACCAAGAACAATCACCACACCAGGCACAACAAAAGACCAACCCCACCCATACTCCAAAACACTCGCCGCAAGAAGGGAACCACTAATGTTACCCACCGAGGTATGCGCGTTCCAAACCCCCATTATGAGACCTCTCTTTCTCTTCCCGAACCAGTTACCGATAACAGCCACAACCGAAGGCCACCCGGTAGCCTGAAACATGCCAGCAATCATTTGCATAGAAAGGTAGAAGAAAAAAGAGTGCATGTTCCAGAAGTACCCCATTCCGAAGAGTGATACGAATATCCCGCTACCGACCATTCCGGTTGCCAGGAACAAGCGAAGGTCGAGGGTGTCTCCTAAATGACCTGCCACGTACATACCAATAGAGTAGCAGGCTAAGAACGCCACGTCGATTTCGCCTAGCTTCGACGTTCCATCGTGGCCGTTGAATGGGCTCCACCCTTGGGTTGTTCCCTTGAGGTCGGGGCATAACACGCTTTTCACTATTCCGGTGGGTTTTCTCGACGCGTGGTAGCAGGCGTAGGCGATGAAGGTGGTGAGGAGCACTATGTAGCGGTATGTTTGGAGGTTACATTGTTTTCCTCGAATTAGTAGAAGCCCCGGTGGGATTCCGCCGCAACAACAATCGTAGTGCCCAGACATTAATCCGTGTTGTTCTTTTTTTTTTTTTCTTTTTTCCCTTCTTCTTCCGATGTTGGAGTCGCGAAAAGGGAAAAGCTTTTGGGAGGAGGGATAAGAGGGGGAGCGAGAATGGAGGGGGTTGCTGAATTTAGAGAGTGACACGTGGAGTTTGGGACGGGCGGTGTGGAATGACGCTGCCGTCACCACCGCTCAGTTTGGCGGCTACACCTGGCTTTAGGTTACTGTTGCATTTTCATATGCTCCATTGTATTCTTTGAATTTTTTTTAGGGTAAATAGTCATTTTCATCCCTTAATATGTAAAGTATTGACAAATTTGTCTTTGAAAGATGAAAATTCAAATTTTTGTTCCTAAGAGTGTAAAAAGTGCGACAAATTTATCCTTATGTTAACTTTAATATGTTACCGTTAATGAAAATGCCTACGTGGCATAGAGGGACGAAAATGTCACAAAAATAATTACCAATATGGCTGCTGACTAGATTTTGGATAAAAATGCCAGTAATTTTCTATTATACCTAAACGTCAGTATTTGACCAAAATATAAGTATTTTTTTCATTGGATCAAAATGTCAATAATTTTTGTTAGACGAAAATGTAAGTAATTTTTTATTGAACGAAAATGTCAATACGTTTCTATTGGACTAATTTGTCAGACCCCAAATTTCGTTTAATTTAAGGATAAAATATAACTTAAGGGTAGATCTTCTATTTTTTATCGTTACAAGCATAATGATAATAATACAACAATCACTTACAAAATAATGAAGCAAGCATAACATAATAATAACTATAATATTGATTAATAACAATAATTTATCTTGTGAAAATAAAAATTATCCAAAATAAATATTATACCAATATACCAAAATAAGCATTGTTACCATGTATTAATCATTGCAAATTTATCCAAATTATAATAAATCATCACAATCTATTATAAATAAAAGACAAGCATATATCATATTTCACTTCTTCGAATCTTGGAGGCGAGGCAGCTCTGGTGTGGGTATGAAGCTCATGTAATTAGGTTGGTTCATCCAATGAGATGGTACATTTGGGAATATAACTCGAATTGCTGCTGGAGGCCTAATTGGAGGTGGTCTAAACGCAGTTGACATTGGTGGAGGTATAAAGATTGTTTCCTACAACAATTATAAATAGTAACTAGTTATGCATAATATAATTTAACATTAATTAATCAATTGTATGTAAAAATCACTCACAGCACTAGGAGTTGGAGCACTTTGAGTGGGAGATGGAGTTAGAGCTAGAGCACTTTACCAATAAGAGTTGTAGTACTTTCATAATTAGGTAGAGATTGTTCAACTTGTGGGGCAAATTGAGAGCAATTAATCTCATCCTACAAATATGTAACATCTAACATAAATAACTTGCAAGCAACAATAAAAAAAAATAATCATATTTTAAAAAATATGTTACTTGTGTTGTTGTGGTTGCATTTGAGTTATTCTCTTATTTAACAGCTGGTTTCCACTTTTTTGGTCTTAGTGGAACACCACCATTAATGCATCCCCTATTGTTATGACCATTCAGACCGCATCTAGTACAAATGATCACCCTATAGGATATTTTCAGTCTATTATTGTTGACTTGTCTCTCATTCTGATCATTTCTTCTACATTTTTTGGGTCGACCAGGTCTCTTTTTAATATGCGGTGGTGTCGGACTGTCAAAAGGTGTCTTTTCCCAATATTCTTGACTCCTGGTAAGGCGTATGTAATTTTCGTAGGATGCATTGTAAGATCCAATGGTCAACATATCGTCACTGTAGTCCTCTAGTTTGTGGTTTTTGTATCTGATGGCAGCAACCCCGTGCCTACAAGGTAGACCTGTGTAGATAAACAAAAAACACATTAAATTGATACTGATGCAATACATAATATCCAAAATTGACAAAGTTAACTAACTTAGTGGTATACCTGTAAGTTGCCACATCCTACATGTGCATGACTGGTTTTGTAGATCCACATCAAGTCTTGTTTCATAATAGCAGACCTCATATCTAGATCCATCAACATCACCAACCCAACTTCCAATCCACTTGTTGGATTCAACTTTATCCTTTTCCAGCCTTGACTGTTGCATAGGTACCAATGGTCCTAATCTTGCAGCCATTTTCAGTTTGGCACTTGTCATCTTCTGCATGATATAGGTCCTTATATCCTCACACAGACTCAAAATTGGCTTATTTCTAAACTTTAGAATCTTTGCATTAAAAGACTCACAATTGTTGTTGGTTATGCTGTCAACTTTGCAATTATCGCTGAAGTAGGCTTTGGTCCATGATTCACGGGGCCGCTTGTCTAAATAAGCCCATGTCTTTTCATTCTTCCTTTTGACAGTTTCCATACTAACATTAAATTCTGATTCAGTAGGAGAGCTTGCACACCGCCAGACTAAGCCTCTTAACTCTTTGTCTTTCCACTACTTGGAGAAGTTCCTCCATAAATGCATAACACAGTACCTATGTTTAACATCTGGCATAACTTCTTGCATTGCAGGAAGCAATCCCTACAAATAGCATATAAAACAACACACTATATATTAATAGCTTTTTGAGATTGAAACAAGTATCAGAAAAGCGGTGAACCAAGGAAGCAAGGAAGCTTATCAATAAAAACAAATCCAAGGAATCAATTCCACATGAAGGACAAAAGCAACACAGACTTACAGATTCTATCATTCTATAGTTATTTATTTTCATCCCCTTATGGTTATATCATTATATGCAAAACTGTGCAGCTTGAGTTAGAAGCATTTATCAACATACAATAAGGTGTGAACATGAATCCTGAACCCATTACAAGCAGACAAACAATAAAATTAAATTTCACAAACACTTTCTGAGTTTTGAGAGGCTTCTTGTCTGTGATACTAAACCTAAGGTCATATCTTATCTCTTTAATCAGACCAATATTAGCTAGTACCAACAAGTCAGCCACATAGGAATATAAATATTCTTCTGCACAAATTCTTGTCATTGTATATTTTCTACTGATTAAGAAGAGTTATATTTACGATTAATTTTTATAAAAGAAAAAAAATAAAAATAAAAATCCAGAAGTATCGAAATCAAAACAATATTGAAATGGCTTATTCTTTAGGATCTACTGATATTCTATCTTAGAACTTGACCACCAGAACTATTGAAACTCCCAAGCATTACAATCACATGAAGACAATGCTAGAACTATTGATATTCTAAAGCAGTGAACCAAGGGAATTAAACTAAGCTAAAAGGTTAGAATTTTTGACTTCTACAAAATTAAGTTAAAGTAATTCAGATCTCCTTTTCATATTATACAAAGGTCAACAAAAATAATAACCAAAGCAGCTACAACCTAAAATTAAAACTTCCATACTCACTGTGACAAATATATCCCAGTTGTTTATTACTTATTGACATCTTCAACCTTAAAAGATTTTACTTACTGACAAATATATTCACGATATAGACATATCTAATTACTCGGTATGACATAGAAACTATCACATATGCATGCATGCAATCAAACTTATAACTTTCTATAACTAAATCCTACTTTTCATCACAAATACTCAAAGCAAAACAATTGAATTACATCTTTTGGATGTCTGACATAAAATTCCAGCCATATTGCTTGTAGTCTCCAAGGTCTTCATGTAACAATGTGAGGAACCACTTCCAGTTATCTTTATCTTCAGCATTTACTATCGCATATGCAATCACAAAAATTGCATTGTTTGCATCTTGTCCCACTGCTGCACGCAAATGACTGCCATAGTACCCTTTCAGAAAACAACCATCAAGACCAATAAAAGGTCTGCAGCCAGCCTTGAATCCTTGCTAGCATGCATCTAAACATATATAAATTCGGTGGAATTGTGGAGGAGATCTAGGTATGGGAATGCAATTAATTTTCATAGTTGATCCTTCATTGCTTCTTGTTAGCTCATGTGAATAGTCCCAAAGCTTAGCATATTGCAATTGGATACTTCCCTCAACTAGTGACCGTGCCTCTTTGATAGCCCTAAACATCTTTCTTTCGTCAATGTTCACACCATATTTGTGTCTAAGATGTTCATGTGCCTCCACATGTGTTAGGTTTGGATGAACCCTAAGCTTATCAGCCATCCTTTTTGCCACCCATTTCATTGTAGCTTGCTTATTTTTAAAGACTCTTCCACATATGTGCTCCTTAATAAAAGTCTTGATTTGAAAGTTTTTTGTAACTTCAGACCATGAACAAAAAATCTCCCATGCACATCCAATTTGTTTACAGCGTGCTCTAGCTCGAATGGTGTCACTTTTTGCCCATTTCAAATCCTTGCCATGAAAAATGGTATAATCTCTTACAGCTTCAATAAACAGTTTAATAGTATCAAACTCCATCCCAACCTCTAGATGCACTTGTCCAAACCTACTTCTTGGATTGTATTGAGGATACACAATTTTAGAATTGGTGTCCCCTTCATCATCACTTTTGGGAAGAGACTCAAATTCTTCAGAGTGGTAACTATCATTACTTGAGTCACTTGATTGTCCAACATCTTCTGAAGACACATATACATAGTATGGGTCACTTTCAGAATGATCAGAAAAGTCAGCATCCTCATCATGTTCTTTAACTTCATCATGTTCTTAAACTTCATCATCATTTGCACCACTATTAACTTGAGTTTCAACTCCAACAACTTCAGTTTCAGCATCTGGACCACCTTTACCCGCACCGTTAGCACCATTAACATCCATATCTTCAATACAATTCTCAGTATAATCCTCAGGAACAGCCTCAACCACTTTTTCTGCACTGCAATTTATAGGCAATACATCTACTTCAATCTCTAGCTCAATTTCATTAACAGAACCCCCTCTGGCTCAGCATGTTCTAAGTATACATGCATTTCTTTTTCTAGATCAATAAGCGCAATTTTGCACATAGACAACACATCCCGATCATTTTCCAACCTCTGTAAACCACTATCAGGAACCAAATAATAAACTGAAGCAAACTTCACATAGTTGCGGCAAGCTCTGCGCAATTCGTGGGATGTCCACACATTAACCAAATCTGTTTCAACATCTTCCCAGACACAAAATTCACCACCGACATACTCCAATACCCCATTTTCATTTTGTATGAATTTACCATTGTCGTGTAAAATAAGAGTGATTTCTCCACACATCCTACAAGTAAACATAAACATCATTATTTTGTATTTTCACTAAGCCTGTTTATACACAACATCAGTAACGAAAAAAATAAAAAAACAATTTTGAGAACCCAAATATAAACCTCCAAATGAAACATAGGAAAAATTACATAGTAAATGGCACAATTGAAAATTAGCTTTAACAACACAATTATGGACATAATTCTAATATTGTAAAATTAATTCTTGTAAAATGGAACTACTCAACAAGCAAGCAAGGTCATAAAACACGATGTGCTATATAATAATTTAGGATTCAATTTTTGGGAACCATACAAGAGCTAGAAGAAGGGGGTGGGTTAGTAAAGTCATGTATTCTTCATAAGAACCATACACAACGGCATATTAAGGACATAATTCTTAATTTGATAGTTATAGAACTTTACATTTGTAAGACCTTGGATAATTTTATTCGTTTCAGCTACATTCTACACTAAAAAAATTAAATATAGCAACCTGCACTTAATAACTCTGTTAGTAACTTTTGAGAGAACTTTAATTTTTTTCTAGTTCAAAAACAAAAGCCATGTCATGACGTAAAAAAAGTTTTTCTTACCACATACTACTTTAATTTTGTGTATGAAGCACAATACTCAAGAATTTGTTTTTTTTTTTTTTGGAATTGACTTGTATTTTGAAACACTTGAAGCATGTTGAGAAAACATCTAATATATGCATTATGTTGCAGTGAAATAGAGACAAAATTATTTAATTTTGGCACAAGACCATAAATCAATTTATGGCCTTTATAGTCATAAACATGTACTATAATAATATTATTGAACTAATAGTTTTTTATCAAGAAATATTCAACAGAGGCTTCATACAAGAGTTTGTGGCCAACTTTTTTATCAAGAAATATTATATAACTAATACTTTTTTATTGAACATGTAATATAATAATATTATTGAACTAATACTTTGCAAATAAGCTTTGTCAAGCATTGTTATAAACTCTGAACTTGCTTTTGGTTCTACGAACAGTAAAGCCATAATGTAAATTTAATCAACTCTAAATTCCACAAATGCATAATCAGTAGTAACAATATTTGACAGGGAATGTTCCAGAAGGCTCCAGGTATCTTTTCTATCTTCACATTTACAAAATGTCTGACAGATCATAGATATATTACTGAGATGTTAGTGAAGCAATCCTAATATCTTAATTTTACTTTGTAGGCCATATCTTCATAAGAAAGAAAACAAATTTTACTTAAAATAGCTTATGATCTGGAAGCAAATGAAAAAATAATCAAGACTTTTCATGAAGCTGATGTTGTTGTGGCACAACAAGCAGGATATGAAAAATCCTTGGTGACTAGGCTAGCTTTAAAACCTGGGAAGGCTACATACAAGAGTTTGTGGCCAAATTTTTTATAAATAAATATTTTTAACTAATTATTTTAAAGTAATTTAAATAGTGATTTATGGTTGAATCACCGTGTAAATTTAATTTATATGGTTAATATATAGATATTAAAGTTTAAAATTTATAAAATATGAAAACTTTTACTTAAATTTTATAAATAAAAAGAATTTTAGTAGTCTAATGAATACAAAATAAAGAGTTAAATATATTTTTTATATTTTTAATATATCTCTCTTTTAGTTTAATAATCAAAAATTATTATCATTTGATATTTTTAAATTTTTAATTTTAATATATATCATTAATTTAAATTTATTAAATAATAATATGATAAGTTAATATAATATCACATTATTAAGTGAAGATGTGGGACACTAAACTTAGAGGATTAGATTCCCATATTATAACAGCAAAGCAAAGGTTGTGGATGACAAGTCACCTCTCTCGAAGATGTAGTTCTTAGCCAAGTCTTAGCAAACACAATAGTTGGGTAAGCAAAAACATAAATCTAACATTAAATTGAATACAAAATATATTTAAATTTAATCTGCTGCAAACAACAATTCTAGCAAACTACTAACCCGTTCTTAAACGTGAAATTTGCTATGGCCCAAGTCTAAAATAAAATCTCCCCAACGAAAAAGAATTCCCAAATCCAACCAATTCCAAAATTGATAGCTAATGAAACCAAGATAACCAAAGTCAATGTGATGAGTCTGTCACCATCAATCACCTAATATAGAAACTAAAAAGAAAATGGACTAGCATATGATACTCACTAATGGGGGAAAGATTTTGCATAATCGCAATAATGGAATGGATAATGAAATGAATCAGCCGTATGATTTGAGAAAAAAAAAAAAAAAGAAACTAGTGAAATGTATGCTTACTCAAAATCCCACCGCAATAACAAGTCCAGAACACAGTCACTCTCTTCCTCTACCTGCATTCAAAACAATGTGTTGTTCATAACGTAAGCCACAACTAGCACACCATTGACGGAAGAAAGAAAACAAAATAAATAACCTTAACAAATCAGAATGGTTTTTCCAGAGCAAAATGTTAGAAGAGGCAGCATGAACTACGCGTGGTCCTTCCTCGGAGAGCACGACAAGAACAGAGAGACCGTGAGAAGAACAAGAAGAGTGCAAGAAGAACAGAGACAGTGCGTATGGTGATCTTGACTCGCAGAGCGCGAGAAGAGCAAAATGCAATAACACTGCTCAATTCCGAGACAGTGGGAAGAAGAAAAGTCAAGGAAGATTAAAAGAAGAAAAGCCAAATGAAAAAATGAGTTTAGGTAAAAAAATTTATATGATAAATCCCTGTGAATTACTTTTAATGAATCTAGTCAGCAGTGTTAGTAATTATTTTTGTGACATTTTTGTCCCTCTATGTCACGTATGCATTTTCATTAACGGTAACAGACTAAAGTTAACGGAAAGATGAATTTGTCACACTTTTTATACTTTCGATAACAAAATTTTGAATTTTCATCTTTTAGGACAAATTTGTCAGCACTCTACACATTTAGGAACAAAAATAATTATTTATCCTTTTTATTTTACTTAAAACTAGAGTATATAAAAAAAAATCAAAAATACAATGGAATATATAAAAATGTAACAATTACTTTAGGTTACATAATTTATTTTAAAAGTTTTATCATATTATAAATTATATTATATTATATTTTTATTTTCCTTATTCTCTATATTATAAATTATATTTTATTTTATTTTTTTATTCTCTTTAAATGTTGAATAGATTTTTATGTTTATCAAATATATTTCATGATTAAATGTTATTGAGATGAGTGAGGGAAAGAGCGGGAAAGGAGGGGATGGGAATTATTTGACACGTGTCGAAATTATAGAAGAGAGATGAGGCGTTATTTTATTCTTCTTCGGAGTCCAATTCCGTTTGAAATGACACGTGTGAGTGTCTGGTCTAGTCATGGGGGACAGAACAGATAGATATGTTTGGAGTTGGAGTAATTTTGAGACGCGCTACTTTTCCATACAGAGCTTTTGTGTTCTGATCTGAATATTAATCGTTTGTTAAGTAGTCCATATTTAAAAATTTATATTTCTTTTCAAACAAAAATCTTTATTGCTGATTTCCCGAGTGATTTGTTGGTTTGAGTTTAAATATCAAGCCTCAATTTGAAACTAGCAAAGTCCAAAAATTAGTCCATATTTAAATTCACTAAAGCTTAAAAATAGTTGTATTCTTGTTTGAAGTTCAATATATAAATAAGATATAATATGATAATTATCCATATTTAAATTTCACTAAAGTCCAAAAATTAGTCCATATTTAAATTTCACTAAAGCATAAATCTTTTTTTAACTCAGCAAAAAAATGATAATTATCGTATTTTATTTTAATTTGGTATTTATTTTATTAATTAATATTATCATTTTTATCTTATGTGTCAGTTTAATATTTCTTCCCACCAAATTGAAATTTTTATAGTCTAAATTAAAAATTAATTAATTTTATAAAGTGCTACATACCATTTACATTTGATTGTATAGGATAAAAAAATTTGTTGAAAATAAATGAAGAGTATTTAAAGATGGTTTTATTAAATAGGATTTTTTTTATTCGTACTTTAGTTCATCCCACATTTTTTCTTTATATTTTCAGTCCAGTAAAATAATAATTCTTATTCAGAAAAAAACGAGTTAAAAAACAACAAGATAGGATAAATTCTAAGATATATAATTATATCGTACTATATATGTTTTTAAAGAATCACACTATATTAATTACAAAAAAAAACATACTGCAGATAAAATTATTTGTTAAAATATGTAAAATTACATAAATAAACATATTAATATTAATGTAGTGTTTTTATATAAATTTTAATTTGATTTTCGTGAACAAATATTATTTTGTACTATTTATAATTGTAGTAATAAATTAATTTTAAACACTTTTATCTTTTTATTTATAAAATATAAAAAAAACTACATAGAATTATTATATCTCATTATCAATATCATATAAAATAAAAAGGTAAAAATGAGAAAAGTTTTAATATGTAAAAAAAAGGTAAAAATAATAAAATTTTATCTTAAATAAAAGTATAATAAATATTCAATGAGAAAAATGGAATAAACATAAAAAACTATAAATTAGAAGTTAAGGTTTTAAAATTATCACTTAAAGTAGACTCTCAGAAAAATAATAGAAATTAATAAAATCAATTATTTATCATATAGTTAAATAATTTTTTTAACTAATAAAAAAACTAAAAATTAACTAATTTTTTTTGTCAAACACACTCCATAAACTAATATCTAGGCATGACAACGGGGTGGAGCGGGGGCGGGTATTGCATTTCCTGTTTCTGTCTTCGACTCAAAATCCGCTCTCCAATTTTTGTCGGATTTTAAAATCCATCCATATCTTTGCCCTCGCTGGGGTCGGGTTTTCCTTGCCCAGTCCCGTCCCGCCATGCCCCCGCTATTTGATTAAAATTAAAAAAAATTAAAAAATAATATAACTTTTTTATTGAAAAAATCGAATGAAAATACTAATCACTTAACAAAAAAAAACAATAACAAATCCACATTTAAAATATGATATCATAATTTAAAAATTACAAAACAAAATTAATCAATTTAATTAAAAAAATTATAAAATAATATTTCTTTTTTTAATATTATTTATTACGGGACGGGGGCGGGGTGAGTATCTGTAATCCCCTACCTGCCCCTGCCCCCGCTTTTGGCTTTCGGGGAAACCCGAATCCGATAAACTCGATTTTTTTCTGTTAAAATCGGGACAGATTCGGGCAGGAACTCACGGGTTCGGGTTTCGCTGTCATGCTTACTATTATCCATCAAAGTTCAAATACATCATAATATACATATGATATATCATATTAATCTTTTAACAAGATATAATTATAATTGAATATCATAAACTAATTTTGAAATGTATATATTTGATATTAAAATTCAAATATCCCTTTAATATCTATTAAATTATTTAACTTATTTTATTATTTCTTTTCATATATCATTTTTAATATCTTTAAATTTAACTTGAATTTCAATATTTTTTTTAAATATAAAAAATTAATAAAAACAATACATCCATTATTTTTTCCATAAATAAAAAATATAATTTATATGTCTAATAATATTATTTATTACATATTTTAATTATTCCCTCATCCCAAAATAATTATTATCCTAAATTATTTTACATAAATAAAAATAATAACAAATAGATAAAAGAAAATAATAATTTTATAAAATTAATCTTATATTTTCCTTATTTTGTTGTCCCCCATTAATATTATAAGAGATCAACATCAACATCAAGATCACCATTAACCCAAATGAGTGGTAGATGAACCTAATGATACATACGAAAAAGTTGAAAAAAAAAAGTTAAAAGAGAAGGGGAAGGAAAATGGGAATGAAGATATAAGAAAAGAAGGGAAAAAAAGAAGGGAGAAGTTGATGAGGAAAAAAACTAAAAATAGATCATATGAAAAATAGAGATAACAATGGGTCTAACCATCTATCAAATTTATTAATTTTTCTCCTTTCTACCCTAAGACACAATGATATTATAAGAGGCATAAGTAAAAATATAAATTAATGTTACATTAAAAAATTAAAATAATAATTATTTTGAAATAATTTTTTTCTCTTACAAGATAATTTTGAAAATAATGAAATAGAGAAAATATAATATAATTGAGATATTTAAAAATAATTATTTTTTATAAATTTGATCTATAACTATAATATTATAAGAGAATAATCTCATTTAATATTTAAATATTTTTACTTTCAATTATTATAAATAATAATAAGTGAATTACAACATTTTATTTAAAGTTTTTAAGAATATCTTTAATGTAAAATCTTAAATAAGGGTCTTGAGTTTAAGATTTGGTCTTCATATATCTCCCAATAAAAGAATTAAAGAGATCTCTAACATGGAGAATAAATTCTTATAGAAGATCTTTTATCTGCACATTGTTTAAAAAAAATTATTTCTTTTTTTCTCTCTAAGATTTCAAAATAAGATATATTATTAAAGAAAAAAATGAAAAAGATTTTAAGACATCTTTAATTTTATATGCCAAAATAGTTTAAAATTTGAATTTAAAATATATTAAAATTTGAATTTAAAATATATTAAAGATAGTCTAACTATCAATATCAATAAGTTATCACAACTATACGGTTAACATTCAACTCCAGTACGAAGTGTCTTTGTTGTCCTACTTTATATAAAATAAACCTTTATTTTATATAAGACACGTTAAAATACTACAATTTATTATAATAGAAAATAATAAATTAATAATAATGGTGATATAAAAAGGCATTAGGCCAAGTGGACCTAGCTTTCCTTCCACTGACACGTTACGAGGACCCACCTTGTATATATAAGTTGCATTTTTTGGAACCGGACGTAAGCGTTTCCTCCATTGGACACGTGTACCAATTCTCTCTCTCCTACACATACCCATTGAGGAGAGGTTGGGGTACGCAACACAACACCGCACCAAAACTCTCGTTCCCTGCCACAACCGGAAACAGAGGGCACGACACACAACAAAAAACACAAAGCATTGGTATTCCCTGCGTAACATACTCTGTTTCCTCTGACTTCGAGGTTTTCCTTCGCTTTGGTTCAGACCAAGCGATCTCTGTGGCTACAAACTTGGAACCATTTTTATGTTTTTTTATTTTATTTTTCTAAGCCTTCGGTTCCCATGTTCTTCGCTCCACCGCATGTTGTAACTTGTAACCGCAATTCCATTTCTCTATTCTTTCTCTTACCCTTGAGTCACGCACCCACCCTTTTTGCCTCTCACGTTGTTATTGTTGTGTGCATGTTGGTGCTACTTGATTGGTGATTTTGATAGAAACTTTGATTGATCGATCTCTTCATCGTCATGACAGCTTCTGGTTTAAATTCGTTGATAACCGTTAACCCTGATGAACTTCGCTTCCAATGTATGTTGAAATAGCACCCTTTCACTCTTCTATTTTTCTTTTCCTTGTTTTCTCACGCAAACCATTTTTCAATATAGAAACAAAATTAACGGGTTGTAATACCGTTCATCTTTTTTCTTTCTTTCTTGAATGCTATTTGGGAAAATTTAAATTTTGGACATGGTTACTTGCAGCCAGGGTTGTGTGTAGAAAATTAATTGCAATTTAGGTACGACAAATTAAGTCAATCAATAAGTTGTGTATTTAAGTAAACGGTGGATTTGGATGAAAAAGTTAGTGTAATATTTGGGGTGACGCTATGTAGAATTAATTAGCTATCAACCTAACTGGTCATTTCCGCCGCAAAAAGTTTAGGGGGATAAGGGTAGAAGTTTTGCTGTTAATTTTCATTGAATGTTTCTATAACTGCTACAATTGTTATTTGTTGATACTTGTATAGATATCTAGCTCTTGAATTTTCAACCAAGAGCAAGGATTATTTTGAAGTGATTGAATAGTGACAAAAGGAGGCATGGTTATTGGTTACATGTGACAGAAATTTGAACGGTAAAACTAGCTTAAATAAAACATATCAATGTTGAATAGGTAATTCTGCTGACAATCTGAAGTTTCCTTTACCACTTGAAAATTGGTTTGATTTTGTGCATTTATATTTGACTAGTCTCATAGAATAACTGAATAAGGAGCACTTTTCTTTAGGACTGAATTTTGGTTTTCCCTATTTGCTTTATCAAATAGTAGGAAAGCAGAAATCTGAATTCCTTCCCCAATTAATTTTGAGTTGTTGTTGGGTTATGCTATGCTGATAATGTTCATGTAAACAGTTGAGTTGGAGAAGCAAACATATTGCGATCTTAAAGTTCGGAATAACACAGAGAACTACGTTGCCTTTAAGGTACTCACTCTATTAACTCCCCTTACAGGAACAAACTTATTGTTTCTGGACATGCTTTCTTAGTGCATGATTCATGATTGCATTTGATTTCAGTGCTATTTTACTTTTTGCTAGGTCAAAACCACTTCACCAAAGAAGTACTTTGTACGACCTAATACCGGTGTTGTACATCCATGGGACCTATGTATCATCAGAGGTGCTTCTTCTTACCATTGCAGAAAGAATGTTTAAGTCTAGTTACTCTTATAATATTTATTAATTTGGATCAGATCTTTGATAATTTGAAATGCTGGACTACTGAAGACATGATAGTTGATACCAAAGAGTTTTTGTAGTCCTTTAGGGGATATGAAACAAATAACTGAATGCCCATCTAGTAGACATAAGTTGGTAATGCTGTTTCACATTAGACATAAGTAGAAAGAAAAGGAAAAGAAAAAGGGGAAACTAGT
The DNA here is from genome assembly GCA_013407115.1 of Glycine latifolia. NCBI lineage: Eukaryota > Viridiplantae > Streptophyta > Magnoliopsida > Fabales > Fabaceae > Glycine > Glycine latifolia. The sequence continues at coordinate 15,377,626 of CM023957.1, read as the reverse complement.
GAGCTTAGATCTAATAAGAAGAATTGAGACTAGTAACTTCAACCAACCAAAGGACATGGAAACGGATTTTTCTCTTCCACATAACTAAGAACTAGGAAAAATATACTATTAAGTGGAAAACCAATCATATGCATATATGCTATTTTCTTATGAGCTGTGAGCTCTTTACCATTATGCGGTATTAGCATCTCTATCGTATTCTCCGGTTTGTGTTGTGCAGTTACCCTCCAGGCTCAACAAGAATACCCTCCAGGCATGCAATGCAAAGATAAGTTTCTCTTGCAGAGTACAATAGTGAATCCGAACACTGATGTTGACGATCTTCCGCCAGATACTGTGAGAGAGCCAACACTGTTGTTGTTTTATAGGATCAGTTCTGAAATTTAAAAAGGAGAAACAAATTGATCAAGAACATTGCTTGTTTTGGCTTGCAGTTTAATAAGGATGGCGAAAATTCGATAGAGGATATGAAACTGAGGGTGGTATATCTCTCTCCTATGTCAATCCAAGGAAGCACAGAAGAGGACACAGTGAAGAATTCAACCCAAAAGCTTGATGCTAATTCTGTGAGTTTCTCCCATTCACCCTCCATTTGGGGAAACCAGTTTTAAGTTTTATTTTTAAGCATCCTCTCAAATTTGGTGATTTTGGGTCTAGATTGTATCATTTTAGTCATATGTTGCATATTATGTATCAAGTTGGAATCCTGATCTCCACATCCGGGCATTGGCCCTTTACAAAAAAAGCAAAATTTGTAACAGATTAAGCCTAACAAATGAGATTAAGGGGTTTCTTAGGATGATTTGGCCAAGTGAAAAAAGAAATGACATCTACTCTAGGTCACACTCAACTTTACTCTAGGTTGTATCCTGATTTTCTGGGTTGATGACACAATGTGGAAAGTATAAACGTGTTTCATCAATTTTAAATGACATCGAGCACCTAGCAGATTATCCACTCTAAGTATAGATTCACCTATGACAAGTATGGAAAAGAAATTATGCTTCTTGCCTTGGTCACAAATTGGTTTAGCAGAGATAATATATGAAAGATTCAAGTAGCATTTTACCCTTCGTGGGACTGGCTATAGATCATAAACTGAAGTTGAGATGTATTTCTTCTGGTTGTGACATGAGTTTTATAATATTCCTAATTTTACATTGAAAGCTTATATATTTTGACTTGGCAGCTGGCCTTCGACCATATGTTATTAAATTATGTTCCTAATTTTCTGTTAATGAATGAATTAGTAGTTGTTGCTTGATTAGCTCCGTTTGTGAGTTTGAATGGTCACGTCTAAAACATTACCAAGTATTGTACATATTTTGTTACTTCATTGTGAATGATTTCCTGCAATGTAGCATTTAATACCCTGTGATCAAGCTTCTTTACCAAACCTCTTTACTGTTTATTTTGCTTAACCATTCATTCTTACATCAAATTGTCTTTGTTTGAAGAGTGAAACCGTGCAGCGCCTGAAGGAGGAAAGAGATGCCAATGTCTTACAAACGCGGCAACTGCAGCAGGAACTGGTAATTAAGCCACATATTTCCCTGCATGAGCAAAGACAAACAATACATTCTTTGATAAGCTCTTTTTAACACACTATCAACAGATGAATTTCATGTGGATTGCTTCATTGATAAGAAATTGGTTAGAAAGTGTGTTACAAAGTTTGTCAAAAAAGTATTACTAACGTTTTTCCTCTCTGCATTACTCCATGATAATAAGATTTTGCTCAAGATTCCATCTAGAATTTTACTTCCACATATACGATCAGAGTGACTAAACCAAAAAAGTAGAAGGGGAAATTAGAATAGACTCGCATACTGGAAAAAGATCATTGTCATTTATGCTCTGTTTACTTGTCTATCATGGAGAGTTATATTATTTCATTATAAACCAGATTTCCTTAAAATCATTTACGTAACCATATAGAATGTTTATTATGCCTGTATTGTCATTCTAATGTAAACCTCTATTGAAGGAGTTACTTCTGTGATTCTGAACTAAGGAGACATTCTATAGCTAATCTAGATCTCTTTGGAATGGAAGGAGTTACTTCTCTGATTATGATTTAAGGACACATTGGCTGAAAATAATTGTATATTTTAAGAAAATAATTTATTTTTATTGATTTAACTTCTGTACACTACACTTGATTTGTAAAAAGTTTTTACACCGACAATCAATGAAAAATCATGATAGGTATGATTTTTAAGTTAATTATTATAAAAGTCAATAAACTTAATAAACTTATTACACTGGACGATTTGTGATTGAATTTGTAAAAACTTTTTACTTAATAAGTGAATAAACTATTTTTTCTCATGAGAGAACTTAAAATATAAAACAATTGTTTTTCTTGACCAAAACACATTTTAAAGTCAACTATAATACTTGCACTAAAATTGGTTATGTGGTGAAAAACAGCTAAATTATCCTAAATTTGATTAGTGGAAGTTAACATTTAAACATCTGAATTTGTAGCTACATTGCTTATTTTCTTTTTTGTTTGCTAAATTGATAGTTGGAAATGATTGCTAAAAAAGTTATCACTAATCCTGATCTGTGTCTGTTTTATTGATGAGTAGGACATGCTGAAAAGAAGAAGAAATCGTCGAGGCGATCCAGGATTTTCCTTCACTTTTGCCATGTTTGTGGGTTTCATTGGATTATTGTGTGGTTTGCTTTTAAAACTTTCATTGTCTTCACCACCTACAGAATGATTTCACACTGATCAAAACCTTTAAAAAACCTTTGCATGCAGACCCTTCCGTGCTATTAACTGTAAAGAATTATTTTTTCTATTGAATGGGATTTTTCTTCATTTTGCACATTTTCATGGTTAGTACAAAGAACCATCAAGGCAATCATACCTAGTTACTATACTATAAAACTACCCAGTTGTGTGTGTGGGTGTGAAAAAGACATTCTGTTCCTTTGTTTATCTCTTCTGACTTGTTCATAATTATAATAATAAAACTAAAATTTCTTCTGAAACATTAGACATTCGGAAGCTGACATGTCAAGTTGTTATTGGCCAAGTTACGTGGATGTGTGCTGGCTCAATCGTGAATGACAAGCTATTTTACTAAATTTTCCAAGTCAGCAGAAGATGTTAGGTTTTTTCTCCAATTTTTCAAGGGTAGTATCATTAAAGTTTGGGTTTTTAGATGGGAGGCGTGTGAAGGATAAATATATTATTTTTAAATTAAAATAATTTTATACGTAGTATTCATAAAAAAAAATACACTGAGTTTAAAGTATTCTATTTTAAAAAATCATTAAATTAAATAAACTTCTAAGTCAAATCAAATAATTAATTTTAGTTCACGATTTTTCAAAAAAATTAAATATACCTTAATAACTAAACAAATATAGACCGATTATAATTGGTTAAGAAATTAAAAACGAATTTCTTATTAAAAAAACATATGGTTTTACTATAATTTTTAGTATAATCTAATTCGATCTTAAATAAAAACTTTTGCATTGATTAACAAGATACAAAAGGGTATTATTAATAGTTTAAGACAAATACAGCAAAAAAAAACATTTTTAAGACAAGTTTAAGTGTTACTTCTTAAGTGCTCAGCTTGTATTGTTTTTTCCATCAAAATTAAAGTTTGATCATTGCAATTTGATATTAAAGATCGATATTAAATGTTAGCAAGAGTTATTAAGATGATATTTTAGTAAAAAATTCAAAAATAAATACTCTTTCTTTTTTATTCATAGGAATTGAATAAAATATCAAGAGTTTATAACACTCATACATTACAATATTCATACATCTTGCTCAATGCTAAATCCCCTTATCACACCTAAATACTATGAGTGTGAATTAGTTGAGTGTGGATTAGTTGATGATCATGAGATTGCATGGAGGACTTTGAGTTTGATTTTCACGATTACATTAAGGGACAATAAACTTTATATGTGATTTAATTTTGGAGTGAGGATTAGTATTATAGCTAACCTATCATATAATCTAAAATTTAAAGCTTGTGAGAATATTTTAAAATTTACTAAAAATTAAAATTCCTAATTATGATAATTAAAAAAATAGTTTTTCCAATTCACTTAAACTTTTTATTAAAAAAAAACAGTTTTTTCAGTTAGATCGTAATATGAGTCAAAATCCTCCTGGTTTTAACCGAAGAGAACGTTAATAACAAAACTAGTCAAGGAAACTGCATGTCGAAAATAAGTTGCATCGAAATCTTCAAATTATAAATTGGGGACATATAGGTCTTGTTGTAAAAGGTAATAATGTATGTACGAGTAAATTCCCCTTACCTTCATTAAACAAATCTCCTCCTTTGCTGAAAATTACAAAAAAGCCCGTCCACATTATTTTATGCTAGTAAATTTATCATTTATTGTGCATATGTAAATAAAAATATATAAAGATAAAATATTATTATTAAATAATAGCGAAATTATGTAGTTAAGATTTTTAAAAAATAATTAGGATTTTATTTTATTAGACAGAATTAAATTAAAGGGATAAATTTGAAAGTGTACTAATTTAATATGATGTGTTCAAAGTAATAATTAAAAATTATAATCAAATTTTAATTCGAACTATCTAAATTTAAGTAATAATATTTAAGGGAAATGAAAAAAAAATTATAATGAGATACTTAATGCAAGAAAATTTATTTGACTCAATGAGAAAAAATAGTTTCTAAAATTTCTTTTATTAAAAAATGAATACTGAAATTTATAATATGTAGATATACTAATATACCTCACGATTATAATCATAATAATAATTAGTAATTGAAATAAATTATAAGTATTTTATAAGAGTAAGAACTTCTTTTTTATATATTTGTTTTTATAATTTAAATTTTATGTGTTATAATGAACACAAGTGGAGATTCCTCTTACAATGATAGTATTTATCTATATATCATATACAGTTATCAAGAATTTAATCAAATTCAATTAGATTTAGGTATCGAATAAAATAATAAAACAATCATATGACTGATATTTTTTACGGTATTAAAAGTTATTTTTTTCATTATTAACTCTTCAGATAATTGGAAAAAGTTCAAGAGCTGAAGTCTCCATCCATGGGCAAACCAGCCTTTTGACTTCTTTTTTTTCAAAATTATCAAATGAGGTAAAATTTGAAGGGATAAGTTGGAAGATAATGAATGATTTATGAATTGAAAGTCTTAAAAAAAAATTTATGACTTTTTTCTTTTTTTTAATGAAATTGTAAATTATTTTATAATTTCATTTTTTATAATTTTTTTATGACTTTAAAGTTATAAGATATGTTTTTTTTAAATCATAAATAGTTTTTTAAATTATTTAATAAATTAATGTATATTTTTAGTTTTATTTAATATTTTCATATTATTTTATTTAATATATTTTTTATATTAAATATTTTCTATATTTTTTTATTAATATTAAGGATTATTATTTATTTTTTAAATTAAAAAATAATACAAAAGACTTAAATTTAAATAAAATATTTCAATGTACCACATATATGATTCTAAATAAATTTAAAAAATGTTCATTGTGTTGAATTAAAGAATATAATCGTATTAATTATTCATATAAGTAACTTAACGATTAATATTATTTATAATTTTTAATTTTATACTTGTATTTAATATATATTGTTCATTTTATATTAATTTATTTAGTTATTTTTATTTTAATAACTACTTTTATTACTTAATTATTTTCTATTTTTAATATTCAAATAATTTATAAATAAAATTATTAATTTACTTAATGATAATTATAAAATTAAATATATTATAAATTAATATTATTTGTTAATATTAGTAACAAAACATTTTAATTTTTTTAAAAAAAATACATTTTGATATTTTTAAATAAATTTAAATCTTTTGTATTATTTTTTAATGTATAAAATAAATAATAATTCTTAACATTAATAAAAAATATAAAATATATAAAATATTAAATAAAACTAAAAAACATACATTAATTCATTAAATAATTAAAATAAAAATTATTTTTGATTTTAAAAAAATCTTACAATTTTAAAGTCATGAAATTTTTTTTTAAAAAATGTGATCATAAAATAATTTACAATTTCCTTGAATAAAAAGTAAATAATTCTATTACGTCTTTAAAGTTGTGTATAAAAAAAATATCTTATAACTTTAAAATTATGGTAAAAATTAAAAAATTAAAGGTATAAATTTTTTTTACGACTTAAAAAAAATTATAAATTTTTTACGACTTTCAATTTGAAAATAATAGATTTTGACTTATCTCTTTTAAGATATGATAATTTTGGAGAGGAAAAAAATTCCAAAAGATCGTTTGCCCCTCCATCCATACTTATGAACGAAGCAACATGCGAACCTGACCAAAAAGAAAGTCAAACACCAACAAAAAATGCAGACCTCTTGATAGGATAAAGTGATAAACATGAACCCAAGAGCCACTCCATTTATTAAAATTACCTCCTATCTATTGACCTATTCCATAGAATAATGAAATAACTTATTTAAATAATATTAAATTACTTTTCGAAAATTGATCTTCCATTGGATTTAAGTAATTTATAGTATTTTATAAAATATGAATAATTACCACTTGTGTTATTCATTAATAAAATTGAATTTATATCGATAGTTGATTTGATTTAATTAATTTTATAGCATAATGTAACAATTGTTAAATTTATTATATAAATTAAATCTATATTCTTCTTTTTTTTCTTCTGCCGATAAAATCTATTCTTCTGGTACTATGTAAATTTGTTTTTACATATGATATGATGCACTGTTGGTTCCAAAATTAATCTCATTTGTTTTTACCAATTAATTAATAACTAATAAGAGAAGGCTCATTTTATTTTGTATAAAATATGATTTTTACCAATTAATTATTAAATTATAATCATAGATGAGATAAGCGAGGACACCCCCGAACGAGTTGTGTGGTTCTTTCTGGATAAAACTAGAGAAATATGGCGGAACCGATGCCTAGAAAAACAAAAAAAAAAAGCGCCCTCTATATAACTGCGTTGCTTTCTTTCTGTCTAACCAAACCAATTGCGCTTGTAATAATCACATCACGGAAGCGATAAGATTTGATTCATTGTTTTCGATGGACACTTTCTTCAATTCCCAATCGTCTTCTTCGAGAAGCCGCTGGAGTTACGATACTCTCAAGAATTTCCGCGAGGTCTCTCCGCTCGTTCAGAATCACATCAAACGGGTAATTATTAATTTAGTCATTTCTCAATTTGAAAAATGATTCTGGTTATGCCAATGATTGATTTTGATTTTGTAGTGTCTTTGCATATGTATTAAGAATTGTGATTTATTGATTAATTGCAGGTTTATTTTACGTTATGTTGCGCTGTGGTGGCTGCTGCTGTTGGAGCCTTCCTTCATGTTCTGTGGAACATTGGGGGTTTTCTCACCACGGTGGCTTCCATCGGGAGCATGGTTTGGTTGCTATCTACACCCCCTTTTGAAGAGGTATGAATATGAATCTACTTGCTTTCTGCACTGGGAGCCTTATTTGTTGGTGTTCTCACTCTTTCGTTTTGTGTTTTGCAGCAAAAGAGGTTGTCTCTGTTGATGGCTTCGGCCCTGTTTCAGGGCGCTTCCATTGGACCTCTGATTGATTTGGCTATTGCCATGGATCCTAGGTATGTGTTTGTTGATTGCGTTTTGTAATTATTTTGTAATTACGGTTATGTCGTTTGATCGTTTGGCTGTGAGTCTTGTGCTTATTTTTTGGCTGTGAGTCTTGTGCTTATTTTGCCAGTGACTGAAGTATGATTTTAATTTATAATTAGTTTGTATTTTTCATGAGTTGTATTATTATTCGTCATAATTATCATGTCAAACTCTACACACCTTCCTTATTGAGCACTAGAAAGAGTTGCTAAGTTAGTGTATTTCTCTTCTCAATTAGGATATATTTTTTGTTCTGCAAATGTATTGTTAGTTTTTGTTGGCAAAGGGGATGGAACCCGTGACACCCAGATCCCCTCTTCCTTTCTCCCTTAACCATCCAACCCACCTTCTCAATTAGGAATGTTGGGGTTTGGTGTAGGAATCAGGTGCAGGAGCAGCTCATTAGCAATGGATAGCAAGTTTCTTTCTTTCTTTCTTCTTTTTTTCTGGTTAATGAGCTTTAGATTGTATATTCATGCAATCATAGTAATTTGCTGGTCTATTGCCTTTAACATTGTTGATCCACATCTGTGTCTAATAATCTTCTTTAAAATTTACTAATTGGAGTTGGTTGGAGTTGATGATGTGATTAATCGATTATCATCGCCATTTAAGGATTCGTTCATGCACATGTTTGCTGATACAACAAACTATTCTTTTTACAGACTTTTCTTTAGAGGAGTTTCTAAAAGTACAATTTCTAATGCTATCTTTCTAACAAATTCTCTTATTGGTGAAATTTTATGTGGGGGGCACTACTTGTTTGTTTAATTGTCCTACCATAGTACGGTATAGGATCCATGCTAAACAAGCCACTTAGAGTAGCTTCTGCATTGCTTATTCAAATTTGACTGAATTGCTGGCTTTACATGTGTTGATAAGGGGTTTTGACATTTTTCTTCCACTCTGCAGCCTTATCATTAGCGCTTTTGTGGCAACTTCTTTGGCTTTTGCTTGCTTCTCTGCAGCAGCCGTAGTTGCAAGGCGTAGGGAGTACCTCTACCTTGGTGGTTTGCTTTCTTCTGGGCTTTCCATTCTTATGTGGTTGCACTTTGCTTCCTCTCTCTTTGGGGGCTCAATAGCTCTCTTCAAATTTGAGGTAACTAACAATGATGTTTATTCTTGCTAGTGTGACACATACTTAGAAAAAAAAAACCCTTCTACTATGGTATATATTTTATCGTGTTATATACTAAAAAATATCTTCCGACTTCCGGTACTTATTTGCAATTTTTGCAGTTGTACTTTGGGCTTTTGGTGTTTGTGGGCTACGTTATAGTAGACACTCAAGAAATCATTGAGAGGGCTCACTTTGGTGACCTGGATTATGTGAAGCATGCATTGACACTGTTCACTGATTTGGCTGCAATCTTTGTGCGAATTCTTATTATAATGGTGAGTTGGACCAGTTCTTGTTGGTGTTCTTTCTTTTTTGTTTCCTCCTGTTGAATTGGTATTTACAAGGTATCTTATCCTTTCACAGTTGAAGAATTCATCTGAGAGAAATGAGAAGAAGAAGAGGAGAGATTAATAGGCTGACTGACTGCTGACCTGGCTTAGGCTTCTCTACAGTAATTTGGTTTGTAGAGAATACATAATTAGCTGTTTAGAAGTTGTTGGTCCCCTTGTGTAGTTAGTAGTTAGCTGTGTATTTGCTGTAACGGTAAATGTCAGGATTTCTTTTAAACTATTTGCTAATAATCATAATGTATAGTATAACATCATACCTTGGTTCAAGCAGTATGTTGACGTAGCCTTCACTCAATTTTATTTTTCGGTTTAGTTTTATTTTAGAAAATGGAGGAAACATTGACTGGACAATGAAGCTTACAAACTACTTTCAGGATGTACTATTCTAATAGACTTGATTTAAACAAAAAAAATATTAACTTAGTTTTATGTTATTTAAGTAGTTTGGTTTTTTTAGAATTTATGTATGAAGGTAGTTTTTTTTTATATAGAAATTATGTATAAAATTAATATTTTAAGAATTCAATTGTCGGGAGTAAAATTCAATGTCTCAAATGACTTAGATATATTGTGTTACCGTGACCTGTTAAAGATGTTTAGTAACCATTTTATTAGAGTCAACATTATCGAAGGTTGCAACTTTTAGTGGAATTGCTTCAATTTTTTTATTCATAAAGTTTAAATTTGAGATTTTGCTTTAAGACAATAAGTTTAATTTTTCTCAAATTAAGGACTTATTGATAGTTGTACAATATTTTGTTTTTCAATGAAACATGAAGAAAAACGGTGGAAAGAGCAATGGTTTTCAATAGCTCACGACCAACGGAGATCCGTTGGTGACACCTGCATAGATTTCAACGTTCAAGTTAAAATATGTGTGAGAAAGTGGTGAATGAGTGAAGTTGTTCATATCTAAGAAGAGTTCATATGAGCATGTGTTTAAACATTTGATTACTTAAGTTTGAATTTTACTCTTATTTCCATATTTTCGGGTTTAGTGCATATGTCAATTTAAGGAATTAAGTCTGATATTCTCTGAAGATAATGCCTTCATAACAGTTGTTTCCAAATCAACAGTAGTATTACTTAAAATAAATAGTTGACTGATAACATCTTGACAATGATTTCAATCATAATTTCAAGGTGCTTGATGAAGTGTTTTTAGTTAAATATTTTTCTATCATTATTAATTTATTTGACTTCTTTTGGACTTTTATTTTTCCATTTTAATTCAGTTTTTGTCTTAGGCAAGTTAGTGGGCTTAATTGTTAATTGTTGTGTATTTTCAGATTTTTGACGTATCTGCCTTGTACAGGACCTATAGAGCTCTACGGAACTCCGAATTGAGCGTTCTTGTAATCCTTGAAAAGATAACAAAAAGATCTACAAGTTTGCTAGAAATAAGTCGAGGTCAATTTTGTCATTTAAAGGGTTATTTTAGACTTTGAAGTCAGAACCACTGCACTTGTATTTTGGGCTACGAGTTTGACTTTTATTGGTGTAAATAGTATAAATAATTAGAATTGATGGATTGTGCATGGTCCATTCTTTTCTTCAGACTTAATCACTAGATATTAGTGATATTAGGAGGAATTAATACATTACATTTCATTTTGCAAAAAAGCAGTTTTACATTTCTCTTTTTAAGTTTTTAGAATCAAAACTCTTTCTCTTATTTTCTCTCAACTGTTATTCCTTGTTCTTCATTGTTCTTCATTTTCGTTTTTCCTTCTTCCATTTACGTGCACTTATTTCATGGGACTTTCATTGATGATGATCATGGAAGGCTAAATAATCAATCAATCCAAGGATCCAATCCAAGCAGGAGAAAAATTTGAGTTCTGGTTTGGTATTTCGAATTTTGTGTGAATGTTCACTTTCTTCTTCAATAGCTATTCTGTTTTCATGATTATGAATGCGTTTAGGATTGAAAACGGATTAGGTTATGGATTCATTTCCTAATTTTGAATATAAATCACAGATTAATTGGATGATATTTCAATTAAAGTTGTGGTTTCAATTAATTTAGGGGTTAATTCGATTGAACTGCTTCTAATGAAATTGAATGAACTTTCACAATAGGATGAATTTCTGAGAACGATGATGATTCGAATAGCTTGGTTTGGTGAATTGGATTGATGCTTTTTAATCCGTTTTACATTACTTGTTATCAATTCTGTTAGTTTTTGCATCGATCTTTAATCATAGTTTGTGTTTTTGCAATTTTTACTTCGCGTCTGCAAACTGTTTGACAAAAATCTCCTTTACTGTTAATAGTGAATTGAAGATAGAACCATATTGATAATGTCTTTGAGTCGACCTAGGTTAATCCTGTGCTACAGAATTAGCGTAGTTTAATTGTTTTGAAGAGACACGACAAACGCTTATCAGTGCTACATCAATCCCGGATGTAGTGATAAGTGAGCTAGGGTCTATGCTGAAAGGAAAGGCGTTAGGTCTTCACCCGGATTTGGTGACAAAAAGGCAAAGGTCCCAACACACAGATGGGCGAGGGTGGCGGGCAAACACCGCCCAGGGGTTCAAGATGAAATTGGGAAGCTGGAATATAGGAACATTAATGGGTAAACTGAGAGAATTAGCAGATGTTTTTGTCAAAAAGAAAGTGAAATTGTTTGCTTGCAAGAAACTAAGTGGGTTGGAGAAAAGGCCAAGGAAGTGGAGGGCACCGATTTCAAGTTATGGTATACAAGTACAACCAAGAGTCGTAATGGGGTTGGAATTATGATCAATAGAAGTTTCAAAGATAAAGTCGTTGATGTCAAAAGGAAAAGCGACAGAATTATGATGATTAAACTTGTAGTAGGGGGATCTTATTTTAAATATCCTTAGTGTGTATGCACCCCAAGTTGGATTATTATCAAAAGAAAAGAACAAATTTTGGAAAGATTTGGAGGAGGTCCTGAGAGGGAACATACCGGAGGAGAAGATTTTCCTAAGAGGAGATCTAAATGGGCATGTTGGTAAAAATAACGGAGGTTTTGCTAGAATTCATGGTGGTTTTGGTTATGGGACAAAAAATGAGACTGGAAAAGATGTCTTGAACATTGCACTAGCCTATGATTTGAAGCTAGCAAACACTTTTTTCCGAAAAAGGGAGTATCGTCTTATTACGTATCATAGTGGCCAAAATCGTAGTCAAATTGATTTCTTTATGGCTAGACAGGAAGATAGAAATTCGTGTATTGACTACAGAGTCTACCCTAGAGAATGTGTGGCGACACAACATAAGTTGATAGTTCTAGAGGTTAGGTTAACAAAGTTCTTAATTTGAGGAAGAAAGCTCAAAACCTAACAATAAGATGGTGGAAGCTAAAGGAGGAGAAACAAATATAGTTTAAGGAAAACATGTTGCATGAATGACCGTGAGAGTTTACTGGAAAAGCTAATGAAATATGGAATAAGATGACTATGTGTGTTCAAAATGTGGGAAGGAGGGTGCTAGGTGAAATTAAAGGAAACAAAGTTTTTACAAAGGAAACATGGTGGTGGAATGGAGAGGTGCAAGAGACTATTAAACAGAAGAAGGAATGCTTTAGATCTTTGCATAAATGTCCCAATGATGAGAATTTGCAAAAGTTTAGAGTAGCAAGGAAAAATGCAAAGAAAGCAGTGCGGGAAGCTAGATGCAAAGTTTTTGACGATTTGTATAAAAATCTTGGGAGCAAGGATGAGGAGAAAGGTATTTACGAACTTGCAAAAATGAGGGATAAAAAGAGTAAAGACTTCACTCAAGTTAGATGTATCAAGGATGAAAATCAAAAAACTTTTGGTAAGAGATGAAGATGTAAGTGAAAGATAACTAAATTACTTTAACAAACTTTTTAATGGGAATGGCGACAAGAGTGAGGTGAATTTGGAGGAAGTTTTTGATGATCTGAATAGAAGATTTGTGCGCAGAATTAATACACATGAAGTTAAGGAAACTCTAAAGAGGATGAAAAATAATAAAGCTTTGGGAACTGATGACGTCCCTATTGAAGTGTGGAGGAGCTTGGGAGATGTGACAATAAAATGGTTGATCAATCTTTTTAATAGAATTCTTCAAACAAATAAGATGCCTGATGCTTGGAGGAAAAGTATGATTGTGCCTATTTACAAAAATAAGGGAGATATCCAGAATTGTTCAAACTATAGAGGCATCAAACTTATGAACCATACTATAAAGTTGTGGGAGAAAGTTATCGAACATCGCCTAATGAGGAGACCAAGGTGTCCGTAAATCAATTTGGATTTATGCCAGGAAGATGTACCATGGAAGTTATTTTCTTGATGAGACAATTAATGGAAATGTATAGGGAAAAGAAGAAAGACTTACATATGGTGTTCATAGATCTTGAGAAAACATATGATAGAGTTCAAAGAGAAGTCTTATGTGGACTCTTGAGAAGAAAAATGTAGCATTAAAGTATGTTAATGCTATCAAGATTATGTATGATGGTGCTACTACATGTGTAAAAGCCTGTAATGGAATATCAAGGTATTTCCCTATCACGATAGGTGTCCACCAAGGTTCAGCTCTTAGTCCTTATCTCTTAGCCTTAGTGATGGATGAACTAACGAAAGATATTCAAGAGGAAGTGGCGTGATGTATGCTTTTTGTGGATGATATCGTGTTTATTGATGAGACCAAAGATGATGTTAATAGGAAATTGGAATTGCGGAGAAACACTTTAGAGTCTAAAAGATTCACAATAAGCAAGAGCAAGACGGAGTATATGAAGTGTGAGTTTTCGCGGGTAAGAGATGGTGATTAAGAAACAGTGCATCTACTTGGTCAAGAGGTACCCAAGAAAGATCTTTTTAGATACTTGGGATCAATGTTGCAAAAAGATGGTGAGATTGATGAGGATGTAAATCATAGAATTAGAGCAGGGTGGATGAAATGGCGGAGTGGACCGAAATTTTTGTATGACCGCAAAATTCCCCTTAAGCTAAAAGGAAAATTCTATAAAACAGCTGTAAGACCGGCACTGCTATATGGAGCAGAATGCTGGCCAACACAGAGGCAACATGAGCATAAAATAGAGGTAGCAGAAATGAGGATGTTAAGGTGAATGTGTGAATATACGAAGATGGATAAGATAAGAAATGAGGATATTCGACGAAAGGTATCAATGGTACCGGCATGTGAAAAGATGAGGGAACATAGATTGAAGTGGTTTTGGCACGTTATGAGATGGCCACTGGATGTTCCCGTAAGAACAAGAGTTTGTTACTAAGAGCTCGACACAAAGAGAGGTAGAGGTCAACCGAAACTTACTTGAGAAAAGGTTGTGAAACAAGACCTAATGGAGTGAGATATAGATTGACGGACAATATGTCTTAGGACAGAGTAGAGAAAAACTATAAGCTTGATGGAAGGTTAAACTCATTAGTAGTTCTATGTTCGAGTCGTTTATTTGTTTTATTCATTTTCCTCCTCTTTTCTCCCTTTTTCCTTTCACCCTTCATTTATTTTAGGTTTTTTTTTCTCTCGTTTGTCTTATTTTTGATTTATCATTGGGTTTATCTACCATCAACCTCAATTAACTTGAGTTAAAGGTATTATTGATGTTGATGTTAATGTTGATTAGGTTTGATGATCACGTTATTACTGTAATTTCTCACAATATTAACTATTGCAATGATATTGTGACTGCATCTCAGGAAAACGACAATTTCTATTATCATTAACATCATGAGTAGTAATAGCAGTTCCCTTACAGAAATTAACTATCACATGCTCCTCAAGTTCTCTGAAAAATCTCCAGCTTTAGTTTTGTCTCAAGCTTGTTGTCACTTGTCATTGTGGTCTGACGCATCATATAACCTGTCTTGGAATTCAAACTTCGACTTTAGTTGAAGTCTGATGTGTTAATCTAGAAAGAAAACACAATTTAGCCAAATGAGTTTGGGAGCGGTAGGTAGGGGACTCAACTTTTTGGATACACTAGTAGCAAGACCAGGTGGGAACTTTGTCCCTTTTAGCAGTAGCTTGTTCGGAAGGCATCCAATTCAAAGTTGGATATATAAATCTTGTTTGGGGGAAAACTTTCCAAAAAATGAGTTATCTTGTCCAAAACTTGATTGTCTTTTTCTTTGATATGGGTACATGGATTTGATGTGAGAAAAATCAAATCAAGAAGGATGTGAGATGCCAAATCACATGCAGAGCTTTGAATGGTTCTAATTTAGTATATAATAACATGGAAAGCTCCAATAGAGCTACTTTAATTAAATCCCAAGAAGACAGTAATGGTGAGTCAAATGTTGAAATTAAATAAGTTAAATTAAAGGATTAAATTATATAATTTTGAGGTCTAAAATATCAACTGTGTTTAAAGTAAATTACACTTGTATATCAATTTTTTTTTTTCAAATTACACATAATATCATTTTTTATATTCTCACATTGATTTTTTTATGTTTGAAAATACTATACTATCAGTTTCTCTTATATATTAGACTAAGACTTTCTTAATGTTTGAAATCATTACACTAACATTCCATACAAGAAAGATGTTATTATAATCAGGGACGGATGCAGGGGAGCAAGCAGGGGCTTCCCACCCCGTTCCCCCCTCCCTCAAAAGCTTTTTTTTAAGTCCTCCTTTAAAAGCTTTAATAAATATAAAATAATTGATGAAATATATACTGCTTGTTTGCCATTAATTATAATCTAAGCCAAATAGATATAATGAATATGACATTTCTGTGTCTTTTTATCAATTGTTATTACCTGGATTAATTATATGTTTTATGTATTATTATAAGTTTCATTTATCTATTTATATATTAAATTATTAAGATTATACTATAAACATATTTATATATAATTTTTATAAAATTTGATCTTTTAGTTATTAGAATAAATTCATTGAATCTTGTGTCTAATTCCCAAACTTTCATATTGAGCAATTTAATCCCTGATTTTATAAAAAAAAATGTGTTTTTAATCCCACCTCACAATCTGAAATTAAAAAAGTGCAAAAATTGAAAAAGTAAGCCCAAATATTAAAATCACTTTTTTACAAATATCAGAAATTAAATTTTTCGATATGAGAGTTCGAAAACTAAAAACAAAAATCATAAAAAGTATAATTAACTATAAACTTATTTTATCCTAAGTATTAATATATGGAATAAGTTTGTTTCTTTTTTTAAGAAAATATTATTGTTTGTTTGATTGTTATTGTGACGTGAGATAAAAAAGTATTTCAAAACTTAAAAATAAAAATTAGTATGAATTATTTTTTTCCTATATCATTTGAATGATTTTTTTTATGTTATATAATAATTAAAGTAAAAAAAAAATTCAGCCCCTTTTGATGCGTTCCTAGATCCATTCCTGATTGTAATGGTAAAAAAAATGGAATATGTTTTTGTGTAATTTTACTAAACTTCAATAATGATACTTACTCTTTTGTTTACATTTTAATTATTTTTATAATTATTTTATAGTGTAATAGTATATGATTGGAACGAATTTATATTTTTAAAATAGATAGTAAGGCTTGCTTAACTGAGATTCTGAGAAATATTAGGATAGATACAAATTTAATACCTTTATCTTTACATATAACTTGAGATAAAAAGTTATCTGAAATAAGCATATAAAAATATATGATTCGATTTGATTCAATTTAAATATAACACCAAATTAAAATCAAATCAAATCAATCTTTTGTGATTTGGTTTTGTTTGATATTTTATTTTATTTTTTTAATCTATTATCATAATTTAAAATCTATCAACTAAATTTACATAATTACTATGTTATATTATTTTAAAAATAAATTTTATTTTCTTATTAAATCTTATTTAACATATTTTAGTTGAAAATTATTATTTTCACTTCTATTTAGCATTAATATAAAATAATATTACCAAATGATAATTTTTGCATCACTTAATATTTGAAATTATTTAGTACACTTTTTTTAACATATGAAAATAAATTATTTAATACTTATTATTAATTACTACAATAAAAAATAATATAATTATAGCATTCAGTTTGTTGAGTTTGATTAATTTTTTTATAACAAAATCCAAAAATAGAATTAAAGTGCAAAAAATATGCAATTTGTTAGATTTTTTGTTTTTGGAGTTTTCAATTTTTTGGATCAGTTTGACGTTTATAAACGGGATGGTTCAGTTTTGAACACTCCTATTGCAAAGCACTATGTGCAGTTTTAAAAGGGGAACTTAAAAGCAAATATAGGAGGTGTAATTAGTAAAACGGAAGTTTGCCAATAATATGGGCTAGAAAACAAACCGGCCCGTGTAGGTGATTGGATTAGCACATTTTACAGCACGTGTCCTCAATTATTAAAATCCATGAAAATCCCGACAAATAATTAAGAATGCCATTTCCCATTAAAAAGAAACGATCAATGAAAAAAAAAATCAAATAATCATATCTTTAGTTGTTTTCAAGCGAGACAATATTATGTACCATAATCCAGTAATCAACTTTCATTATTAATTTGTCCGAATCAAATAAAGACTTTTCATTATTTGTCCAAACTTTTATATATGCCTATCATATGAATTTATATAAATAATTTAATTAGAACATAATTTTATATTATCAAATAACTATTTCTTGTTGTATTATAAATTATTGATTTTTGTGATACTTAATTTAAAATTCATGTTTGAGATATAATCTAATTAATTCATTAACAATATATTTTTTAAACTGATTATATATTAAAATTAAACTTATGAATAAATAACTTATAAATAAATAAAAATAAATCTATAACAAACAATAAACAAATATTCTCTTCATTTCTTTTTATTTGTCCTCTTAAAAAGACAATACACGGATTAAAACATATTGCAATTAAATGTTTATTTGTGGTAAATTATTTTTAAATTTATAATATACTATTATTTCTTTATCGTTTATGATAAATATGTAAAATATTAAGAATTGGGTAAATATAAGTATAATTAAAAAATGGTAATTGATATAATTCTAAACTTTAAATGGACAGATATTTGTTTCATAAGTGGATAGGTAAATAAATCAAATTTAGAAATATTTATTTCTACTTGCTAAAAAATACTCATAAAATGAAATAAAATAATACCAGACAACCAATTGTTGTATCTTTCAGAGAGAGTCACACACTAAAATGTTCGAATTTTGATCATCAGATTGAATGGGATGCTTTAGGTTTAATATGTTTTGACATGGATATATTTTCATTATAAAATTTAAAACTAGGTCGTAAAATGGCCTAAGTGTCCACCTAGTAACGGCAGGTAAAGTAATTAACTTTTATGTAATCTGTTGTGTAGTGAAAATCCATTGCTTCATCCCTAAGGTATCTGATGATACAAGACCAAGGCAAAAAAAAATGATAAATACTTATAATTGGGCATACGTCAATTTCTTGTTGATATTGGACAAAATCCAAGCCCGTGTTTAAGGCTGATTGACTTTATGATAGATTTGTGCATTTATTTTATTAATCACTTTGAAAGAGTATATTGAAGCTTGCTACCGT
>CM023957.1:15341573-15358835 GCA_013407115.1 Glycine latifolia | reverse complement strand
ATTTTTATGTTTCTTTATGCACAAAAATATGTGAATAATGCATGAATATGTTTCTATCATATATTTTTACGAAGGACTTCTTCACATCTCTTACATATGTTTTGCGTGTGATGGACTAGTCAAAATCAAATAATAGGTTAGCATGAAATTAAATGTAAAATAAAATGCTCTTTAAAAAATAAATTAATAAGGTTAACATAATCTATTTTATTTTAGAAATTAAATGACTTCTTTTTTTAAAAATAACTGAGCAAGATTATGAATGGGGTGGAGGGACTATGGCAACGTTCCTGACTCATGAGGGGCGACAAAGGGGTTTTTCCTTCCACGAAATGATGATTTTCACCAGGAAATTTACTTTTTGTTTTACGAATCCAATTAGAGTTTTTAACCTTTCTTCTCACAACGTGGTTGGGGTTTTAACCCACTGTTTTTATTTTTCCAAAAAAACAATTATTTGTTTGTTTTATGTCAATTTTAGATTAATTTTATATATTATGATATAACTGTATCTTATTTTATAGTTTTTAAAATTGCCGTATTTTCATCTCTGAATAGTTTATTCAGATTCAATATCGTATATATGTATATTCTAAGCGGGAAGATATGGGGAAAAAAGGTTTTGTACCTCCCATTAATCTCAACTTACTGTCATATAATATGAAATATAATTCTGTAACACATGTGCGCACTATAAATGTTTGAAACACTGCAATATCATCCCATAAAATTTGTCTCCATTTAATTAGTATTATCCGCATAATCAGAGTGCCAACGAAATAATATATACATTATTAGGAGACAAATAGGCTTGATTCATTGCTTCACAAATCAGACCGATTATTATTTATATTCACTAACTAACTATGGTTTCACAAAAATTGTTATATTTAAAACAGAACACAACAACTTGGAACAATGAAATCTCCAAAACAAGGCTAATTGACGCATCTAAGATGCACCTAAGATGAAGACGTCTTCAATTACGTTTGCTTTTTCAATTTTTTTATTTCCTCCCATACATCCAAATTATGCATCTCAGATCCACCTACTTATCTTTCCCTGTATCATATTGACTAGGTGCATCTAAGTGTTCTCATTAGGGTGTTGTCTACGGTGAAGTTTTACAGAAGGGCCTCACTTATGGTTTCTTATTTATCACTACAAGATATATTCATATTTTATTTAACCATTGAAATTTTGGATTGGTCCAGTTGCTTAGATCTTCAACAATTTAACTAAAAATTGCAAATTAGTCCTTTTGCAATATGATTGCAGAGGAATCAAGAATACACCAAACTGCATAGTAGCAAAATAACCAGAATATTCCCATCTCTACAATACGTTCACCAAAAACAAAGAATGTCGCAAATACTCCCATCTCCAATCTCATTTCATAATTACTTTACCATGAATTCAAAATACCACAATTTCCAATATTTCTATCGTTTCCAAAACAACCAAGACAACATCTCAACCCATAATATTATCAAATCTCCGATCAAAATTAAGAATAACCATTTGCGAAAAGAAGGATCAGGATGGTCTTCGAACAAAAGAAAAATAAATATAGAAGCACAAAAAAAACAAGAAAGTCACTTAATTCCAAATATGTTGTTCTCACAAAATAATTAAATTCTAGTACAATAAATTATGAAGCAAAAAAATTAAATAAACATTGAAAAAAATAATAACTGAAATCCAATCAACCCAAATCTAGTGGTAGATCTGTAGATGCCTAAAAAAATGCAACGGTGTGACGGGATCTGATGACGGTGGTGACTGCACGTGCGGAGCAGTGTAGATCTGGGTGTTGGAGGTGACGCCTCATGGAACAGGGGTGGTCTGGGGTAGTTCGTGCACAAATGATGTTGTTGGTGTGGGGTGGGGGTGGTGGTGGTCGAAACACCCATGAACCAAACACCACCAAAATCAATATATCCACTCCCACCAGGCTCAAACGTTCCAGATTCACTCCATCCAAGTAGATCTGCTCGCCACCTTCGATTTGTAGATCTTAATTTTGAAGATCTGGGTTTTGTATATCAGCGGATGCCTCAAGAAATGCAACGAAAGGGAGTAGATCTGGGTGTTTTGGAAATGCTAGGGTGACTAATATGATCTTTCTATAGGGGAGGACAAATCTCGCAGAGGAGACGCAAACAAGAGAATGAGAAGGTTTGTGGATTGAGGAGAGAGATGAATAGTGACTTCAAGAGGCCCATATTTGCAATTTTTTTTTAATGTAACTGACTTTTATCTTTCTTCTTTTATCCCTCTTTTATTTTAGTTTATTTTTTTTCTCTTTTGTTTTATTTTTACTTTTTCTTCTACTCTTATTTTCTCTTTCTTTATCTTATTTTTGATATATTATTGTGTTAATTTACTATTTTCCCCAATTAACTTGAGTTAAAAGTGTTGTTGATGTTAATGTATGATGTATGTGATGTAACCGACTTTTACCTTCCATATTTTTTTAAGACTTCACTGCTAACAACACCTCTCATTAGAAGTATCACTTGCTTTTTTCCTCACAATTGTTCCATCTCTCAATATTCTAACATGATTTAATGCCTTACCCCCTCCCTTTTCTTCCCTTTTTTAAGCATTAAACTTCATAACAGTCAAATGTATCTATAAGTTTCGTTGAAAGGACCATTTTTGTCCCCCCCACATTTTCTTCTTTTTATTATTCTAATTCATAGGGTAGGTTTATACTTATATATAAGAAATGTCTAGTTATAGTTTAATTTGAAATTAAAAACATAGAAGTACAATAGAAACTTTAAGTTTAGGTTTAGTTTATGAGTCTATGCACTACTATTAAATTTAGAAAATTTGTATTGATAAAGAAAAGTTGCTTAAAATTTGCCCTCTGACGAACTGTCTTTCCTCATAAAGCTTATTTCCCCTTCTTTGATGAGGAGATCTAACAACATTGAAAAAGTGAGGGAGCGGCATAAAAAGGGATCTGATGGCGCGAAAGTGAGATTTGACATTGTTTGGGATCTTTGGGGGCATTGTTGTCGAGAGCAATGGAGGCGATGATGATGATCTTTTTGTAGAATTGTACCTTCTAATAATATTATGCCTTTGCAGTTGCAGCTAAGGATGGGTTTATTGGCCAAAACATTTGCTTGTAAAACACAACACTCTTTTTTATTGGACAATCTATCATAAATTGTTGTGGAAATAATCCTTTCCGATACACTTTTTATGTCTAATGCAACATGAAATTTTATTGAGACTCATTCATCACTATCATCATTGACTTTAGGCATATTTCCATACAAACTAGAAGAGCTTTGAGAGCTTCTATACTATAAATATAAAGCTTTTTTCCAATATAGAATCTCTAAAATAAAGCTTCTCAAGCTTTGTAACTAAACAAACCTTTATCTTCGAAGATGCAACTATTGTGTTTTAAAAGTGTCATCTGGTGGCCTAAATGCCCTTGGATGGTCAACATAAAACAATCATTGCCCAAGGATGAAAAAATTCAACTCTAAACTCTAGCATTTCAATTCAACAATGTGACATTATACCTGCCAAGGATCTTAACCGAAGAGGAGACCAACAATTTCACAGTAAAACAGCACATCAATGGTGATCTATGGTTGCCTAGCATTGGGTGAACTTTATTGAAGGTCTCTATATAGCTTTGTAATGTCCTTTCTATATGTTTGTTAGAAACGTGCATGTTCCTATGCGAAACAAGAAGAGAAATGAGCCATGGTTTCATGTATTGTCGCATAGTAATTAGTTCTTATTTTTGTTACTTATTTAATATTAGTATTTGTTAAAATTTGTGAAACCATCATAATTAACTATCGTTATTCATGTTTCTTATCGCTATATTGTTTTCCTAATTCTTATATGCAATAAATTTGTAGTATAACGTCTCAAGTTGTCGTCTTCAACACGACACATTGATTGCAAATTACTAGACAAGATTTGATTATTCTAGAAAACTCATGTTAAAAGTTTTCAACTTAGATTAATGCAAAAGCTTGTTGCCAATCTAAGTACTTAAATAAATGGCTTGTGAAAGGTCAATAATTGCCAGTAGATATTGGTAATGATGTTGTTGATTGATTGGATATTTTCATTAGTGTTGCTACTTTAACTATCTATATTATGGATATCCTTAATTCTTATGTTTTCTCATACTATATCATTATGACTAGGGCCAAATAATTTGAGGGAACAACTCAAATCATTATGGAGGTTGAACTTTAGGAATTGGTATCTAGAGCAAGAATCTATTTGATCATTGTTGTTTTGCCTCCAGAGGTTGAACAAATAATTAATGAGACACTAGATAGGGATTGCCCCTCATGGGTGAAAAGCAAGGACCAAATACTTTTAGACTTTATGGTCGGGGATATCAATGTCAATATGGTGGCTCAAGATGGGAGTGACAACTTCATCTCCATGATTGAGATTGTGGCATTTGCACTTAACAATATCAACACAAGGTACGCTATCTATGTGGAAAATGGAATGTACAAAATGAATGTTGAAATTAGTAGTGAGAAGAAGAATATGATGCTCAAGGGTGATGGCATGAATGCAACCATAATAGCTGACAACTTGAATTACGTGGACAGAGTAGACATGCCAAATAATTGACTATGGATAGTCCAAGTGTCCCAAATACTGAAATCATACTTATATATACATGTAAGTATATGCGCATGCATACATGTGAACTTGCGTGCGTGTGCATACATATATAGATACATACATATATTAAAAAATCTAAAGAGAGACAAATAGAATGTTATTATTTCAATGCAAAATATTTTATTAGTTACAGAGAATGAGTTTAAAACTCATATATATATATACATATATATAGAAAGATAACTTGCACTACAAGTCAAGCTATAACAACATACTCCACTTGTCATATAATTGACAATTGTTACAAAACTAATTTTAATGTTGAGTCAGAGAGCTGACTCAGCTGATACTCTATTATTTCCCTTGCAGTCTCAAAGTGCTTTGAAGTTGAGAGAAGGGAAACACTTTGAGATTGGTCCTTGTTAGCATAAATGAGGATGTTAAGATGAATGTGTGGATATATAAAGATGGATAAGATAAGAAATAAGGATATTCGATGAAAGGTATCAATGGTACCGTTATGTGAAAAGATGAGGGAGCATAGATTGAGGTGGTTTGGGCACATTATGAGACGACCACTGGATGCTCCCGTAAGAATAAGAGTTTGTTATCAAAAGCTCGACACAAAGAGAGGTAGAGGTCGACCGAAACTTACTTGGGGAAAGGTTGTGAAACAAGACCTAATGGAGTAGGATATAGATTGGCGGACAGTATGTCTTAGGACAGAGTGGAGAAAAGCTATAAGCTTGGTGGAGAGTTAAACTCATTAGTAGTTCTATGTTCTAGTCGTTCCCTTGTTTTAGTCTTTTTCCTCCTCTTTTCTCCTTTCTTCCTTTCACCTTCATTTATTTTAGGCTTTTTTCTTCTCTCGTTTGTCTTATTTTTTATTTATCATTGGATTCATCTACCACCAACCCCAATTAACTTGGGTTAAAGGTGTTGTTGATGTTGATATTTATCAACAAGTTGGTCCTGTGTTGGAACACGAGTAACAATCAAAGACTTGTCTAACACCTTCTCTTGAACAAAAAAAAGATATCAAGATCCATGTGCTTGGTCTAAGGGTGCAGAACAAGATTATGACTAAGAGCTACAGTGCTCAAATTATCACAACAAATAGAAGGAGTGGTAATTTGAATATGAAGTTCATTCAACAGGGACCGAATCTAAAGAATTTCATTTACAGTAATGGCTAAGCTTTTAGGAAACTAGATTAAGGCCAAAGAAAATACATGCTTCATAGGAAGAGCAACGATCATCGGTATCTAATGCCCAATCAACATCACATAAAGCTTTCAAATTAAAAGGTTAATCTATGGAAGCGGGTCTAAAAACCAATCCAAAGTCAATAGAACCTTGTAAAATATCTAAGAATGCATTTAACAACCTTCCAATGCTCCTCCAAATGATTTGAAAGAAATTGGCAGACCTTATTGACATTGAAACCTAATTCTGGTCAAGTAACAATAACACATTGTAATGCCCCAGCAATAGACATATAGAAGAAAGGATCATCCATAGGAGTAGAGCCAATTTTTGAGAATTATAAACCAGAGGGCAAGAATAGTTCATAGGTTTAGCACCATCCATTTTATTTAAGAAGATCATGAATGTATTTTGCTTGAGATAGAAGGAGAGATTCATCAGCAAGATGCTTCACTTCTATTCCCAATTGTTTAAGGGAAAAAACAACATTTAACTTTGAAATGAAAGACTAAATAAATGTAGTAGAAGTACTTGTGATGATTATATCATCAACATAGATGAGAACATACAAAAAGTAGTAGTAGTTTCGAGAATTAGAAGAAAATTATCACAGTTACTTCTAACAAAGCCAAAACAATTCAGTGTTTTGGTCAGCTTCTTATACTAGGCTCTAGGCGTCTGCTTCAGCCCATAAATAACTTTCTTGAGTGTACAAATCAAAATTTTATTAGTTTTCTCAAAACCTAGTGGTTGAGTCGTATAAACATCCTTTTCAAGATAACCATTAAGAAAAACATTATTGACATCAATATGTTGAATTGGCAAATGATTAGTGATAGAAAAATCCTATAAACTCATTTGCAACTAATAAAATGAGCCTAGCCTTGTACTTTAGGATAGAACCATGTAGATTTTCTTTTATCCTATAAACTCATTTACAGCCAATAAAAGTTCTCTCTGCTGGAAGAGAAACCAAAGTCCAAGTGTTGTTAGCCATAAGAGCATTATATTCTTGTTGCATGACATCTTTCCATTGAGGAGAAGACAATGTTTGCCTAATAGTTCTTGATTCAATATTGGTTAGATGCAAAGTAGGGTTAAGTCTAGGCTTAACAATACCTGACTTAGACTTAGTTTGCATAGGATGAGAATTAAAGGGAGTGGGATAAGAAAAGTTAGATTTTGCAATAAGTATGTTTGCAAAGGCAGAAGGTAAATTTGCAATAGAAATTTCTATAGAGTTAGAAGAAGACTCTGCAACATGCTTTTCCATTGAGGAGAAGACAATGTTTGCCTAATAGTTCTTGGTTCAATAGTGGTTAGAAGCAAATTAGGATTAAGTCTAGGCTTAATGATACCTAACTTAGATTTGGTTTGCATAGGATGAGAATTAAAGGGATGCGAACAAGAAGAGTTAGATTTTGCAATGTCAATATCTGTAGAGGCAGAAGGTAAATTTTCAATAGAAATTTTTGCAGAGATAGAAGAAGATTCTGCAACAGCTTATGGGATAGAAGTAGCTGCAGAAGGTGAACTAGGTTCTACAGGAGAAGTTGCTAGAGAGACATTATCGGAAGAGAGGTGCAACATGATGTATATGAGATAGGAGAGAAGTAAGGTGATTTGTGAGAATAGGAAGAATAACAAGAGGTAAAAGTTGAGAGCGAATGGAGGAGGGAGTTGAAGAAACAAAAGCGACGATAAAGGGAAATTTTGCTTCATTGAAGATAAAATCCTTAGAAATAAAAAATTTCCTTGTTGAATGTAAACATTTGTAACCATTATGATGAAGTGAGTACCCAATAAAGGTGCATTCAATAGATCTAAAACCAATTTTGTGACAGTCAAAGGATCTCAAGTGAGGAAAACATGCACAACAAAAGACTTTCATAAAGGAATAACCGAGATCCTTTTGAAATAAAACTTTGTAAGGAATTGAGTTGTTATGTGAAACAAATGGTAACCTATTAATGAGATAGAAAATAGTGTGAAAGGTATGACCCATTTCAACAATATGCCTATGCTTTCTTTCCACTACTCCATTTTGATGATGAGTATGTGGGCAGATAAGCCTATGATTGATGCCTAATTGATTTAGATACTGAGTAAAGGGTCTAAACTCACCTCCCTAATTTGTTTGAAGACTTTTAATAAACCTATTACGTTGTAGTTCAACCACATATTTAAACTCTTTAAAGACAACAAAAGTCTCATATTTTTGTTTGTGAAAATAGATCCAAGTGTATCCAGTGAAGGCATCAATAAAAGAGATATAATAACCATAACTCATAGAGGAAGACATGTGTGCAAGTCCCCACAAATCCCAGAAAATTAATTTGATATGAGAAATGTAAATAGTTTGTGAAGGAGGACAATGGGACTTGCCCATACAACATGAAGCACAAAATTCCTTAACCATTTTACTAGATGGAGAAATATTACAAGATTTTAGTATATTAGAAACAACAATATAATTCGGATGCCCTAGGTGTTTATGCCAAAGGGAGAAAACATCTAAAATAGTATTAATTACATGAGAAGCAATAGATAACATTTTTTGAATAACAATGTTTACATTTGGAAAACCAGAAGACACATTAGTAAGAATAGAGGTAACTTGACATCAGAGTGAAGAACATGAGGAAAGACATAAAACCCATCTTGACCAAGGAAACCACAAAGAAGAACTTTACAATTAACCTAAGATTTCACAAAACAAAAGGAAGGATGAAACTCAAAATAAAGATGATTATCTTTGACAAATTTACTAACACTAACCAAGTTCTTAGTAATACTAGGAAAAAACAACATATTTTTAAGACTAAGAGTAGTATTAAGAGAAAAAGAAGAAGAGTATACTGCTAAACCAGTAGAAACAATAGGTAGACCTTGACCATTTCTTAGGAAAACATGTTTATTTCCTTATGCATGTTCCTCACTAGAGAAGTTTTGAGGATGAGTAGTCACATGATGAGTTGCTCCTGAGTCAACATACTAGTTCTGAGATTGTTTCACTAAAATAGAATTAACCACATAAGCTTGAGAATGATATGATATTAGATTTTGTTGAGTAGAATACTAAACACTAGCATAATTGTTATGAGTATTAACATACTAAACAAATGGCCTTTGATAGGTAAAGTTCATAGGAACAAATTGATTTGACTTGTAGGAATTAGAACCCTGAAAATTTTGTTGATTTTGAAAATTTTGATTCTGATATTCATGATTTTGATTATGAAATTTTTGACCTTGATAATTTTGATTTTGATTAGAAGGATGATTTTGAGGCGCATAGTTAGGATTAAATCTATGATAGCAATAAGAAGCTTCATGTCGAAACTTCTAGCAGACTTTACACTGAAGTTTGTGATTATTTCCACCATTCTTATATCCATTATTTCCATTGTGTTCTCCTCTATTTCCATATCTACCTCCACCACAACCTCTGAAATTTGAAAATCTAGCTCCAGAATTATTATCATATTGTTGAGATGACTGGTTACCATCAGTAAACTGAGCTTAAGGAAGCATATCATTATCAGTTTCAATAGTTATTTGTGCTTTCTCAAGATTTAGCGAATGAGTTAAACTCTCCCTATTTTTCTTAATTTTATATTCCTGAGCTAATAGTAAGGATTCAATTTCCTCAAATTAGATTTACTGTTTATCAAAGTAACTAAAAACTCATACTTAATTGGTAATTCTTCAAGAATGACATCAAACTGCTCGTGAATAGGAACAAATTCACCAATTGACATCAACAAATCAAAAATTGTTTTAATACGCATAAGAAATTTAGAAATAGGTATGTCACTTTCTTAGTAGTCTGTAGTTCAACATGAAGAAACCTAACTTTAGGTTTAGTTTTCGCTTGAAAATGATTGTGAATACGTTCCCAAATTTGTCATGCATGAACACAACCAAAGATCTTAGAGAGGAATGACGTAGTAATTGATGATTGGAGCTAACACCTCTACAATTGGTCTTATTTCTCCCAAAGTTGATAAGAAGGATTCTCATAATTGAGATCAAAGTTAGCTTGAGAAAGAAATTGTAGAGGAATTTGGGGACAAACAACCAATTGATAAAGTTGATGCATCTTCAAAACAAGTTCAACTTGTTGAATCCAAATCAGAAAGTTATCATCATTTCAAATAAAACTAGAGCACTCATTGAAGTGGCAACCAGAACTACAACGGTGACTGGAGATAAGAATATTAGTATAGAAGTGGTCGCCAGAGTTGCACTAGTCGGAATTATAGTAGTCACCGAAGTCGCACCAGTCGAAATAAGAGATGTCGACATCATCGTTAAGAAAGAAGGAAGAGAAAGTAGTGGATCAAAGTGAACATGAAAGTACTTCTTAATCTCTAAATACCATAAAGAATCTAGAGAGAGAAAATTAGAATGTTATTATTTCAATGCTGAATATTTTCTTAGTTACAAAACTGTTACAATTGACAACTGTTACAAAACTATTTGTAATATTGAGTTAGCTCTCTGACTCAGCTTATACTCTATGATACATACAACCATGCCCTCGCATACTACGTGATTAGTTGATATCCCTTTCCTTGTGTTGCCTTTATTCCTGGGAGATGATGTTTTCCATTAGTTGGTAATGAGACTATTCATGACTTATGGAAAGCCATGGGACCTATAGCTACTATTCGTGTCATCTATTGAAATTTTCTATTCCAATAATTAATATGGGCTAATATTATAAGACAATTATATTATCTATCTATCATTAGTGAATGTATTTTATGTGGTCAAATTAAGTGAGTCCGTTAGACAACTAAATAAAATGATATAGACGTAAATAAGTTTAAAGTACTTGAAATACACTAGAAAGGGGGTTGAATAATGTGATGGATAAAACTTAGTCTTTCGAAAACTTTGAAGGATTTTCTCAAACAAGTATCGAAGGACGATGGGGTTCATCCATCACTTTGAGCTTTGAAAACTAGTTAACAAAACTTGGATACAATAGTGTAGAAGTAAACTATAAAAAGAAACTAGTTATATAGAAGCTGTAAAGAAAACACAAAGGTTTTATACTGGTTCTCCAAAACTCTTGGACTACGTCCAGTTCTCCTACAAACTTGAAGGATTCCACTAATCAATTCTTTGATTATAACCAAGTATTTTCTATGCCACTTTTGGCTACAATTAGTACTTTCTAAGCTACTCTTGACACTACCTTTAATCTCCCTTAGATTAAGACCCAAGTATTCTTTGTCACTAAATTACTCTTGGCTTTCACAAACAATGGATATTTGATAGAAAATGTATTCTAATCACTCAAAGAGTGTTTACATAATAAGCTTGAATACAATGAAACTTGCTAGCTTAGCAAAGCTAAGATTCACTCAAGTTTCTTTCATCTAGTAAAACTGACAACATTACAATATTTTATTTGTTTTTACTCAAATTATTCTTTTTGCGATTTGATGACATTAAAAATAACATCTTCAAGCTTTATATATACTTCAAAACTTTAATCCGTTGAGAGATCCCAACTAGTCGTTGTCTAATAGCTTAGGCATTTTTCACAAGGTCATTATTGTACAGAGAGTGTGAGGACCACAAACACTTTCTACAACATATCTTTAGAGAAATACAACTTGTCAGTGTCTTCTTGTGCTCAGAGCTGAGTTTCAACATACAAATCAAATATAATATTAACAACACAAGAGAAAAGGAATTAAGAATGTCAAGACAATACAATTAAAAATTTTCCTTTTGTGCGCTACGGCACAAATTGCTTACTGAGCCTATGGACATTACTTTCTGATGATTACTTTCAGTACTTGTGGATCGAGTAAATGTTCCATTGCCTTTGTACTACAAGCCAAATGCTAAAACACTTGTCTTCTTAGGTCTGGACGCTAAGGCAGTGTCGTCCAATGACTAATACTTTAGTTATCATCCAAACCCTTCCTATTCATGCTTTCTGCTTGCACCTCATAGATATTGATAAACCTGTAGCTTGAGCATGAAAGGTTAATATATAAAATTTATACTTTGTTAACATCAAAAACTTAGGGATTTAATTGTTTGGTATAATCCAATATAACTTGGACGCAACTACACTTAACAAAAAAGATGTCAGTGTTGGCTCATTAGGGGATAATGAAAACCCTGTTAGGTTAACACGCTATAAGAAAACTATGCTCCTCAATATACCGAGTCATCACATATAGTTTATCTTTTCCCAATCTAAAGAGTTACGAATGACTCATTTAGGAATAAAAAGGCTCCAATCGGTTGTTCGTGATTCAACAATTGTTGAAAAACACTTTGATCAGGAACCAACTATAGATCCATGTATTTTATCTAATCCTCAATAATCAAACATGTTGTTGATCCTAGAACTTTTGGTGATTTATTCTAGGGTATGTAACTGCAAATTTTTAGCTTCTGCATAAAGAATAAAAATAAGGATTAAAGATTAAAAATATTCCAACACTACTAGCCTTACTCAATGTGAAGTTTTGGGTTGTCCACTTTTGTGTTTTTTGAGGTAGTAATTTATGTTCGCAGGAAAAGAATATGGGCTTTTGTGTTCCAATATATTTTCTTATGTACTATGTGCAACATGTCTTGTTCACTTCTTGTGTGCAATTCATATTTTTCTCTTAACGAAAAAGTTTCACCTTTTTCTTTTTAAAAAAAATAATAAATTAAAAACTCATTTTGTTTGCCTCCAAATGTTGAACAAATAATTGATGAGAAACTAAATGTTCAAGGACATCAACATCAATGTTGTGGTCAAGGAGGATAAAAACAAGCTAAAAAAATGGGCAAAGTACTATCTTTTTTTAAAATCTTTTTCAATCTATTTTTTTATCATTATCTCTAAATTAATTTAATATTTTAAAAAAATAATAGTTAAAAATAATTTTATATCACAATATAAATTATTTATCATAAATCTAAAATATACTTTATATGTTTAAGAATATTTATTTATTATAAATTTTAATTATGTTTTGTCATTGAAAACAACAATGCTTAGTTGGATAGCTAGTGATTTAATCTCAGATCAAGAACTCTCTCCAATGTATCTATGGGGAAGATACCTCTAGGTCAAGCAGATCATCATGCACGACGATAACAATCTTGGGCGTGATGTGTGTGCAAAGTGATAGCATATATTAAGGTTCAGAGAGAGTCCTATACCTGTAAGCGTACATCTTATTTATAATGGTGTTACCTTTAGGTTAAATCGTTGTCACCTCTTGATTAGATGAGATATAACCTCTTTATAAGATATCTATTTGTTATGTTTGTTATGATCTCCTTTGATGATTGTTATGCCCGTTGTTAAGATCTCCCCAGTTATTGTTGAGATTCTGAGCTAATGGATCTTTACTGGGCTTCACGATAATGGGCTATTTCATTAGGCTCATATATTGGGCCCGTAACAGTTGCCCCTAGCCCGGTTGTTAAGACTTCTAGGCAGCCGGGATGTATTAGTTGACAATCTCGTCTTCTAGTTCTTACGGGTTCTGATTTTTGCACATCATTTTCCCCAACTATGCTTCTTTTGTTGACATTGATCTCGGCTTTTGTATATGTCAGGTTGTTTCTTCATGGTTGATCCCGGTTTTGCATATTTCGGGTTGTTTCTTTATTGCAACCATGACTATCCATCTCCAAGTATTGCATGCATTTCGGTTTCCCTTGGATTTGTACAATCCTAGTTGCCCCCCGGATTTGGACATTCACAAGGGGCGCACGCATCTCATATTAGGAATGGGGAACGTCTGTCTTGAAGTTGCTTTTTGCAGTTTGTCGTATAATTATCTATAGTACATTGTTGGTGTTCTGTTTTCCCCCTTCAATACACATTCGCATTTAATGCCATGTTGTTTCATACTACGCGCTAATTATGCAATTTTTGAATTGACTAGTCTTTTTTGCCCCCAGACGTGACGCTTTGCCCACGTCTGACGGTTACACTTGCATTTACATTCGACGGTTACGCGACGTTTCACACGAATCCGACGGTTACATTTTATTTTCCTTTGTGCCTATATATATCCCTTTTCATTTTCATTCACATTGTTCTGCTCTCTTATTGCTTTTTCTTTTTGAATATCCTTTGCGTTCTTAAGCCCTTACTTCTGCTATTTCCAGCGTTTTGTCTCCTGCTCTTTACGAAATCTTCACAGAATCAGGTATCTCCACTACCATTGAACTTCTTGCTTTCATTTTTACTTCGATTGTAGTTTGTTTGTTCCTCTTGTGTTGATTTCCATCTTTGATCATTTTTTGAGTTATTTTCTGGGTTTTGTTTCTTTGTTGCAACTAATTCTATTCTTCAGTCATTTTCCTTTTCCTGCTGCAACTATCTTGATTCTTCAATTTTCTTGAAAAATTTCTATTTCCTTCATTTATAATGAACATTTCTCTTGAAGAAGAGGCAAGATTACGCCAAACCATTCCCCCTAGGGCTGGGTATTAGTTGTTTGGTTTGCCCCTTCCTGAAGAAGAAAGGGAAAAAGCTTTGCTTCGCTCATATACTGGTGGGGCTGGCAAAAAAGCAAAAATCAAAGTTCCCGAAAACAAAACTCCTTTATCTGACAACAAAATTCCTTTAGACACAAGTAGGGTTCATTTTGACATTAGGGCTTCCTTTATACATCCTTCCCCTTTTTCTCAAGGTTCTGAACTGAAGAACCCTAATTCTTCATTGTCCCCAAGTAATGTCACCTTTTCCTCAGAACTGGCCTTTGAAACTCGGTTTGACCCGTGTTTCGACTGCGTCTATGAAAGCAGCATACTCTTAGAATCTTGCTGCGATTCGATGGCTAAATCCCTGCTAGGGTCTTGTCGTCACAACCTGGTTCTTATCCCTAAACCAAGTCTTGCCAAGCCAAGTAACACCATTTTCTTGCTGGGTAGCTCTCTTGATGCTGCCAAGAAGATTGACGAATCTAAAGATATCGTCCTTATCTCGGATGATTCCTCTAGTTCGACAAACTCTCCTCCCAACCAAAAATATCTTCCTTCAGGTATGTCATTGTCTTACTGATTTTTATTTCTTTGACGTAGGTATTTATGGATCGGTCTTTGGAACAAGTTGCTGAATCCCAAATTCTGGTTCCCCTTCCCCTGCCCTGGCTTCTAAATTCCCATGGGTAACTCATGAAGTATTAGATACATTATCCAAGCTGGATTCGGAGGACGTTGCCACACTTCCTGTTGGGAATCAGGAAAATTTTAGTGTACATCCCCTTGATAAGGAAGAACCTATCTGTTCTTTGAGGGAGAGGAATAACCCTTCTTTCTTCTTTTTCTACAAAGATTTGATAACCCGGATAGGGATTCGATTTCCCTTATCTGAGTTTCAAATGAGTGTTTTAAACCACCTTCATTTATCTCCCTCACAACTTCACCTGAATAGCTGGGGCTTTATAAAAGCTTTCGAACATTTTTGTGAACACTTAGAAATCCCCAGCATCGTTCCTCTTTTCTTTTACTATTTTACTGTTCAAACTGGCAGGACGGGTAGGGAACCCCCAAATAGGAAAGGATGGACATCCATCTGGGGTCATACCGAGCATAAGCTCTTTCACATATATACATATTCCTTTTAGAAATTTGAGAATAAATATTTCAAAGTTGTTGTCGAACCCAGCACACAACCTTTTTTCCTTTGTTGTTCCAAGTCCAAGGATGTAGAATGGAAATTTTCACTCTATTGGTCCCATACCCACCATGATTTTCCTCCTTCCACTTACCGTTTCAAAGAGACGGATTTATCAGATTTTTATGCTTCATCGGTTTCCCGGATCAATGCTTATAAGGAAGCTCATGGCCATCCTAGCGTTGCTTCCTTTATTTGCAAACATCGACCCGGTTCTTCCACACTATCGAGTATGATAATGTTCGTGTTTATTTGTTTATACAAGACTTTGTTTATTTTGACGGTGGCTTTGTTTTTGTTTTGCAGTTTCTGAAATAGGAAAGCAATCGACTTCCGCTCCGACCCTGGCTCCCGGTACAGGAAAGCCAACACCTCCCCCTTCAAATTCTAACAAAGCGGTTGCTACTTACAAGCAGCCGAGGCGATCTCAGCCCCCTTTGTTCCTTGCGGCTTTAGAAGCAGGAAAATGTGGGTCAAAAAAGCGAAAGTTTTCAGAGGCCTAGAAGGAGAAGGCTCCTGCTACCTCAACAACACCTGCTCCAACAATGGCCTCACCCCAGGCACCTACTACTATGTTTACTCCTACTCCCTCCTCTTCCATCGCACCCGGGTTATTACCCGGATCCTTATGGGAGAAGGGTTGTATTTTTGATGAACTCTTCCGGGTTGTTCGAGCACCCAAGCCCTTTGCGGATCCGTTTGAAATGCTTGACCCTGTTTCAGAGTTTAGCGACCATGAAGACCAGGTTTATTAAGGCCATCAATGAGCTTCAAACGTCTAGAGAAGAAACCAACAAGACCCGTGAAGAACTTCTTGCGACTCAAAGTACTGCTACAAAGCTGAAGTCTGATCTGGATTTTGTGCAGAAAACAAATGTTATGACAATGCAAAGTTTTAAGGAGTTGGATGCGTTGTATATCAAGCAACAGAAGACATTGCAACAGATTGAGGTGGAGCGGGAGTACATGAGAAGTCAGCTTGCGACAGCCGTGGAAGGGTCCTTCAAGAATAACTTGGAGCAAATTCATTGTTTGAACCCCGAGGTTGAGCTTAATACCAATGGTATGCACTTTAAAGCTTATGTTAGTGCTCAAGCAGCTTAAATGTTGAAGAGCCAGGATGCCGGTGTTAACCTGTAATCTTTTTCTTTGTTTTTGTTGTTGGGGTCTTTGAGCCCCTTTTTAATTTGTAACAAACATTGCTGGGCTTGTTCCTGGTCTTACTTCATTTAAGATTTGTTTAACCTTTTTGCATTCCATCATCAGGTTTTCTTAGGATTCCGATCACACGTATGAATCCATCTTAAACCGGATTCTATTCAATGATTTGGCTAAAATCAAAAATATTATTCGTAGTCTGCGTAAATATTCGTCTAGCTTCAACGACCAAGCATTATATTATGCAAAGATTCCTTTTGTTTTATCTTTGCAACATGTTCCGGGTTATCATCCCTGAACTTAATCCCAACAAAGATTAAACTACTACATGTAGAAATTTTATTTGTTAATCAAACATTCCTACATTTTAACGTGATCAGGGTTTAAATAGCATACTTCTCTTTGCAAGATAATAACTTTGATGCATCGTATACACGAAGGTTATATCCACGCATTTTTTGACAACCCGGTCGTGATGACCGATTTTTCTTACTATATGCAAAGTCATAATAAAGACACAAATGCTTCATTTATTTGCAACTTGCTATAAAATGACTCATGATCTCGATAAATGAGAAACAACATGATTGCCAAATTAAGCTTACGAATCC
>CM023957.1:15328880-15341563 GCA_013407115.1 Glycine latifolia | reverse complement strand
TAACAAAGGAAAACTTGCTATAAAATGACTCATGATCTCAATAAATGAGAAAGAACATGATTGCCAAATTATGCTTACAAATTTTAACAAAGGAAAACTTGCTATAAAATGACTCATGATCTCAATAAATGAGAAACAACATGATTGCCAAATTATGCTTACAAATCAAAGGGAAATATCAGTACTTGCCGAGACCGCGGCTTATTGCTCCTACTTAAAAACATTAACGTTGGATGGAACCTTAGAATCAGATCTAACTGTAATATAATTTCAGTTTATCCGTGTTCTAGGTTTGTTTAATTGGCTTTCCGTCTAGTGTTTCCAACATGTATGCTCCTTTGTCAAGTTTTTCTATAACTCGGTAAGGTCCTTCCCAGTGGGTCGCTAACTTTCCATCTCTGGCATTTTATTTCCAATATCCGCTCGTCGGAGTACTAGATCACCCGTGTCGAAGGTCCGGGGCTTCACTTTCTTGTTATACTTGGCGGCTGCAAGCTGTTTTCCTGTTAGATCCCGACAGTGTGTTGTAACCCGGACTTCGTCAACTAAGTCCAACTCTATAGCCAGAGCTTCATTATTCTTTTCTTCCTCTTCCTGAAGAACGTTCATTCTCCTCCAGGATGGTTGGCCGATCTCAACTGGAATCATTGTCTCACAACCATACATCAATCTAAATGGGGTTTCTTTGGTGGATGTTTGAACAGTGGTCTGGTATCCCCACAGAACATAATATAGTTGCTCGACCTAGCTGGAATCGGCCTCCTCCATACGCTTTCTTAACCCGTCTACTATTACTTTATTTGCAGCTTCGGCTTGTCCATTTGACTGCGGATGTTCGACAGAAGTAAAATGATGTTTGATCTGGAATCCAGCCATAATTTCTTGGAACCTTTTATCAATGAACTGAGTTTCATTATCTGTCATAATTTCTCCTGGAATGCCAAACCTGAAAATGATGTTTCTTTCAAAAAATCTTTGCACCCGGGCTGAGGTTATGGTGTTGACAGGTTCCACTTTTATCCATTTAGTGAAATAATCTACTGCATCTATCAACCACTTTAATTGTCCCTCCGCTGCCTTAAATGGTCCCAAAAAATCCATTCTCCACTTAAAAAAGGGCCATGGAGTCGAGATAGACTTCAACTCGGCAGGTGAGGACCATATTATCTTGGCATGCTTCTGGCAACTTTCACATTTTTTGACATGACTCTTTGAATCAGCATCCATAGTTGGCCAATAGTATCCTGTCCGCAATGCTTTCCTTGCTAACGCCTTGGCCCCCATGTGTTGGCCATTGATTCCCTCATGCATTTCGATAAGTACATACTCAACCTCATCCGGGTTCAAACACACCATCATCGGGGTATGTAACCCTTTACGGTACAGGTTGTTATCCACAATGGTGTACATAATGGCATCACGCACCAATTTCTTGGCTTCCAAAGCATCATCTGGCAGGATTCCTCTTTCAAGATAATCAATCATGCGCCTTCTCCAATCTTCAGCATTCAAGATTATCATTATACAATTGGTTGTTCTATCATTGAGAACAACAATGTCTAGCTGGATAGCTAGTGATTTAATCTTGGATCAAGAACTCTCTCCAAGGTATCTGTGGGGAAGATACCTCTAGGTCAAGCAGATCACCATGCATGACGATACCAATCTTAGGCGTGATGTGTGTGCACAGTGACAACATATATTAGGGTTCAGAGACTTCTTGCTGGATCATGGTCCTCTGACTTCTCGGGTTCTTGATGCTTGCCAATTTTGACAAGATATCAGCTCTGACGTTTTCTCCTCTGAGAATGTGGTTAACAGTAACTTCATCGAAGTTGACCATGATTTCTTTGAATTTGTTGAGATACTTTGCCAATAATGGCTATTTCGTCTGGTATCGTCCTTCAATCTGGGCTGTAACGAGCTAAGAATCAGTAAGCACCTTTACCTTTTTGGCTCCTTGTTCCTTTGCCTGAGCCAAACTAGCTATCAATGCTTCATACTCAGCATGATTATTTGATGTTGGGAAATTTAACTGTAGTGATTACTCAACTACTATTCCTTTTTGGTTTTCAATTATGATCCCAGCTCCACTACCTTTGACATTCGACGATTCGTCAACGTATACCTTCCGTACATTAGTGTCATTCCTAGTTCCTCCATTAGCTGGAGTTAGCTCCATAACAAAGTCAGCCAGCGCTTGAGATTTATAGCGTGTCGGACTTCGTACTTTAAGTCAAACTCGGATAATTGTATTGCCCAGTTGATCATCCTTCCAGCCAAATCCGGCTTGTGAATTACTTGTCGAATTGGCTGGTTAGTTCTGACAATGATCGTATGGCCTTGGAAGTATGGGCGAAGCCTCCTTGCTGTTATCAATAATGCAAAAGCTACTTTTTATAACTTTTGGTACCTTAATTCAGAGTTTCAAAGGGCCCTAATTACAAAGTAAATTGGCACTTGCGCGCTTTTCATCTCCTTCACTAGTACTACACTGACCGCTTCATCTACCACAGACAAGTATAATACCAACACTTCCCCTGATTCTGGTTTTGACAATACAGGTGGAAAAGCTAAGCATTCTTTGATTTCTTTAAATGCCACTTTGCATTTTGGGTTCCAGCCTATGGTAGCCTCTTTTTTAAGTAGCTTGAAGAAAGGAAGTGTTTTCTCTGCCGATTTAAGGAGAAAACGGGTTAAAGCCGCCAGCCTTCCTGTCAATTATTGTACCTCTTTTTAATTTGTTGGAAATTGCATGTCCAACATGGCTTTACATTTGTTCGAATTAGCTTTTATTCCTCTATGAGTCAACATGAATCCCAAGAATTTTCCAGTCGGAACACCGAAAGCACATTTGACCAGGTTTAATCAAATTTTGTATTCCCTTAACTTGTTAAACGTTTCTTCTAGGTCCTGCATGTGATCAGTCGGGTTAGCTGTCTTGACAATCATGTCATCAATGTATACTTCAATATTTCAGTCGAGCTGGTGTTCAAATACTCTATTCATCATTCTTTGATATGTGGCCCCCGAGTTTTTCAACCCAAAAGGCATAACATTATAGCAGTAATTCGCTCTTTCGCCTATAAAGGCCATTTTGTCCTAGTCTTCCGGGTACATTGCTATCTGATTATACCCAGAATAAGCATCCATGAAGGACAATAATTAGAACCCGGACGAGTTATCCACTAGCTGATCAATGTTGGGCATTGGGTATGAGTCTTTATGGCATACTTTATTCAAATCAGTGTAATTTGTTCATACCCTCCATTTACCACTAGGCTTTTTCACCATTACTACATTAGACAACCATGTAGTATACTGGATTTCTCATATGAACCCAGTGTCTAGTAATTCTTTAATATGTTCCTCCAGTGCTTGTTTTCTTTCTGGACCAAGTTTCCTCTTCTTCTGCGCTACGAACTTTGACCCGGGTTACATTGATAACTTGTGGCAACAGAAATTGGGGTCAATTCCCGGTATCTTTGAAGCCTTCCATGCGAAAACATCTTGGTTTCGTTCTAGGCATTCTACCAATTTGGCTTTTATATCCGAGGTGGTTGCCTTACCAATCTTGGTAATTTGCCAAGGCTGATCCCTTATTTTCAAGTCTTCCAATTCTCCAACTGGCTCTGGTCTCAGTTCTTCAACATCTTTCCTCATGTCAAGTTCTACCATGTTAACTGGTTTCCCTGACTTATGTTCATCGACCTTTCTTCTGTACTGGTCTCCTTGCCGGATCCGGGGTGGTGAAGATGAACCACCCTTGCTATCTCTGACCACGTTGTAGTAACACTGCCGGGATTCTTTCTGGTCCTCGTAAATTGTAACTACTTTGTTTTTGTTCTCCACCATCTTTATCTTTTGGTGCTTAGTAGAGACTAGCATATCCCAGTTATGGATAGTTGGTATCCCTAATATAACGTTATATTGTAAGGGGAAGTTGGCCACAATAAACTTTACTCGTTCTGACTTGAATGCTTCCTTAGTGCCTAGCATCATTCTGAGCTCAATGTAACCTTTGGGGGTAGTGTTTTCCCCATTGAACACTATTAAGACTGTTTTGCATGGCTTTAAGTCAACTTCGTCAAGATTCATTTTCTTGAACACACTCCATAGAATTATATCAACGCAGCTGCCATTGTCTACAAATATCCTTTTAACCCGACAATTAACTATTGTTCCAGTAATTACCAAGCCATCTTCATGATCCAGCATTACGTTTCTCATATCTTCCTCCATGAAGTAGAGTAGAGGGGGCTCCGCCTTGTTAAATTTTTCTTTGAACTTAGGCTGTTCTCTGACTGAAAGTACCTCCTTCAAATACTTCCGTCTATGGCTAGCGGTGTCGCCTCCTCCTCCCAAAGCTTTACAGATGACATTACATTCAAACTCGGGTTCTGGAAATTCACCTCCATCATCATTTTGCTTTTTCCTTTTTTCTTCTCTATCTTTTTCAAGTGCCTGGGTTTTGTTCTGACCCCCGCCTTTACGTTTGATTTTGCAACCTTGAGCCTTTATCACATATTGCCTGAGTCTGCCATCTTTGATGAACTTCTCAATTGCATCCCGTAAATCCCAACATTGGTCTGTGGTATGCCTTAGTCCATCGTGGAATTCACAGAACTGGGACTGATCTATCCCCGCCTTTTTGTACAATGGACGAGGTCGGTTTACCTTTTTCATCTCGGTTGAAGCTACTTCTCACTAGATTTGTGATCGAGATGCGTTTAATGAGGTGTACTTCTTGTATTTAGTCTCATATTTTCCTGGTCTGAACCTGGTATCCGCGTTTCTTTTTTGGTTGTGACCCCCTTGCTGGTCTCTACCCCTTGGAGGTGGGCTTCTTCTTCTGGGACTTCTTTCTTTCTCTCTGCTGACCGCATTGGCAATCTCCATTTGCTCTAGCTCCAGGTACTTCTTTGATCGAGCCCTAAACTCCATCAAAGATTTTACTGGGTCTTTATAGATTGACTTTGCCAGCCGGGATGACCCATCCAACCCGGCAGCGATGATGTGCACATGCACTTTTTCTTCCAACCCTTGCACCTGTAAGGCCGCCTCCTTGAAATGATTTAGGTAACTCTTGAGCGTTTCACTGGGTTGTTGTTTTATCTTCCCAAGTGCAAATTTTTTCTTGCTAGTAGCAAAATTTAACAAGAATTTCTGCCCAAAGTCTTCAAAATTGCGGATTGATCGTGGTGGCAGTGTGTGAAACCACGTTTGTGCAGCCCCCAGATAAAGTCGTAGCAAAAATCCGAGAAATAATGGGCTCATCAATTCCCCTTACACACATCTGCATATCGAACTCATCAATATGCACTTGCGAATCCTGGCTTTCATCATACTTTAACAAGAAAGTTCCGTCAAAATCTTCCAGGTATAGAGCATTGACAATCTCGTCAATGAAGGGACTGTTGTTATATTGCCCCCTACTGTATTTTCTCCTGTAAACTCCCCCGTCCATTTTTGACCGGGGTGCAGCTTCTCTGGTATTTTAGTTTTCTTCCGCAACCCAGTTCTGAATCCTCACTACAGGTTCTTGAACATCAGGGATCGCAGCCCGGATTTGAGCAGTCTGGTTTGCTTCTACAGTGGTATTCTGAGGTGGAACTTCTGTTTGCACACACGCCGCATGTCTCATGTCAGCTTGGATTGGGTTTGCATCCCTAGACTAGGCTGGACCTCCAACATTCACTTGGGATGAATCCCTTATTTCCATTCGATTAACTGGTCTTCCAAAATCACCTCGAGTTATTGGAAAAACTCGGTCTTGACTGATAGTTTGGTATATACAGTTTTAGGTTGTATCTTGGTTTTGTTGTCCCCGGTTCTCATTATGAACCGGGTTCTCTGTGCTCCTGAAGCATTGCTCTATAAGCTGGATACGTTGCTCTTTTTCACGCCTCAATGCGGCACTACGCTCCTCCATCTGGAGCTCCAAATTTCTGATATCTTCTTGCCTTTGCAGGGCGTACCTCCTTTCCATCTCATCCATTCGAGTCAGGATTGAATTAAGAACGTTTTTCATGAGATTCTCATTAGGTTCTGGTTTGCGTGTGACTACCTGTGTCGCTGGCACAGGAGTGGAGGCTGCGTCTGAAACTTCGTCACTTACATGGACAACGTCAAAGTCCACTAGTTGGGGGGCAGTGCCATGTTCTGGTTTGGAGAGGGCAGTGGGTTCGCCTCCTCCAAAACAGGATTTGAAGATAAGTCCCTTCGTACACCCGCATTAGAGCGTGGGTGTGTCATATGATTGTTACTTCTCGTGTTTACCATCGTGTACGTGGGATTTGAAATTTAGCGATTCCCCACAAACGGCGCCAATTGTTCTGTCGTTGAGAACAACAATGTCTAGCTAGATAGCTAGTGATTTAATCTCGGATCAAGAACTCTCTCCAAGGTATCTATGGGGAAGATACCTCTAGGTCAAGCAGATCACCATGCACAACGATACCAATCTTAGGCGTGATGTGTGTGCACAGTGACAACATATATTAGGGTTCAGAGAGAGTCCTATACCTGTGAGCGTACCTCTTATTTATAATGGTGTTACCTCTAGGTTAAATCGGTGTCACCTCTTGATTAGATGAGATATAACCTCTTGATAAGATATCTGCTTGTTATGTTTATTATGATCTCCTTTGATGACTGTTATGCCCGTTGTTAAGATCTTCCTAGTTATTGTTGAGATTCTGAGCTGATGAATCTTTACTGGGCTTCACAAT
Organism: Glycine latifolia; assembly: GCA_013407115.1. Taxonomy (NCBI): domain Eukaryota; kingdom Viridiplantae; phylum Streptophyta; class Magnoliopsida; order Fabales; family Fabaceae; genus Glycine; species Glycine latifolia. Next base: position 15,334,832 of record CM023957.1, on the reverse strand, counting down.
AATGGGCTATTTCATTAGGCCCATATATTGGGTCCATAACAAATTATAATATTTATATTTCAAAAGTATTTATTACAAATTTTAGTTATATAAAATAAATATTTGTCCTCTATATTACACAAGTTAAAATACTATTTTATTTTATTTACAAAATGTCGATTTCTTTTAAAATGGGCAAAAGCAATGATAGATTTGATAATAAATAGTAAAAGTAAATAACATCACAAATTACAATACAAACACTTATGGTGATCAGCTTATCCCAATTGACATTATTGTTGTTGTATTTAAGATTGGAGTAATGAATCTCAAATCCCATTTTATTTATTTTAAGTCTAATTGTCTATTTTGTTTATCTAGTTTGAGTTATATATAATTTTTTAATTTTAAATAAAATAAATTTGGTCTATCTATCAATTCTTTTTTATCTAAAACTATTTATTTATTTTTATTTTCTATTCAAATATTTGAGAGATTACGATGAATTTAAGATATAAAATATTTTTGAAGTTTAAAAGTTGAAAATTTAGTGGAAATTTGATAAAATTTTAAAGATTTTTCACAATGTAAGTTTAGAGTTTGAACATTGAAGGTAAACAAAATTAAAAAAATTATTTTATTTTTGGGTGAAATTTGATATTTTAATTGACAAATTTGTAGTAGGTTTTAAACAATTAAATTGGTTTAACTTATGATAATTTTGAGTAGAAAATGAGAATTTGATGATTTTATATAAAATCTATCTAGCGGAAGAATATGCGTTCGATTCTTACCGTGTATAAAATTCTATTGGTCTAATAGTCATGTATCACGAATGAAATTAATATCTGATTCCTGACAAAAAAAATTACTTATGGGAGGTAAAAATATCCTTAATTTATAAATATAAAAAATAAAAACTACACATAATTTAATAAAGAGTCAAAAGTGTAGCTAAACATTTATTTTATTTGCCTAAGAACATGAATGATAAGGATAGGAATATTTTATACTAATTAAGAGTTAGTTTCACCTTGATCACAATATAGTGACTCAAAATTAAACATGAACAAAAGTATTGAAGAGAGACATCAACATATCAATTTTCATACCAATAAGTCATTGGTCTAAGTGATATTGGATGCGCTCTCCTTAAGCAAAGTCTTAGGTTTGAGTCTTGTGAATGAAGAAAACATAGTTGAGAGGGGAGAATCCTATTAAAGGTGATCAATCAGATTTTTCAATAAGATTAATTATCGAAAAAACTAATGGATATTCCATATCCATAAGATGATTACAAAAAAAAAAAAACATCTCAATTTTCATTTACAATAATTAGAATTCAGAACATCAACTTTGAAATTACAATTTAAGAACTTTAATTTCATTTCAATTCTTTTCAAAAAAAAGAAAAAACTTCATTTCAATTATTAATTATGGGATATTTTTATTAACCAAATTAATTATGGATCTTAACTAGTTAACTTAGTAAAAAAAAAAATTTCAATGAAATTTATTAATTACAGAATTTAGGGGAAAAAAGGACAAATATATGATGCATTTTGTCCAAGTGTCCTTATTATATTGTTTTAAAAAACAAGCCGAATATTTGTGTCTTTTTAGTATTTTATTAAAAACGTATACTAACCTTCAAAACAAATGAACTTTAATAAAATGACATCTAAATTAGTTTAATAACAATTTACTAATACCTTAATTAATATATCGTAAAATTTAAGCCCTTGAAGAATACTACTACACGTACTCTAGAATATGGACCACGTAAATTTTTTAATTAAAAAGGCCTCCAAATCACTACTTATCCCTTTTTAAACAATTGCATTGTCCAAGGCCAATAAAAAAATTCAACGTGTGGTTTAGGTCTTGAATTTTATAGTAAAATAATAAAAAAGAGAATAACAAGTAGAAGTGTGTGTTGTAGACAAAGGAAATGCATGTGGATATCTATTCTTTCCCCATAAAAAATGAAAAAAGAAAAATTGGTCATTGGTTATACCGGACATTAGGTCTGTATTACAGGGCACAACACAACCAATCAACCATTGAATAAAATGACACGAAGCTTTCTACTTCTCAGCAAATCATTCCAACCTGCATCTTTAGCACCTTAGCTGTACACGTGTCCCAAACTTAAGTCATGGCCTCCGGGACCCACTACTATTTTTGTAACTTTTTAAATTACTCTTAAACTTTTGAGGTTGCATATGATTCTCACTTTATAATGTTTACAGAGTAATTCTCTTATATATAGTTAATAAAAAAGGTAATTCTCTTATAAAAATATTCTGTATAATAAAATGTTTTGGGTAACAGCAAATGTCATTATATCGTGAGTACTAATGTATTAATATATTTTGAATAATTAAAGGAGTTAATATAAGAGTAAATATGTTTTTCTTTCTGAGTAATAAGAGTCAATAGGTAAAAACAATTAACGTTGTTATTGAATTATAATATATATGATTATGATTTTTATAACAAATAAATTTAAAAATATAATTATAAGAATTTATAATTGGCTAAAAGCATAATTTTTTATATTAACAATGTATAAAAAATAATCTCTTAGTAAAACAAATATGGGCAAGAATTTGACAAAATATGTTTAGTTGCATAATTTATTTTATGTAAAATATTAAATATATCATGCAATTTTTTTATTTAAGATTTATACAATTTTTTTATGTGACTAAATGTTGATTGTAAAAAATATAGTTGTTATCTTAAAAATGAAGAGTGCCAAAAAAAAAAGTAATAACATTAACTTGTTACATGATCAATCAGAAGATATCTTAATTTACTCTAGATCATTGCCACATAATGACCTCAGCATTCAAAAGGTCACACCCAATAATAACCCCTTAATTAAAGAGAAGAAACAAGGAGAAGAGGTCCATCTAGGGCAGTTATGCATTTCAATAGGCCCCACCTATGACCCTGACTACTATGTTTCTAAATTTATTTATTTTCTATAAATTAAATATATTTAAATAATAAACCTTATCAGTTAAATTGTGTAAAACACAGTTTAGCTTCAAAAGAGAGGTCCTCTAATAAATGAGCCTGGGTATGTCTGTCACCATTATGTTGTTTTTCTCCCTTTTCTCTTTCTCTGGTTTTCTGTAAAGCTTTAGTTTTAGTGACAACGTTCTAGGCATTCCCAAAAACTAAATAAAATCATGTACATGGAGTTAACTTAAACCATGGATAATGTTCATTAATAGGATTTGTTTTGGCCTATGAATTAAAAATTACTTGTGCATATATTGAAACTAATAATTCTCATTTGAAATAATGAGAATATATTTACATTTATTTATAGTTAGTGGGGGTGTTGTCATGTTGTGCATTGGATCTTCTTTTCATCTTTTCATTTATGTATTTTGGCACATAATAAGATATACTTAAAATTCTTAATAATAAATAATTATGCATTAATTGTATCAAGAGAGGATGCGTAATGCTAGGAAGTTTAGAGTAAATAATATACCTATTGCAATATGAAATGACTCAGTTTTTTTTTTTTACAGAGACTCACAAAGTTGTTCACTTAGATTTTAAAGTCTTATTTCATATGAATGAAGATGAAGTATTTTTTTTTAATGAAGATGAAGTATATTAATTTCACAAGGATTAAACTTGGAAGTTCCTTTTATCATATTATTGATGGAAAGTAAAACTTGTGACTTTTTAGTTTATACATGGTTTTTTCACTTAATATTTTGGCAAATGGGCTTTTGAGTTAGAGGATATGAATTTATTCACGGTCAGATTGTGTCTGAGATTTGATGTAAGGGTGAGTACTTCTTGTATCCGTGATCCTCTATCTTAATAAAAGTCTTTCTTTTTGTCGATAAAAAAAAAGTAAAACTTGTGAGCCACTTTAGCTAGGAAAGGATAATTGAATAAAAATTAAGATTACACCTTACAGAATTCATTTGGTTAATGTTAGGCGCAAAATGATTGTAGAAGTTATTTACTTACTATGAAAATTCATGGAGTGATATCAAATAAATAAAAAAGAATTATATATACCTGAATTTTATTGATTTGGAAACACAATACAATGGAGTATCTAGAAAAGTAATGTAAAGAAGAAATGAGTTTAAATCACTTACATTCAAACAATCAAATATATGTAGAAGGAAGTCACAGTTATTATGAGAATGCAAGGTGAAAATACAAAAAAAATAATATAGGTGTGCATCAAGCTCAATATTGAGCTCCTTATTTTTATACTATGTGCTTATTAAACACACACACACACATATATATATATATATATATATATATATAACACTAGTATGTAATTGGTCTGGATAGAGTTAGACTCGGTATCTTTAAGTAAGATATCAAATTTGAGTTTTGTGAATGAAAAAATATAATTAAAAAAAGAAATTTGATTAAATGTGACTAATAATTTTTGAACAAAGATTAATCATCAATAAAATTGGTGGTGTGCTTCATACCAATGTTGTATATGGTGAAAAAAAAATATATGTATGAAAAAATGTGTTAATACATGTCTTTTCTAGGTAACATAGTTTTAATTGAAAAAAAAATCAAGAGAATGAATAAATTAAAAGTTCGAAACCTAGAGACAAGCCTCTCAAAATGTTGGGTGATAAAGTCAATAAAAGAGTGACTTAATGTGAAAGATGTGTTAATACATGTCTTTTCTAGGTGACATAGTTTTAATTGAAAAAAATCAAGAGAATGAATAAATTAAAAGTTAGAAACCTAGAGACAAGCCTCTTAAAATGTTGGGTGGTAAAGTCAATAAAAGAGTGACTTAATGTGAAAGATGATTAATTTTCGTCAAAAAACATGATTGACCACCTTTAGTATAGTTTTTCTCTTCAAATCATATTTTTTCTATCTACAATGCTTTAATTTGAAACCTTGTTTTAGGAAACCGAATCTAACATCACTAGGACAAACAACTTGTGGTTGCCTTAACAAATTTAGACATGCTTAGAGACGATTCATATAATCACTTTTTGTAAAGAGAGTTGATTTATCAACTAAAAGATAGCAGGTAAAAAGAACCATAAGACAAAATAGTGATAAATATATATGATAGGATTTAAAAAATATTTATGTTTTGATATATTATAACTGTTCAAAATTATCATAGGATTAATGGTATTTTTAATTTTTGAAATTTTAGTTTTTGTCATCAACTTTTAAATATCCCTTTGTGTATATATTTCCCTACCACTTATACATACATATATACATATCCATATACATACATACATACACACACACACATATATATATATATAAAATATAAGAATATTTGTTTCTTTGAGATTTTATTCTTTCCACTTTCTCTCATATTCACTTTCATTTAAATATTCTTATTTCATGAAGTGCTGAACTTCACTCTCCTAATATGAATATGATATATCCTCTAATGTTTTTAAAATTTTGGGGTTAATGTTACTTTTAGTTCATTATGTTTTATTATTGTTTTGATACATTAAATTTTGCAAAATGTTTACTTTGATATTTTAAGTTTTCGAAAGTTTTATTTGGTATTTTTTTTATTTTCCATTTAAAACATTAGTCATTATGTTAAATTTAAAATTTTGGATAATTATTATAAAATAGTAGTCACTAAAAGTTAAATCTTTATTTATTTCAAAAAAATTATAAACCACTGAAAAACACAAAGGAAAGGAAAGCAAAGGTGAGTTTTTTTAGTGGTGGTGACTAAAAGCCGCTATTGTTTTAAAATAGTTATTAAAATTTTTAAATTTAATAGAACAACTAACATTTTAAAATCGAGACATAGAAAAAATATCAAAATGAAACTTTCAAAAATTTAAAATATCAAAATGAAATAATATAGAAATATAATGGATAAAAAATAATATTAAACCTAAATTTTAATATAATCTAAATGGTTTAACAATCTATAACTGAACATCAAAAATAAATTTCAAT
>CM023957.1:15303929-15328870 GCA_013407115.1 Glycine latifolia | reverse complement strand
ATAATAATAATAATAATAATAATAATAATAATAATAATAATAATAATAATCTTCAAAATTCAAATAAGTTCCAAATGTGCATGTCATATACATATTATGCTTTTAGTATCAAGTGAACAATTTAACTTAACTTCTTATCTCTCTTTCAATCTATTATTTTTAACATCTTTAATTTTAACTTGAATTTGAACAATTTTCAAAAGAAAATAACAAGAATATATAATAACAAATTATTTATTATAAATCTAAATACATTTTACATGTTTAAAAATATTTATTTATTACTGATTTTAATTATAATATAATTTATATATTTAGAAATAACTATTTATTATAAATTATAAATATATAAAATAAATATTTATTTCATGCACATGCTAAAATACTATTAAAGTGTAATACCGGTAAATTATAGTTTATACTGGTTAGTTTTAATCCTATACTTTTTGAAATATCTAAACTTTAAACCCTATATAAGGGAAAAAACTTTTAAGAACTAGAACTTGAATGTTTTTAAAATACAAGAGTAAAAGTTATTAATTTTAAAAGTAAGAAACAAAATGCAAAATATATTTATTTTTTCAAAAACTAAAAATGCCATTAACCCAATTATCATGTTAACAAGAATGCGTGTTGAAATGTCTGTTTCATCTGCAATGTAAAGAGGGTTTATGAATTGACCAGGCTGTATTTAATAGTATGGATGCAAGATTTGACTAGTTGGTGGTTTGTGAATTCCTAAAGGGCACTATAAATGAAGGTCATGCATTTTTATATTGCAGGAAGACTCTTTTAATTTTTTAATAAATCTTTTTAACAACGCAAGACATGTTCTTTGGAATGACTTTGAGCCATTTGATTTATCATTCATTGAAGCCTGTTTTGTTGTTACCCTTGATTTGATCAAGGTTTCAGAAATATCAGTTGTTTTTTGGGCACAAAAAGGAAAGTAATCTAGTGGCTGCTACTCCACAATGTCCTTAGTCAATCAAGCTGATTTAATGATACAGTCTGAGAGATGATGGGGTTGGACCAATTTTCTTTACACAAAGTAAATACACTCCACCCTCAATAGCCTTTTCCCATCTTAAGATTAAAGGGTGGAAATTGGAAACCACTAAAAGATAAGGAACTTCACAAGGCACCAAATTAGTCAAATTCATGAGATACCCACTATGTATCATGGGCATACTGTTTGCCATATTGTCTTCCTAGAATGAGCTCATAAAAAAACAATCCCTCTCCTTTGATGATGTGATGAATTTCAATTTCAATTGGAGAATCTCATTACTACTAGCCCTTAATTTTTTTTTCTTTTATTGTTTGGTGAATACTAGTCCCCCTAGCTTGATAATTGTTCTACCTGTATCGGGGCATTTGGCTCTGAATAATTGAGTGCGAGATTCATGTGGCTTTGCCATAAGCCCATAAGCCTCCTTAATCACCGTTGGCTTGAAATCAAATTAATTAAATAAAACTAACTAGAGCAAAAGCATATCAATAATGGTGGCCCCAACATCAACCGCCCTGGCTTAATCAACGGTGTGATTGGGTTTATGACAACAAATATGTCACAGGTATTGCTACCCTATTTTTATTCCTTTTTCTCTCTATAAAGGCCACTAAAATTCATTCATCAACATCATGCCATCACAACACACACGAGACACTGAATATAAAATTATGGATAAATATGATAAATAATCCTCTAATAAAAGAAAATTATGACAGGTAGAAAAATTTAGGAAAGGCCAAAAGTCTCTGTTTCTTCCACCCTCTTCTTTTGATATTTCTCGAGTTTTGGGCTTGTTTTTTTTTCATTGGCCATCAATATTGAGTTATTATTATGAGTAGAAAACTGTTTTAGACCAAAAAAACCGAATGGTGAAGATGGGGCATCCTTTTAATTTTAAGTTTGATGAGGATTTTGAAAATTTTAAAGGAAAACAAAGAAAGCTAGAAAAGTCCAGAGTCAACATGATATATGCAATAATATATTAATATTCCACCTATCAGTTTCTTTTAAAATCAGAGCATTTTTTAAAACGTATGATACATAATTAATAATCAGTAAATACTGATTAAAACATAAGGAATTTCTAAAATTAATTTTTTAACATTATAAAATTACAAGTTATTGAGAGCCATGTACATGAAAAAACTTATCCTTTTATATATTTTACTAAACATGAGAGATAATTCATGTTTGATTTTCTCGAATATAAAATTATATTGGTATAGTCACATATTGCAATTAAATTAAAATTAATCTTTAAATCAGTATGTTAGGAGATACTAATGATCTCTAAAAAAAAGTACTATTTGTATTTTGTACCTTACTTTTTTATTATAAAAACTGTGTTTCTTATTTTAAACTAGAATTTTGAAATTTTAGTTTTTTTCTGAAGGGTTTTAAATTTAGTTTAACGAAATGGAAACTGAAATCTTTCAGGTAACATCAGGGGAACCAAAAGATACTAATAAATAATAATCCTTTCAAATAACAGCAACAAAAGACAATTTAAAAAAACAAAAGAAAAAAAAAACAGAGAGAGAAAAGAAGAGAAGATGGGTTAAAAAACAAAAAAAAAAAACACAAAAAAAATTAATAAAGGAAAAGCTGGTCATTTACTTCTTGTACAATACAACAAGAGGTCACATACACAGACCTTCCTCTCTCTTTCTGTCTCTCTCTCTCTCTCTCCATTGCACCTTCCCTTCTTCCCCTTCTTCTTCATTTCTCTGTCATTTGTGAGATTCCTTCACTTGTTTTTTCTCTTCCATTGGATTGTACAGATTTCTAGCTAAAACACCCAGATATCAATCTCTGTAATTCTATTTGATTTGTAGGTGTTTCTGTGAAAAAAAAAAAGATTTTTTTTAAGGATTGTAAAACCCCAAACTTTTTTTTTGGGGTCTTTTGGCTTCTGCTTCTTTTATTTGTGCAAACTGGCTTCTTTGTTTGCTGCAGAATAAAGCCTTCAATACCCACTAATACACAAGGCTTCAAAAACAAACTGTTTATATTTTCAGAAAATTTCCAATTTTTTTCCTTCTTTTTGTCAATAATTTTTTTTTTGCCCCCTTTTTTCTGCAATTTGGGTTTTCCCTTTACTAGAGAAAAGATTGAGTCATGGGCAAGCAAGGGCCTTGCTATCACTGTGGAGTTACAAGTGAGTTCTTGTTTCTCCCAATTGCAGTTTTTTTGTTTGCAGTTTTTTCCATTGGGAGTTTTTGGTTTTTGAAATTTGTCCTCTTTTAGTTTGAATTTTTGTCTTGCAAGTGTGTGGAAATCTAATTGGTGCAAAATTAAACTTGTGTTTGATTAAATATTAGACTGGACCTTTTCTCAATATGCAGAACAGCTATTGTTCTAAATGATCTTTTATCAAAAGAGTCAACTCACACTGCCCTCATTCACATTTGGATTATTTGGACATAAGAAAGAGAGCAAAAGAAAGGAGCACAATTGTGCTTTTGCAAAATGTCCATAGTTAATCCATTCTATTTCAGAAAGGATTTTAGTGTTATTTGTTGTCACTTTGTATGCATTGTATTCATCCTTCAGATGAGTGTTACACCATTGTCTTCTGTCTGGAAAAAATAACTCAATTGCTATGAGCATTCATTATTATATTTTCAACCTTTCACAATTATACTGATCAGTGATCACCGTGATAGAACTTATCCTGCAACTTAAGCTTTGGAGATGTTCATTGTTTTTCTGATAAACCTTGAAAATGGTGTTCAAGCGTTGAAGTCATTGCTATTGGTGTGCACTTCAAAACTCAAGTGCCAGTGTTTGAGAAAACATTGATTTCAGTCCCAATAAATGAGAATTTTCAGTTAGATTGCCTTAACATTGTTGCCACAATACTAAGCAGATAAAGTTTAATTGTTTTGGTTCAAATGCAAGCATTGTCTTCGTACCATCCTAAATGTATTCTTAAGTTGAGTTTACCCATATCTACTTGAGGAATGTGGAGTGTAGACTAATATCTTGTTTTCCTTGCAAAAGGGATATTGCTATGTGCTATCTAAAATATTTAAACTGGTTGATAATGAACAGATAGTCAACCATTCAAGCAGGATTGTCTAGTTCTTTACGATAATAATGCTGACAGATGATTTTGTCTCAAATGTTTGTCCAGTTCAGTTTTCTTGTATATCTGCAAAATATGAATATATGTTTGTTAGTTTTGTTTTCAATCAGAGATAATCTCTATTCTAGTTTGCAAGGTTTTATATATATATATATATATATATATATATATATATATATATATATTTCTTAGATTTTCTAACAAATAAGACTTGCAATAGGCACACCACTTTGGCGTAATGGGCCACCTGAGAAGCCAGTACTATGCAATGCATGTGGATCTCGATGGAGGACAAAGGGAACACTTGCAAATTATACCCCTTTGCACGCCCGGGCAGAAAATGTTGATTATGAGGATCAAAAGGTTTCCAGGGTAAAGAGCATATCATTAAATAAGAACAAAGAAGTGAAATTGGTCAAACGAAAGCAAAACTATGATAATGCTGCATCTGGAGGGTTTGTTCCTGATTATAGTCAAGGATACCAAAAAGTTGTGGATGAAGATACAAGCAATAGATCAAGCTCAGGGTCAGCTGTCTCTAACTCAGAGAGCTGTGCTCAATTTGGTGGCACAGATGCTAGTGATTTGACAGGTTGAACAATAACTTTATGCTGATTTTATTGGAAGATTTTTCTTCATAACTGATTATGGCAGCATTGTCCTTTCCATTGAAATAGTATGGGTTTTGATGACTGTCCTGATTTATGTGAGCTTAATCAAGAACTGGATAATGAAATGGGGGGTAAAGGAAAAAGAAAAATTGTGGAAAAGCAGATGAGTGTGCTTTTAAGAATTCAAAAGTGATGTAAAGAATTCTTTTCATAATGAAGATCCAGTTTTATCTCAAAACATTTTTGATGGAAAGCTTTACAATTAAACATGGATTATCAACGATCTATTATTAATGTATATCTGTATTCCCTTATCAATACTCTTTTTTGGAGTAAAATGTCAAGGTTTACATACTTGACATAACAGATTGTCATAATTCTATTCAGTTATCAATGATCTATTATATTAATGCAGTTCAAAACAGATTCCTTTGTTTCTTTAATAAAAGCATATAATTCTAAGACAGATAGTTTGGTTAATTTAGGTCCTGCTCAGTCAGTGATCTGGGATGCCATGGTGCCTTCAAAAAAGAGGACATGTGCAGGTCGTCCAAAACCTTCATCTGTTGAGAAGCTCACGAAAGACCTGTGCACTATTCTTCATGAACAACAGTCTTATTTTTCTGCATCTTCTGAAGAGGATCTTCTTTTCGAAAGTGACACACCAATGGTCTCTGTTGAGATAGGACATGGAAGCATTCTCATCAGGCATCCTAGCTCTATAGCTCGTGATGAAGAGTCTGAGGCTAGCTCTCTCTCAGTTGATAATAAACAATGCCTAATGAATGAAGCATATTCATTTTCTAGTTCCATTCCTATGTATAGTGATCGCAGTAGCATGAACTTCTCATCTCACGTAGTTGAAAAGATAAAAAACTCAGCCGGCCAAATCATGCAACTAGAGAAGCTTGAAAGGCATGTTTTCCCACACCAGTTTATAGTTTTTCATTATTCTAGTCAGTTATGCAGGAGCATTAATATAATAAAAAAGTTTCATTTTGTCTATTCATGGCTGAAAACAGACAAATTCTTCTACTAGCATAAATTTGGGGGTATGAGGAACTCAACATGTTTATGGATTGTCATTATACCTGTGGAAATTAGAGATAAGTGTGTGGAAATTGTTTTGGTAACAGAAAGTTTACTCTTTTTTTAATTTCAGGGACAAGTCTCAGCTTGAAAAACTACAAGTTCATGGAAATCACAATTCACCATTGTGCTCAATAGATTTAAATGTGAGTTGAACATGTTTTTGCATCAATACTATCAATAATATTGGATCTCTCTCTTGCTCCCTCTCTCTGTCTCTCTCTCGCACACACGCACATTCTGTTTCGTAATCTTTTATTAAATTCTTCATTCAATTAACTACTCTCAGGACTTTCAAGATAGCGTCCGAGTTTTAAATATGACTTAAATTTCTTTTGAGAACAGGCGATATTCATTTTCCATAAATAATATAATCATGTTTTTGGGTTATTTATTGTGACTATTGGATTTTTCTGTTTACGTATGTATTTATAACCATATTGGTTGCTATTATGTTTGGTTAGGATGTAGTCAACTATGAGGAGTTTATGAGAAACTTGACAAATGAAGAGCAGCAGCAATTACTGAAGTATCTCCCTGTGGTTGATACTGCTAAATTTCCTGATAGGTTAGAATCTGTTACTCTTGTTTGAACTGAATTTTATCATTATTTATGACAGAATACTCTTTTGATGTTTTGCAAGCCATAGTGCTTTAAGTTTCAAGTCCGTTCTTTTAACAGGGGGAGGGGATTGCGGTTTCAAATCCACAATAGCTATAAATTTGTATTCCAAGAAAATTAAGGCTTTTCATTTGAGTCCTCATTCAATTAGAATTTTCTGAAGTAACAAAAATATTCATCTTTTATTTCAATGTGCTGCCATTTGATGCCTTATCCCCGCTCCCCCCCCCCCCCCCCAAAAAAAAAATGCTTCTGTTGTGAATCAGAGAATCAGATATCCAAATGTTGAGGGCATAGAAGATATCTGGACTGAATCCTACATTAGTGACTGATTATTTTGTTGTATTTGCAGCCTTAGAAACATGTTCAATAGCTTCCAATTCAAGGAGAACTTAATCTATTTTCAGCAACTTCTGGGGGAAGGAGTCTTTGACATCTCTTTGTTGGGGGAAAAACCTGAAGAATGGAAGACATTAAAAAGGCTTGCGTTATGTAATCTGTCAAAGTCGAAATGGGTAGAACACTATAATTTTCTTAAGGTTTGTACTGGTTTATTATTTAAGCAAATATGTCAAAATATACATCTAAATTCTTATTATAGTTGAAAAAATGTCAATCAAATTTATATCCAAGTTCAAGAGCGGAAATTAAGCATGATTTGATGGTTCAATAGGGAATTTCTTACATTAGGTATGAATAATATAAAAATTTCTGATGTAAAGTATCATTTTAAAAATTATAATCTATAAAATTTTGGTTTTAGTTTTCAAATTTGGATAAAAAAACTGATTCAATCCAGTTAACTTTTGAAGTTTTTTGGTTCCCATTTTTTCAGTTTTGATTGTATTGATTTGGTCTTGAACACTCGTATTCACATTGCTTCCTTCTATGGGTTCAGAAATGTGAAACCATATCTGGAAAATCTATTGGTTTGGAATCTACTGCCATGGAATCAAGTAATGTTACAACTGCCAAAAGAATGCGTGAGCATGACAGCCAAAATCAAAATATTCCAGGTTAGCTTAAAATCTTATGTCAACAAAGAAAAAAAAAATATTCACATACTTCCCTTGCAAAATGCTCTAAATATATGCTGAGCTTTTACTTTGAGACATGTTAAGCCAATTGTGTCACAGTTCTTCTATTACTAGTTAGAAACTATAATTAGTTATGAGCTGTTGGTTTTCTCTGCTGTTTATGATTTATTGAAGAACCATTCTTGACACTAATCAAGTAATTGTGCAAATTTCAGAATTGAAGACAACGATGAGGAGCCCCAAAAGGGTGATCATAAAGCCTCCTAGCTGTGAGGTCACAGAAGTTGTAGAAGAAGGCTCTAGCTTCAGTCCAAAAAGCTTATTTGCTTTACCCCATGGTGTTGGTGGCTTGCAGATGCTGGATTCTTTCAACTTTGTTGGTGAGACTTCTGAGGATCTGCTGCTACAAGTGCCTTCTAACAGTTCTTTTCCACAGGCAGAGCTCCTGCACCCATCTTCAAGCTATGGTGCTCATCAGGTCAGCACCACTAGTAGCTCAGTACACTCACCTGTTACTCATCCTTAACTAATCTTTACTAGGTTACTTGGATGGGTATGGACACAATATTTAGTCATAATAGGGTCCACATGTTTTGCATCTGAAACACCAAAGTTCCTGTACAAGAGATATGATGATGGTTGTGTTTTTGTTTCCTTGCAACCTTGAGCTTGGATTGCCAAGGATGGAAGTTGAATGGGCTTTTTCTTTTTCTTGTATAGATTGTAACATATAGCATGGAATTCGGAGTGATCATCTCCGGAGTTTTTGTATGCAATTGTAGTTTATGTTTTGTGAATGATTCGTACCCTTTTATTTCCAAATAGGTTTAAATCATAACTCTCCAAACTTTCATCTAAATAATAAGATGATACAAGCATATGACACCCATCTCTTGACATTTTAGAGGTGGTACTTTGACTACATTCATTCCTAGGTCAACTATTTAGTTACATGTCATTTTTAAATATATCAACAATAAAAATATTATCTTATTAGATGAGCTTAATTACATTAATCATACAATGCCATTAGGCTGAGCTTAATTACATTAATCATACAATGCCATTAGGCTTAGTTAAAGACCAAATTTTTAAAGATACTACTACCTCCATCTTTAAATATAAGACTCATTTAACTAATTTACATTTTTTAAGAAAGTTTGTTAATTTAGTTAATAATATTAAATTTATTTGTAATTTATATTATTTTTTTAAAATTACCCTTAATTTATTACAACTCATCATTTTTCTCTTTTTATTTAATTACTGTTTATCTGATTAATTAATGTGTTGGTCTTTTTTTACAATTCTTATAATAGAGAGAATATATTTATCTTTTCAATCCATAACATTTATTGTAAATTAATTAAGGCAAAAGACAACTTGAAAAGAGTATTATAAAAATTTGTAAACAAAATTGAAAAAGAGTGGTATATTTAGGGGCAGAGGTATTTTCTTTTTCTTTTTTCACAGGACTAAATATTACAAACTTTTCTCACTAATAGTTCCGGCAATGAACTTTGAATGTATTCAAATTTTCATAATTAATTTTCTGTCATCTTTTCCTCCATAAGTGTCATCATTTTCTCTTTATATACAATCATTCTATATCTTATCTCAAGTTAAAAATTTATATTCAGGAAAAAGAAATTATGCGTCTCCAATCTTGGTTGAAAATATTTGATGGAGGTATATCAGAGGGTTCTGTGCAAAATTATTTTTGATACACTGATTTAACATATCTATACATTTCTAATATGCATTTTTATGTAAACTTGGCTTAAAATTTGGACATTGTGTTGGTTCATATTGGTGGTAAACATTGAATAATTTATCACTTTTTTCAGACATTAAATTACACAAGTGGTTATATTTCAATGGCCAAATGCAACATAACGAAATAAGGTAGAATGAATTTTTATGATGGGGGCAGAAAAAGGACAAGAAACAGTTTTTTATCCCCAAATTGGAGAGGAAGAAAGAGGTATATTGGAAGGCAAAGAGTGATATGCTTGTGATCATCTATTCTGTTTCATTCAATCTTTTTTCAATTCAAATACAACTATAATCTAGTGTTATTTAGTTCAATTTGACTTTATTACATTTCCCCCTCCCCGTCATTCCATAGTGTGTTTGGATTGACAGGTTTATTCATCATATTTTTTTAATTTTCTTTTAAAAAATTAAAAAACATAAAACTAAAAAAAATAATTACAGAAATTTATTTCATAATTGAAAATATTGAATCGTAAACGAACAACTTTTATACCAAAATAAAACAAAATTTAAAATCCATAGGATCATTCAAATTTGGACAGTAAATTTTGACTTGGTGGTTCAAGTATTTTGGACTTTTTTTTAATAGTTGAAAAACATCACTTATATTATAAAATTTAATTTATATTTTACATTTGTGTTTTTTTATCAAATATATCTGCATCTTAAAATTTGAGGTGATAAAATTATTATCATTTTTTATTTTTGTTTGATTAATTTGTGTATTAGATCGTGTCTCTTATTGTACAACAATAATATATATTTTAAATTCTAACTTAAGTCATTTATACTAAATTCTAAAAATAATGTTTTATGTTCAAAATTTTAAACAAATTTATAACTATGAAAAAATCTTGCCTTTAGAGAAGTGAATGTCATTTTTCATAAAATGTGTACCATTTCTATCTATTTTAAAGTTTATGAAATATTTGAGTTTTGAGAAAGTCTTGTAGTTCATAATGGTCCTATCTGACAATTCGAAGAGGATTGTTTTGATGAAAAATACCTCTAATAGACCAATCCGACCTATTTAAGGTTTAGCTCATGGAACCCGTGTTTTAAATGGGTTGAACAAGTCTGATTTGTGAAATAAATGAAAATTTTTTTAAGTTTGTATCTTGCTCACCAAATCCACAAATAAACAGATGGGACCTTGGACCCAAATAATGATTTGAAAAAATATTTTTTTAAAAATAAAAATGTATACAATTAAAAGGTTTTTTCCCTTCACATTTCAAACTAAAATCTATCACACTAATATATATCAACATTTATTATAATATTAAATACTAAATATTAAAGTCTTAATACTAAAATATACTAACATTTATAATAGTCTCAATATTAAAAACATCAAAATGTCTTACCAATATGGGATGGTCTTTATACACCAGCCATATGTCTAATACATCATTCTAAAAATTAAAATAACAAAAATAGCCTCATTGTTATAAACAGTTGGAAGCAAGGCAACAGTGCATAACAGTGTCATTTGCGTGAGCTTGTGAGCTTTTTTTGCTATTGGCATTGCGGATTTTTGGTGGTGTTGTCTGCGTTGGTGCTTTTGTCGTTGGAGTGTGCAGTTTTGGGTGGTTGTCGTAGCTGGTTTCGTTGTTGGGGTGGTCGAAAAGCGTTCTGGTGGGGGTGCTGTGGTGGTCAAGGGTTGAGGTAAGTGTTGTAGGTGTTACGGATTAGCTAATCCGTGTAGATTATACGGATTATATAATCCGTATATTTTAAGGAATCCGTATGTGTTATACGGATCATGCAATCCGTACGGCTTATATAACCCATATAACTAATACGGATTATGCAATCCATATGAACCATACGGATTGCATAATCCGTATTAGTTATACGGATTGCATAATCCGTATTACATAATTAATAATTAAAAAATAATAAATAAATATTTAAAAATAAATTTAATTATTAACAAAATAAGGTGTTGAAAATGTATATTAGTTGTAATTTATTAATGCATTAGTTGGATAGTTTGTTTTTGTTTAGTAAAACACTATATAGGTTAAAATTGAAATTAGTTGTACATTGAAAAGTATTTTTTGAGTATTTTAAATTTTGTATTGAACATTTTGTTTTATTGTTTTAATTTGTAATATATAGGATATGTTTATAATATGACTGTAATGTGGTTAAATATTATTATAATGTATTTAATTTGTTACTGATTTAAATTTATCATGATTTGTTAAGATGGACAACGATGAGTGGATGTATGAGAGTATTTTGTCTGAAGAAATAAATATGAATGAAGATATCGGAGATCAACCAAGTGCGTTTGAAAATAATCAATGTTCAATTGATTGTTCTGCAGCCTTTATGACTTTTGAGGTATTTATATTAATTTTGCTTTGGTTAAAGTTGTTAAATGCATAATTTATGGATGTTAAAGATTTGTTATTGGTTTTTGTAGGTGTTTCCTTCCCGTGAGGATATATTAAGATGGGCTTGAACTGTTGCATATGAGAATGGTTTTGTAGCTGTCATAATGAGGTCGGACATGTCAAATGGAAAGAAGGGAAGAACATCATTTGTTTTAATCGGTTGTGAAAGGAGTGGAAAGTATCGAGCATTCAATAAAGCTATGGTACCTACTGTCACTAGCAATACAAAATGTAATTGTCCGTTTAAGCTACGAGGCAAACCAGTTCCGGGAGGTGAAGGGTGGATGGTGAAATTATTATGTGGCACTCATAATCATGCTATGGCAAATTCATTATGTGGACACCTGTATGCTGGTCGACTAACAGAGGAGGAGAAGATTATTGTTGCTGATATGACTAGGTCAATGGTGAAACCAAAAAATATTCTTCTAACTTTGAAGGAACACAATCCCAATAATTGTACATCTGTGAGGCAAGTAGTCAATGCAAGATATACATACCGTACGCGTATGAGAGAAGGTAAATCTGAATTGCAACATTTAATGAAACTTCTTCAACGTAACATGTATATTCATTGGCATAGAGTGAAGGATGAAAATGTCATACGTGACCTGTTTTGGACACATCCGGATGCAGTCAAGTTGAGCAATGCATATCATGTTGTTTTTCTAATAGACAGCACATACAAAACAAACAGGTACAGACTTCCGTTACTTGACATTGTTGGCATGACTCCTACTGGCATGACCTTCTCAGCTGCATTTGCTTATTTAGAAGCTGAGCGTATTAACAATGTTGTTTGGGCCCTAGAACGATTTAGAGGAATTTTTTTTAAGAGCCAATTTTTCCCACATGTCATTGTCACTAATAGAGATGCAACATTGATGCATGCAGTGAAAACTGTATTCCCTGAGACAACCAATTTATTGTGTCGGTTCCACATTGATAAGAATGTCAAGGCAAAATGTAAAACATATGTCCGACAGAGTAATGCATGAGACTATGTCATGGAAGCCTGGGGAGTGTTGTGGATTGTGATAAGGAGAGTCAGTATGATGATTGTGTTACAAACTTTGAAGTTGCATGTTCACCATGGCCAACGTTTGTTGATTACGTGAAAGACACATGGTTGAATCCACACAAAGAAAAATTTGTAAAAGCATGGACAAGACAGGTGATGCATTTGGGTAATACGACAACTAACAGGTATGAAAATCTTTAACTTTTT
The DNA here is from genome assembly GCA_013407115.1 of Glycine latifolia. Classification (NCBI taxonomy): domain Eukaryota; kingdom Viridiplantae; phylum Streptophyta; class Magnoliopsida; order Fabales; family Fabaceae; genus Glycine; species Glycine latifolia. The sequence goes on along the minus strand of CM023957.1, from coordinate 15,315,999 downwards.
GCAATTTGTTAACTGGATAACCTAAATTTGGGGGATTGTTGCTAACTTTAATCATAACCTGCAAGGTAGAGTCTGCCCATTGGACCTTAAAGAGACTATTGCAAAATAGCGTTGGAGATCTTTGTAGTGTATGGAAAGCAACGCACAACATGTTGACCTTGCAACATAGTGAGATTAAGGCATCTTTGGAGAGGAGCACGCGTGTTTCAGTCATGTGTTTAAAGTGACGTTGTACAAAAGACTTATTGGGAAAATCTCAAGGTTTGCGTTAAACCAAATTGCTGCGGAGTATGAGCGAGTCTATTATGCAGGTAAAAACAAAATTCGTTGTGGATGTTTCATGAGAAGTGTGTATGGGCTACCTTGTGCAGGTGAGCTAGCAAAGTATGTGATTGGGTGCATACCGCTTGAGACAATTCATGTTTTTTGGCGGAGGTTAAGTTTTGAAGATCAAGGTGTTGGTGAGTGCGAGGTCGATATAAGTAATGAGATGGATGCCATATATTTGCGTTTTGAAAAGCTTGACTTGTGTGGCAAAGTGACTTTAAAGACCAAACTGAAAGAACTTGCATTTCCTGACATAAATTCAATGTGTTCGCCTCCTGAAAAGGTTAAAACAAAAGGTGCTCAAAAAAAGCAAGTATCGCAACATGCAAGATCCACCAAGCGGGAGCCATCTTACTGGGAGTATGTGGACGAATTACATTCTCAGCAAAGTAGCTGTTCCACACCAAAACAGCCAGCTTCATCGTCTCACACTCGAAGCGGAACCAAGAGGAACTTGCCTATGCTGGATCAATTCCATACATCTATGCATGATTTCATTGTAAACATTAGTGATGTTAAAACTGATGGTAATTGTGGCTTTCGTGTAATTGCTGCCTTGCTAGGATATGGTGAAGATTCTTGGTCTTTGGTACGCAACCATTTACTCAAAGAACTTTCGCAATGGTCAGTCGAATACATACATATGTTTGGTGGCTTTGATAGATTTGAGCATTTAAAACGGTCCCTACTTGTTGATGGATTGTCACAGGTAAAGTCTTTGTTATGTTAGTGGTTTTAAGGTTTTTTAAATTTACTTATACTTGGTACTGTTGTTTGTTACCTACAGGTAACCATTGATAAGTAGATGGATATTACCGATTTGGGATACGTAATTGCATCAAGGTATAACATCATTCTCGTTTCTCTATCACTGCAACAAAGCATGACGTTTTTTCCTTTGCGAAGCCAACCGCCTAGAGAAACCGGTATGCATCGCATTTTATGTATTGGCCATGTCTACGGTAACCATTTTGTGTAGGTACATAATTCAACAGTTTTGTCATTTGCTAGCATGTGGAAATAAATGAATAGTTGACGATATCTTGGTAATTATTTTAGGTTGTATTGACAGATGGGTGTCCTATGCCACCAATTGCTTTGTTATGGGCAAGACACTGCTAAAGTGATGCAAAAGAATGGATGTTTCCATATATAGGTCGAATGCAAGCATATACAAATTTGAAGAAATTGCGAACAACCCATGTGGACCTATCTGATGACTTGACATGACTTTTATTTTCGCAGTTCAAAGTGACTTTAAATTTTGTATACCCATTTGTAATAGTTGTGCCTTGCATTTTGTATACCCATGGTAACAGTTATTTTTTGTGCACAATTATATAACAAAATATGGGAAATATCGGGTTTAATTAATAATGTAATAGTTGTCTCAAAAAAACTGTCTATTCAATACTCAATGTGAATACATAAAGGCTACAAAGTCAAAATATGCCTAAACGCTAAGTCACAAGTCCCCTTCTCCACTATCATGTGTCTGCTGCCTCCGTCTCCTCCGTGTGTTCCGTCGATACACACATCCTTCGTCAGTCACGGACCGTGCTATACGCAGTAGACGCTCAACTGCGACGTATGCATCAGTTCCTTGGGCAACCATGTGCATGTCAATAATTTCTTGTAATCCTTCTGCCAACCTTTGGCACGTAGCCTGAGACAATAACAAAAATAATTAATCATCGATTTAGTTAATAACTTAAAATATATGCATTTTTAAATAATAGGAAACACAGTTTTATACCACAGCATGTATCGGCTCCTCAGACGAAGGTGGACGTGGTGATGGGTCATCAAAATGTGGATCTGGACGATCTGGAACAGCTTCAGGCTGGGTCAGAGTGTGCCTAACAGGATCAACTACATGTGAGGGTGTCATAAAAGGATGAGACACTCGGTAAAACCAATGAAGATACCCAGGGACCGTCTGACTGGGATAGGTAACCTCCTCTGTGGTCGAGGCTAGATGATTGCCAAACTGTATCCAATGTTCATCGATTTCGTCGGTCGATGGCGATCCACTCAGTTGGATTTGTGGAATTACCTGAACAAATCCAAACTGTCTAGCCACCCTCTTTGGTAAAACTCTGACAACGACCGGTCCACATCGAATATACCCAGAGAATAATGCAATTATGTCGAACTCTCTATGCGCACGGTGATCAGCGTATGGAGCCCAACATACATCGTCTATGACCAACCTATCCAGTCTCCGACGTTAGGTGCTCAGCGGTAATGCCTTCTCAACCTTCCACCGACAAGCTCGTGGTTGCCTCTCCTGGTAGGAATGAGCTGCAGAGACATTTCCAACTGTTGGGAAATGCTCATAAATCCAACACTACAATATAAAATATACATGGACAATGCGTGAGTATCAAATTCTTGGTCAAATATAAGGTTTGGGATAAATGTTAAACCAAATGTAAATTCATTACCTGGAACAACGTGACATAACCGGCAAGATGTTTGCCGTGATGCTGACATGCGTAGTTGAGATTAGCATACATATGAACCAAGGCAGCTGCACCCCAAGCATAACCTCCTGCACGGTCCAGATCGTGAAATGCCTCCAAGAATACCACACTGATATGTGTGGCACTCTTGTTGGCAAACAGAGTGCACCCAACCAAGTGTAGCAGGTACGCTCTGGCCAGTAGAATCCACTTCATTGACTCAACCTTCTTAGCATATAACTCTCGTAGCCACGACAAACGCACATATGCCCCATGGCATTGCTCCATCTCCGCTCCAGCTTCCTCTGCAGATACTTCAAGCAACTCCACAAGGAGATGTATGTCCTGTGCAACATCAATCGTCTCGAAGGATAACAAATCTCCTACTATGGGTAGATGGAACAGGGACGCGACATCGTCCAATGTGATACTCAACTCCCCTACAGGTAAATGAAAGCTGCTTGTCTCTGAGTGCCACCTCTCCACGAAAGTCGACAGCAATCCCCTGTCTCCAGTGTCGATACAGCAGCAAATCAAAGGGGCCAAGCCCGTGCCAGCAACGAATCCTTCAATCTCGGGTGCAGGGCACCCAAATTTGTGAATTTTCCTTCCATGGGAGGCCAGTTTTAACTCAGGCTGTTCCTGCAACCACATTTTGTCTATCAATCACAGACTCATGACTAAAAAATAATATGACTTTGTTTGTATACCCATTTGTAACTACCTGTCCTTCCCACACTCGAAGAGCGACATGTTCAGCGTACTCGGTTAACACTGAACAGTCCTCCGGACCACCTGGAAAGGATTCAACTTCATCACCTCCATCATCCAAAGTCCGAGAAATAGCATCCTCCACAAAATGGTCTTCAACAGCAGGCACCTCATCAATACCAGCCCCTGCATGTCTCTCTGCAGCCAATGGATCCTCATCTACAACTGCCCCTGCCCGTTGTCTTCTGGCTGATGCCGTAGGCCTTCGACGTTCAGGGGCTGCCTCTTCATTCCCACAGTCTCTAGCAATCCCTCTATCTCTAACTCGGCCTACATCGTGACGCAAACCTCTTGTTTTAACCATAACCTGTGGTACCATTTGCTAACTTGTTAGTCTAACAATATACATATCAGAGCAAGCAATCCAGATATCCAAATAATAAATCAAGTGACATTGTAATCAACTTAGCTATTACAAACTTCAATTAAACAAAACAAGCCAAATTTCAATACCAAATATAAATAACAGCAAGCAACAAGTTAAAGGAAATACTCGATATAAAATGCATATGGACCAATTATTTCCCTGCAATAACAGTTTTAACTCAGACTTTTTTTGTGGTGTGTCAGCTGCCATTTTGGTATGCTTGCTGTCAGCTAGCTCCATCAACAATTGAACATAATATCAAAGGAAATTAACATAACTCTTAATTACAGAAAATCATAAAATAGACAGAACTAGATGATGACATCAATTATTTCCCTGCGTATATCAGAGACACTTATTCTAAATAGATGTGCCTTATTCACTATGTAGCTAATTTTCCCTGCATATACCTACACCAGTGATTTAGAGAAATGTATGTCCATACCAATTAGCAGCCTATTGACACTTATTTACATTTCATTGACCCAAAATTTCCCCACCCAGCCACTATCAAACCAAATAAACAGTGTACCTAGGTACAACCAATAAGTAATACTATACCCTATTTACTATCATTGAAAGCTCTAAACACTAATAAAAAGAAACTGCTTCAAGAGCAAACCAAATCTTCATCAAAAAATTTAAAAACCTACTTTGAGTGTAGGTGGTTTTTGGTTAGGCTGTGTTTCTGGTAAACATGCAAGATTGGTGAACTTCTTTGGACAAATGTCATTGCTTTAATTTTCTGCAGTTTTTGGTTTTCTACTGTTTTAATTTTGCCTTCTATTTTAATTTTCTGCTTCAAATATCTAATTTTGCCTTCTGTGTTTAATAGGCTGTGTTTTAATTTTACACATTTTTCTTAACAGTACAGACCCCTCAAGTGTTAATTGGTAGCAGTGCATTTGATCAAAAGCCACAATTAATTACATTTCATTGAGCCAAAAACAGTGTACCCAGCCACTATCCAAACAATAAGTAATACAATAGACAAAGCAAGAACAACAATAATATTATAAAGCCACAATGTTTTCTAACAGCTACAAAGCATATAATTAAAAATTACATCCAGAACTCATGGAAAATTCTGAAAAAAATTACATACGGATTAACCAATCCGTAAACGTCTCACGGATTGACTAATCCGTATGGTGTTTAAGGATTAACCAATCCGTAAACACCATACGGAAACACCATACGGATTAGTCAATCCGTGAGACGTTTACGGATTGGTTAATCCGTAAACACCATACGGATTACTCAATCCATGAGACGTTTACGGATTATTCAATCCGTATGATTGTGTAATCCGCATACTTCTCACGGATTGGTTAATCTGCAAACACCCTATGGATTGAGTAATCCGTACAATCCACAATTCGTAGAAGACGAAGAATCACTCACGCCGGACGTCGGAAGCCAACAACAATCAACCACCACGATGCCTCAATGACCAACGACCACCACCACCACCAAATGCGCCGCAACTGAACCCAAATGCACGTGCGCCAAATTGGAGAAAAACGTTAGTGGGTAATCTTAATCGCACCACAACAGCAGCATAAAAAAGTGAGGGAAGAGTGAAGCAAAGTTCAAATGCCTTCAACTATATAAGGGAGGGCTTTTTTGGAAATTAACTGTTCACTATTGGGTGTATTAGACATATGGCTAGTGTATAAAGACAATCCCTACCAATATTGGTTAAATGGGATTACATCGGTAGTCTGCAAGTCCATAGATAAAGCCCGGTAGGCCAAACTCAAAAATTAAATACAATTATCTGAATTTAAGAAAAAGAGGCCCGTTATCCGCAATGTTCATGGGTATAACATGCGAATGTAAATTTGTATACTCACTCTTATTGATTAACTTATAACAATATCAAATTTTTTTTTTGAAAAAGTATTTTATTGATTTTTTTTAATTTATACTATAAATATATAATAATAATTTCAATTTTAATTTTCCTCCCTAGTGTATACAAACCAAATTAGGAGTGGATCCCTTGCAAATGCATGAATTTTTAAGTGGCAAAAAAGGAAAATAGTGAGAAAAAAAGGTGTGTGAGAGAAAAAAAGAGAGTAAAGTTTTAAAATTTTAAAAAAAGATTAAATTGTGTGATGTTAACATGTGGTGACAACTGGATAATTTTTATATAGATATAAATATAGATAAGGGTAGATAATAAATGAACTTTTTCCTACCCGATCAACCAAGCACATTACCATCCAAATGTTGAATCAAAATCCTATTTATTTTATCAAAATTCCTAAATAACTCATAGGTAAATCTTAATTAAACAGCGTTCTAAAATTTTCTTAACTAAACATAAAATCCTAATCAAATACTCTTTTGCAAAATAAAATCTTGAAAAAAAGAAAAAGATTTCTTGTGTAAAAGATAAAATCTTGAAAAAGGAAAATATATTATTGCATCTAAGAATAAAATCTCAACGGATAAAAAAAAGATACGAATATCCTTAATAATAACATAATTGTAACGCTAATAACTCAATTCAAAATCCTAATCTACTTTGCACAATATATATAATTTGCATCACCAAAAGGTGAATGACTTAAATTAAGCAATCGCATTATATTCTGTGTGTTTTACATCCCTCTCGCTGTCTTGCACCATTCAGAGGAAAGATTTGATCAATGGAAAACGAGAATTGCACTTTTGTTGCTCAGCCTATTCAAAGAAAGCGAAAACGTTATGCCATTCGTGATTTCCCATAAGGATGTGGCTCCTTTGCCAAAAGGGTTGATCCTAACACTTTTGGCCAATTAAATGACACTATTTTGGATTTAGGAGTGCAAGATTTGGAAGAGGAAGAAGAATTGATAAGTGCTGCTGAAGTTGTTGTAGCGTGTGACTCTTCCAATGTGTCAAAGTTTTCTTCTTTTTTAGAAGGGGTTCTTTGTGATGGTTCAGGGGACAGCGTCCCCTAATCTAAAGGAACAAACAAATAGTCAGACTAAATTACTGTTCTTGATTGAATAGAACAATGAAAGAAGTTTATTATAACTTGAAGACCATGATAACAACATGAGAGTTAGTTTAGATATAAGTATTGAGTTTGAGATCTTTGAATATGAGCTATTACAATATAGACTAAAATATTTCTACAAAATGAGAAAAATACAAAAGCAAAAGGCTCATCATTATTGTCCAATTGCTGGGAGCCAAAGTCATAACAAAGGCGTCCAGCTAATAAGACGTTAAAGAAGCGTTTTTAGGAGGCAACCTAAGTAACTTCTAACCTTTTTTTTTCTATGCTTTATCATTTTATTTAAATATTTTTGCCTATATAAATATAGATCAGTTAAAGTAGTAGATAATTATAAGCTAAAAAAAAATTAAAAAAAAGGGGCTGGTTAACTCGTCCAAGCGAGTAGATCATGCCTATTTGGCTCGCTTGGGCGAGCAAGGGTCTGCACCACGAAATTTAAAGGCCAAAACACAAAAATTTCACCCAAAAGTCACTTTTATTCACCTGTTTGTGCTTTTGCTGTGTATTTTCTTGCTTTCTTCATCTAACTCACCCAAGCCACTCCATTTTCATTCAAATCTACACTCCATATCCAGGTAAGTACCTTTATGCCAGCGTCCCCTAATCTAAAGGAACAAACAAATAGTCAGACTAGATTACTGTTCTTGATTGAATAGAACAATGAAAGAAGTTTATTGTAACTTGAAGACCATGATAACAACATGAGAGTTAGTTTAGATATAAGTATTGAGATCTTTGAATATGAGCTATTACAATATAGACAAAATATTTCTACAAAATGCATATGGTTAAATTGTACTTCTCACTTCAACGAAGAGCAAGGACTTTAATCACCTTATAAATAAGTGTTAATGCATGAATTACAAATGAAAATAATTAACAAACACCGCAAACTATATAACAAGCACTTAAAATAATTAACAAACACTGCAAACAAGTGCTAAGGGTATATTAATATTTTAATGACAAAATTTAAGGGGGGACACTGCCCCCAACTTACAAGCTAGATCCGCCCATGGTTCCAATGCTGGTTTGAAGGAGAAGGCTGAAACTAAAGAGTCTCCTCGAAGAGAATTAATCAGAGACTATCCTCCTTTATGTGGACCACATGCTTATTCAGATCATGTGTGTAGATTGCAAGGCATTGAAGATGATGATACTGATGCAGAAGAATTGGGTAATGATGTTCAAAATGAATCCATGTGCCTGAAATAGGAAGTTAGTTAAGTTCATTCTGAAGTGAATGGTTCAAGAAAGTGAAGAATTGTGTTGTTACATATGTCATAAACTAAACTGCATGTTCAATTTTTCCTCTTTTGTCAATGGTTTTCCTTGACTTTGTTGTCTATTAGCAATTCCTTACATCTTCTTGTACACATTACCATTCTATTATGATATCTAGTTCTTTTGTATGGTGTTATCTAGCTTTTATCAGTCTCTGCTTTCTTTTTCTTTCTTTCTTTCTCATCTCACACTTTTCATAAAATCAAAGATTAATTGCAAAAGAATTATATAGACTAAAATCATAATTGACTAATTTTCAAGGATGAAAAAAATTCTCAACCCTTCTGATTAAAAATATGTCTACCTTTGAGTTTAAAGTATATATAGATTTACTCTTCTTTGCCGAAGTTTAATTTACATTTTGGAGATTTGGACCACAAAGATTAAGTTCTTAATCACTAAATCACAAAATCTCTAGTACCATATCAAGAGTCAGTTCCTTCCATTTTTATTTATTCTTTCTTCTTTTAATCCATACACCTAAAAAATAAAATGCGCGTTACTCGTCAGAATTTGACAATCGAACAAATCAATGGATTCTTTTTTGGCTGGGCAATCAATGAATTGACTTTGCTGAATCAAGGCATAATAGTTAGGCTCAGAATTATAGTAATTTGCCGATTGCCATGTATGACAACATGTTACATGCACTTTCCCCTATTTTTTTTGGAACTGAAGCAACATTCTAAGATTACATTACATGTAATGTGCATAAGCCCTCTACCTTGTTAGCAAATGTCAGATTTTTTTGTGAAGCAAAAAGAAAGTAAAGCAATAAAAATTCACATAGTCAATCATCTTGAAAGTAAAACTATAAAAGGGTTCATCAAGTAAGAAAAAAGACATGTTGCCACAGTCAGATAGAAGTCATCCCTTTAAGCCTACCCACGAGTCCACGACCTTCTGGAACAAGGGTGGCAATAAAATTTAAATTTAGGATTTCATACAAATTATCTAAACCTCATATTAATATCCCTCCATACAGTCATACCAACAGGTGCTAAATTTATATCCTGTAACTGAGACTACTTAGACGTTGAATTCAAAAAAAAAAAAATTAAAATGAAGATGTACTCCATTTAATCCTGGTGGTGTCGAGCTGAGAATACCAGTTGCTCCAATAGCCGGCGCTAAACAACATGGCGGACAAGGCAGTCTCCATCCGAACCAGAAAGTTTATGACAAACAGGCTTCTCTCCAGAAAGCAGTTCGTCATTGATGTCCTTCATCCAGGGAACACTAATGTTTCCAAGGCTGAACTGAAGGAGAAGCTTGTTGGAAAGGTTTCCGTTTCCAATGCCCGATCCACTTTCCTAGGTATGGTGAAAAAGGAAAGTTGACATTTGGGCTCAGTTCCCGAGGGCGGCAAAGTTTTGGCCCAATCACGTTTAGGGAACAGAAATCCCTAAACCTAATCCCTCTCTATAAATACACCATTTATAGATGGAGGAGACATACTTTCAAAGACTCTGAAGAAGAAGAAGAACACAGTCGAGAGTGAGTCTCCTATGAGTGTTTTTCCGGTGAAAGACTGTTGAGAGTGAGAGTCTCCAATAGGTTGAGTGAGCAACCCTTGTAGAGTGGTTCCCTCCATTGTTGGTGAGGTTGAGCGTTTACTCCGGCGTGTGGCCGTGGAGTGTGTTTGTAACCATTATATTGATAGTGGATTATTTCTGGACAAGGTCCCGTGGGTTTTTCCAGTTTTTGGTTTTCTCCCACGTTAAACCATATTGTTGTGCCCTGTTCTTCCTTTGCTCTTGTTATTATACGTTTCCGCATTTATTGTTTGATTCTGGGTTGAGTTTGAGGCTCCCCAATTTGCTGTTTAGTTGGTGGAGAAGGTGACGCGCACCACCGTTCTCCCAACAAAGTGGTATCAGAGCCCCAGGTTCGGTGGTTCTGAGAAGAGAAAGGAGAAAGGATGGAGACCAGTGGCAGTATCACCCATGACGGGGATATGTTTAAGTTGACCACAGACAACTTTACCTACTGGAGGCCGGTGATGGAAGATCATCTGTATTGCAAGGATTTGCACGAGCCCATTGTCCTTGATGAGACAACGGCAGGCAAGTCGGACAAGGAGTGGGAGATCCTGAGTCGGAAGGTGGTGGCCACGATCAAGAAATATATTGACAAGTCTCTATTTGAGCATGTGTCTGAGTTCACTAATGCATATGAATTGTGGCACAAGTTAGAGTCCATGATTCAGAAGAAGACTCCTAGAAACAAGACACATCTCATCCGCCGACTAGTGAAGCTGGAGTACCGGGACGGGATGAGCATGATCGATCACCTCAACACTTACAAGGGTGTTGTGAACCAGTTGTCCAAGGTCGAGATGAAAATTGACAACGAGATGCAGACTTTGTTGTTGCTGAGTTCATTGCCAGAGAGTTGGGATACCCTGGTAGTGACGTTAAGCAACTCGGCTCCTGAAGGAAAACTGGAGATGGATGTCGTGACCGACAGCCTCCTGAATGAAGAAGCCCAGGAGAAGAGAAAGGGGTGCAACCAGCACGTTTGACGCCAACGTGGCTGAAAGGAGTAAGTTCGACTTCCGGGCCCGAGGAAAGAGCTGAGGTCGTGAAAGGCGGGATAAGTCCCGAGATCGGCCAAGATCGAAGAGTGAACTGAAGTGCTTCTACTGCGGGAAGCCTGGGCACAAGAAAGCTAACTGCTGGATCCTGTAAAAGGACGAGCAGAATGGGTCTGTGAAGTCAGACCAGAGTTCGCAGAAGAAAAGTACCACAGTGGTAGTTGCCAGTGCCAATGCCGAGGTATTCCTCCTGAGAGAGAATAATTCTGTGAATGTCGCCTTCGATGACAGTACCTGGATAGTTGATTCAGGTGCTTCTTTCCATGTGACCTCGCATAGAAGGTTTTTCTCCTCCTACCGGAGTGGAGATTTTGGAGCTATGAAGATGGGGAATCAGGTAACCAGCAAGATTGTTGGTATCGGCGATGTGACCCTGACCTCGAAAGTAGGGTGCCGGATCGTGCTGAAGGACGTGAGGCACGTACCTGATATGCGGCTAAATCTAATCTCGGTAGGGAAGTTAGATGATGCCGGGCTTGTAAACAGCTTTGAGGGCTGTAGATGGAAGCTGGCCAAAAGCAATTTGGTGATGGCCAAAGGAAAGAAGGAAGGCTCCTTGTACGTGATGCAAGGAAGGATGTTTGGCGGTGAAGCCAACACAGTTTTTGAAGGTTCAAGTCTGGAGCTGTGGCACAAGCGTCTCGGCCACATGAGCGAAAAAGGACTTGAAATTCTGGAGAAGAAAGAGCTATTGACCGGGTTGAAGGGTCAGGTGCTGGAGAGTTGCTCGCACTGCCTAGCTGGGAAGCAGCACCGGATTTCATTTGCGAGACCGGATCAACCGCGGAGACGGAGGCACATACTTGACCTCATCCATACTGACGTTTGCTCCATGACGAAAAGATCGCTTGAAGGTGCGCAATATTTTGTCTCTTTCATTGATGACCACTCCCGCAAAGTGTGGGTTTTCCTTATGAAGACTAAGGACCAGGTTCTCCAATACTTTAAAGAGTTCCACACAATGGTGGAGAGGGAGACTGGAAGAAAATTGAAGGTGGTCAGATCAGATAATGGTGCTGAGTACAGGGGTCCCTTTGAAGCTTACTGTAGAGAAGCCGAGATTAGACTGGAGAAGACGCCCCCCAAGACACCTCAGCTGAATGGGTTAGCTGAGAGGATGAATCAGACTATCGAGGAGAAGGTCCGAAGTATGCTTTCCAACGCAAGGTTATCGAAAGGATATTGGGGAGAGGCAGTAAAAACCACGGTCGATCTGATAAATCTCTCACCATCTCGACCGCTGAAGG
>CM023957.1:15293336-15303529 GCA_013407115.1 Glycine latifolia | reverse complement strand
AAGGACCTCGGTCCAGCAAAGCAGATCCTTGGGATAAAGATTATCCGAGATAGAAAGAAGAAGCTATTGTGGCTAAGTCAGGAGAAATATGTTGAGAAGATCTTGAAGAGATTCAACATGGACAAAGCCAAGACAGTGAGCACCCCCTTGGCTGGACATTTGAAGCTGAATGAGAGGCAATGTCCGAGGTCAGATGAAGACCGAGAGGAGATGGAGAAGATCCCATACCAATCTGCAGTCAGAAGCTTGATGTATGCAATGGTTTGCACCCGACCCGACCTGGCGTATTCAGTTGGTGTGGTTAGCCGGTATCTTTCGAACCCCAGCAAAGAACACTGGGAAGCAGTGAAGTGGATCTTCAGATACCTCTGAGGTACGACCAAGTTGTGTCTTCAATTTGGAGAAGGCGAGGCCGGGTTGCAAGGCTACTCGGATGTTGACTTAGGGGGAGATTCCGACTCGAGGAAGTCGACGACGGGATATTTGATGACCCTAGCTGGAGGGGCAATCTCGTGGCAGTCAAGACTGCAGAAGTGTGTGGCACTATCGACAACTGAGGCCGAGTACATAGCCGCTACCGAAGCGTGCAAAGAGTTGCTATGGATGAAGTGTTTTCTCCAAGAGCTCGGCCATAATCAGGACAAGTACGAGCTGAAGTGTGACAACCAGAGCGCCATTCACTTGGCGAGGAACTCGACGTATCACTCCCGCACCAAGCACATTGACGTGAGGTATCACTGGATACGGGATGCGGTGGAAGCCAGAAAGCTCACACTTAGGAAGGTGCACACAAGTCAGAATTGGTCTGACATGATGACAAAGCCGATGCCAGCAACAAAGTTTGAAGATTGCTATGAAGGAGTCAGGCTTGTGAACTCGATATGATGGAGCCGAGATGTGGAGGCCGGGTTGCAGAGTGAAAACCCTGGACCTCAGTGGAAGACCGGATTATGCCGGGTTGCCAAATTCATCGCATTGGAACGGAAGGGGGAGATTTGTTGGAAAGGTTTCCGTTTCCAATGCCCGGTCCACTTTCCTAGGTATGGTGAAAAAGGAAAGTTGACATTTGGGCTTAGTTCCCAAGGGCGGCAAAGTTTTGGCCCAATCACGTTTAGGGAACAGAAATCCCTAAACCTAATCCCTCTCTATAAATACACCATTTATAGATGGAAGAGACAGACTTTCAAAGACTCTGAAGAAGAAGAAGAACACAGTCGAGAGTGAGTCTCCTGTGAGTGTTTCTCCGGCAAAAGGCTGTTGAGAGTGAGAGTCTCCAATAGGTTGAGTGAGCAACCCTTGTAGAGTGGTTCCCTCCATTGTTGGTGAGGTTGAGCGTTTACTCCGGCGTGTGGCCGTGGAGTGTGTTTGTAACCATTATATTGATAGTGGATTATTTCTGGACAAGGTCCCGTGGGTTTTTCCAGTTTCTGGTTTTCTCCCACGTTAAACCATATTGTTGTGCCCTGTTCTTCCTTTGCTCTTGTTATTATACGTTTCCGCATTTACTGTTTGATTCTGGGTTGAGTTTGAGGTTCTCCAGTTTGCTGTTTAGTTGGTGGAGAAGGTGACGCGCACCACCGTTCTCCCAACAAAGCTAAGAATAATGTATGACGTGAAAGACACCAACATTGTATTTGTCTTCAAGTTCCGAACTCATTTTGGTGGTGGCAAGTCCACTGGGTTTGGTTTGATCTATATGATTCAGTTGAGAATGCTAAGAAGTGTGAGCCTAAGTACAGACTTATCAGGAATGGACTTGATACCAAAGTAGAGAAATCAAGGAAGCAAATAAAGGAGAGAAAGAATAGAGCTAAGAAGATTAGTGGAGTTAAGAAGACCAAGGCTTCCGATGCTGCCAAGGCTGGAAAAAAGAAATGAGTTTTCAAACATCCTGTCCTAATTTTAAGGTTCTTTTGCGATTGGTATTTTCTAATAACTTCCTAGAACGAGATATTTTGCTGTAAGGGTTACATTAATTGATGTCCAGTTATAGGTTGAGTACTGATAAGATCAATTTTGAGAATTCAGTTGAACAATTTTATTTTCAAATATTTAGTGTTGTTATAATGAATTCCGGTGTTGCTTGATTTGGGATGGACCAGTCGATTATTGTCACAAAAGCATTATAAGTGCCTTGTTATGACTGATAATAGTCTAATATTTGTACTCCATTTAGTCCATGAAAGCCAATATGTAAATTACTCCCTTCTGCAGCCTATTAAGATGCCTACTCAAAAGTTGTGTTTAAAGAGGTAAAAGAGTGTCAATTTTTGAATTCCTGCTTTCCTTGTCCTTGAATTTGAATGGGAAGTTAGAAAAAATGAAATGCCTAGGAAAATGACACAGGAACCAAATTTGAAAGAAAATGTTGCTACAGTTAAATCCAGTCTGGTCAGTGGTGTAAAGTACACCAAATATTTTAAGAAAGGTCAATATATGCAGCAACTTGTATTTTTAATTAAATCAAGGTGCTCATGAGCCAAGTCAATTGTGAGGTATGCACTATGATATGAAGCGAGTTAAGGTAAAAATAGAATCAAAGGAATCAAACCATAGCTCATTTTCACACATACAAATTCAAATGATGAACTAAACCTTTGGTTTGAGTGCCAGAAGAACAGAACAGAAGATTGTAAATCAAGCCCAGTCAGCGCGGAAGAGCATACGATAGTTACAATGTGGATTATATATGCTCAAGTAGCGTATGACTGATCTTCATCTTTGTAGCAAAGAATAAACAATCCACATTTTACTGTGTAGTATGAAAATGTGAATTCCTAACCATTTATACTTTATTAAATTATACTCGTGGCAGTGATACAATAATAGCAATATAGGCAAAATTAAAACCCATTATGGTTCATTTGTTAACAAATATACTCGTTTAGAAGTGCTTCAAGCTTCATTGCAAGCTACAAGCTTTCCTTTCTTGATAAAAGATAAAAAAGTTCACTTATATAATTCTTTCATTCATGCTTGAAACAAGTAAAATAATCCAACTAAGCATAAACTAATACAAGTAAAAGTATAAGAAAAAATAGTAAATGATCAAACCAAACTGTATTTTATTCATATTCCATGTAGTCTTAGATACATGGAAATTTGATTACAAGAACCCCATTATTCTAGTCCCTTTTTTGGACACAAGTAAATTAACAACGAGATACATTGAGTGACACTACTTAATTATAACAAACAAATTAACGGAATAAGTGATGACTAGTATTACTTATTATTTGTAGTATGTTCCTGGGGTTTGGAACCAGTGCATATATATTTAATTTCCTTTCTAATAAATCTGCACATTGGTGTCATAAGTAGCACCAGGCTTCCAATTAGCAGGGATAGGGTTATTTGCATGCAGCCAATATCCATAGCCAACTTGAAACCTCAAGAGAATTGCACCACTGGGTGGGTTAGCATAGTCAAACACTGCCCCATACACCCTGCGTAGTGGCTCCCAACGTTTCTGCCCTCTCTGCACAACATTTCAATAACCAAATTCAGTTCAACTACACAGAGAGACAAGTATTTTGAACGTATGGAAGCACTCTCAAGTAATATTAAACTAACTA
Organism: Glycine latifolia; assembly: GCA_013407115.1. Classification (NCBI taxonomy): domain Eukaryota; kingdom Viridiplantae; phylum Streptophyta; class Magnoliopsida; order Fabales; family Fabaceae; genus Glycine; species Glycine latifolia. The sequence continues at coordinate 15,299,954 of CM023957.1, read as the reverse complement.
AATCTATTAGAGCAAATATACATGCCTATATATAGCAAAGTTGCAGTTTCTATCTACTAAGTAATTTAGAAATCATTATATCCTAAGAATTGAATGTATGATAAATTTATCGGTTGAATGGTCATATATTGTCAATCAATCATAAATTCTGTTGTTATTAATAGAACTTTTAAGATAGTCATTATAAAAATGAATAAATTTATCATACATGATGATTTATAATTGAATGATAATGTATAACTATTTTATATTGTCAATACATAACCTATGTTTTCTACGCATGTGTATGTGTGCGAGCATATGCATGTATATATACCTGCCACATCTCAACAGCCGTGATGTCACGTACTCCATTTACGTTGAGAAGCAGGACAGCTAAGTAGCCAGGGTTTGTGCTGCTCTTGTGGACACGGAGCTTAATGTTAGCAGGGTAGTTACAGGGAACCCTTGTGAAAGCAATATCCACCACCCCACGTTTGAACAGCTCCTTAGAAGCAGCTTTGTTGGGTGCCAATCCTGAGAATCCACGTTTGCTCATTATGAAGTCTGTTCCGTCTCCCGCACCAGAGTCTGTGGCCACCACCTGCACTCCTTTCCCGCAGTATTGTGGAATTTTGCACCGTACCTAACTCATCATTTATATTAACAACAACATTTAGTAGAAGGATAAAGATGCATAAACACCCTCGTATACTGTTTTGACACTTTATGAGAGAAAAAGAGACAAGTGTAAGTATGATAAGTGATATGATTTGACATGAAAAGAAAAATATAGAGAAAAACAAAGGTTTCAAATCGATGTTCATAATATTTATAGATGTCCATATATCATTAATTAGTCTTAATAGAAATACCTCGCATTCCATGTAAATATTTTGGTATAGTTAATGATGATGATGAAGCATTGTTGTACTGAGGATTGTTAGAAATAATGAAATATTGATTAATGAAAAGAAAGGAAAGGGAAGTACCCAATAACATGTGCCACAGCCAGCACCATTCCTCCATAGCCCAGATACGGCAGCCACACTGCCATTATTAATCGTTCTTCCATATTCTTCAAAGCCACAAGCTCCCCCTAAAATATGACACCAATTGGTCCATCACATTAATTATGTTTCTAAAGAGATGAGTAGTATGATGCCACACTGCCAAAATGCACATTAATTTTATTTCTAAAGAGGGCGTGTTACAGAAGAAGCATGCATATGCATCTTCAGAAGTAAGTAATTAATTCCTCAAATGTTTTAATTTGATAGAAAGAAAACAGTATCTACTATCTAGTTTCAAAGTATAAAGGGTTAGTGGTGAAACATGTAAATGAGCTTCTTGCCCCCTCCAAAAACATGTACAAACACAACCTAGTTCCTAGTCTGCATACAAATATGATACAAACTATTTTATTTATACAAAACAAGCTCATAGAAATGGTACATAGCTAACTAGCTATAGTTGGCTTACTTGGATTCCCAAGGCCATCAGGGGTATTATAATAGCTTGCTCTGGAGTTCGTAAAGTATTCGTTGCAGCTACATAGTGCAGGGAAGAGCAATATCACACAAACAAGCCCAAGTTGGTGCTTACAACTTACTTCCATGCCTAAATGACAAGACAAATTCTCAGGCACAAAGGAGAAAGATGCAGCAGGTAATTAAGAATGACCAAAAATGTGACAAGCTAATGTATATATGAAAATGAGAGAATGCTTTGAGATGAGATAGGAAGCAAAGATATAACGGAGTCCTATTTATAGTGTAGCTTTAGCTTCAGTTCTTTTACACATATCAGTGGTGCATGGTATTGTCAATTGTCCTGTTTCCCTTGTTTTTTAGTCAGCTTTTTTATAAGTTAAATATTAATGGTTCTGTGAACTGTTCACTGGTTTTGAATAGGAAAATCTACGGATGAAAACTCTTGGATAAGCACAGAAGATCAGAACAACACTATTATGCGTTGGATGCGTAATTGAGAAATTTGGGCATATTTTATGTTTTAATCCAACTTTAACTGAAAAATATATTATTTTTTCTTCATCTATTTTGTAACTTCTATTTTTTACCTTGCGTGATAGTGCACATATTCTGCCTCCGCCATTATGCCATTAATTCGTGAGTAGTCAGGTAAATTTTATTTGCAATCTTCAATGTGCGCTAATTAAGAGGGAATTATACACGAAATAATGTTGAGCTATGTTGGCATATCTACGGTGTTAGTTCCCGTAGAATATGATTATTTTGGTCATTATATTTTAATTAGTTTTTCTTTTTTTATTAATTGAAAAATTCATTTTCATTGTTCGATAAATAATTTTTTTAATAGTTTCTTGATAGCTAATTTTTTGTATTTTTAAAATATTAGTTTCTAACTTTCTTTCATAGAATATAATTATATTAGTCATTACATTTTAATTAGTTAAAATTTTTTATTAATTGAAAAATTCATTTAATTATTTGATAAATAATTTTTTAGTAGTTTTTTGATAGCTAGTTTTTAGTATTTTTTAAAATGTTAGTTTCTAATTTTCTTTCATTGTTATCTTTAATATATTTATCAAATTATCTATTTATCCTTTTTAAATAAATCATTATTTTACATTTTTTAGTTACTTTAATTGTTAATTTTATCAAACTTTTATAATTAGATAAGTTAATTTTTTAGCTTTGTGAAATCAGCTTTCAATTAATTTTTTAACTTTTCATTAACTTTTAAGCTAATTTTATCGAACATAGTCTATGATATTAGTTTGACTTTACAAATGATTATAAATTAAAAAGATAGAGAGACGACATATTGCTAATTTTCAGTAATTAGTAATGCATTTCTTAATATTATTCTTCTGTATAAAAGAAACAAGTTGTAATAAAATACATTATAATTTGTTTCTTATAGAACCAGAGATAGTATATCTTTTGAATATTAATTTATTTAGTAACTAAAATTTTATTTCGGCCTTTGAAATCATCTGAATTTACTCACTATTAATGAAATTAGTGTAAAAGTTCATCTAATAAGAGAAGTGATAAAAATATTAACAAAAAAATACTATTAGTAGTATTTTAACCTTCAACAGCTAGGTTGCCCCTCTAAGTAGTAGTTTTGCGTTTATATATTTTTTGAACAATTGCTTTTAAACTATGGATTGTCAGAGGTTTGCTTATTAATCGGGTCAAAACCAAAGGCTACGAGGTAACGAGGAAACAACAAATTGAAGGAATCTTATAAACACCATGTATGTTAAGGCCAGACCATATTATTTTATTATTTAAATGAGAGAAGATTTACAACAATGCTACAAAAGTTGTCTCAAACGGATCGAAAATGCGTGTGATCTAATGTGACATTGTCAGTTTTGTGTGATTAATATTCACCAGTGATCTAACTGGCCGAACTTGTCAAATTGAATGGGTAACTTGACAGGTTTTTGAGTAAAGTGGTATGCATGTTGCCATCTTTTTAGATTTCTTAAAAGTATAACATAATTCTTTCATAATTTTTTAAAGTACTACAAGATCTATGAGTTATTAATTTTTAAAATTATTTAATTTGTACCTATTCATCCAATTCACTATGTCAACAAGTGATTCAATTATCTAATGTTGACAATCAATAACTACTTTGAGTATTGATTCACAATGATGATTGTAGGTAAAATTAATTATTTATATTTTCACTTAATTATAATTACTCAAATAGAATATTTGTACATTTTAAAATGAGATTTTAGTAACAACATCAAATGATACATAACTTTCTAAAATTGGTCTATTAATGGAGAATTTCAATAGCTTATACAAGTGTGATTGTTGATATATATTATGGCCGACCTTGTGTCGTGATACTAGAAGCGCTTGGAATTATTGCCATTCAACTTAATTACAAAAAGGCAGATTAAATAATCAAGTTAGATTAGAAGTTTATATAGGACCTTCCTAAAGTGTTTTTTGATCAAGTTGGATTCTAAATTATGCATGGAACGCTAAAAAGGGGTTCTGATCTTGGGTGTTTATCCAAAAATGTTTTAAACCGCTAGACTTTGCTATTCAAAATCAGTTCACAGTTCACAGAACCCGAAATATTCAACTTTAGAAAAGAAACGCCTACCAAAAACAAAGGAAATTGGACTATAATATAGGTGAAAGCTAATATGTAGTTCCGAGAAACTTCCTCACGGGAGAGGAAGTGTGTTTTACCGGTTGTAATAAGTCATTTATCGGAAGAAAAAAAAACATTCTTATTTTTGCTTTTTGTTCTCTTTCCTGCGTTTCCTTTGGGTTTTTTTTATTCTGCACAACCCACCACCACACCGGCACAACCCACCACCACGCCGGCACCTTCACCCGCGGGCACCAACTCATCCCTTCTGGTGCGTCTCCATCGTCTTCTCGCGGTCAAGCTCACGGACTTCACCGCGTTCTCTTCCCTTCTCGCGAACTCCGATAGTGTGGCCCAACTCCTTGGTCACATTCAGTTCCTCCTCCGCCGCCTCGTCGTCGCCGCGCCGCTGCACTCGCAGCCCTCGACACCAGTCTCTACTCCGAGGCCATTACTCGTTGAGTCAATCGCCATTTTTGGGTTTTCTGAATTTTTGTTGCAAATCCACTCTGACGACGACGGCAGTTGCTGCTTCTCTCCTCCTCGCTGGCGTCAACTACCACCACCACCACCACGCCAACAACCTCCCTGTGCCGCTGCCACTCTTCTACTTCTTTCCTTCCCTTCCCTGCAACAACATTTCTTTTTCCAGATCTGAGATTTGGAATGAATTGGTTTATTTTTGTGAGATTTGTTAATTTTAAATTAGAAATTGAGGTTTTGAAATTCTGAATTGGTATTTGGAATGAACGAAAGGTGGTAATTTCTATGTGACTGGTACCATCATATGCTTGGCCTTTGCCAACAGTAAGCCTCAAAGATTTTATGGGCAAAACTTTGCCAACAGTAAGCCTCAAAGATTTTATGAGCAAAACTGATTCATGTTCCAATCATTCATTATTCTGAGAAAGACTAGAAAATTAAGAAACCTTCATGCGAAGTAGAATTTTGTAAAATCCATTTTAGTAATTATATACTTTAAATAATTTTTGGAATGAACGACATGTGAGACCTGTAACAGCAAAAGAAATCACCGGCAGAAAACGAACGCAGAAAATGAACGGTGGTGGGAAAGAGTTGATAAGATTAGGAAAAAAAAGAATTTTTTTTATCATAAGAAAAAAATTCAAATGAAATAAATTTTTTTTTACCGGTTGAACAAGTAGTCTTTTTTTAATTTCAAACCGGTAACCTAATAAACCGGTAATCTTTCTTCATTAAAATATAATTTATCTTTTTTTTTGTATTGTTTATTTCTTTTTTATTTTTTTCTTCTAGAAAATAACCTGTTATTACACGTAAATTTAAATATTCAACGAGTGTACCCTTAGATGACCAACTACATATTAGAATCCGTCTATAATATACCACCGGCGGTTTACGTATATAGTACGACCAAAGGCTGTGTTATAAATACGACTCCAAATCTTTGCTTCCAATCCAATCTCACAAAGCCTTTCTCCTCATCACATTGGTCACTATCTCGTAATTACTTCCTATATATATTTGTCTCCTATCTTTGTGGCTTAGAAGAATTTGCCATGGAGTTCGGTTTTAGGCACCAACTTGGGCTTGTTTGTGGGATATTGCTCTTCCCTGCACTGTGTAACTGCCAGGAAGATTTCACAAAATCAAGAGCAACCTATTATGGTACCCCTGATGGCTACGGGACTCCAAGTATGTGCTTGTAAAAATTACTTCTGAAAGATGCACGCCTTTTCATTTAGAATGCTTTTTATTTAGAAGTAAAATGTGTAGTATCACATAACAAAATGGAATTGGTATTATTTATATATTTCAGCGGGAGCTTGTGGCTTTGGCGAATTTGGAAGGTTGATGGGTAGGTATGGTGGAAGAGTCGCTGGGGTGTCAGGGCTATGGAGGAATGGAGCTGGCTGTGGTACATGTTATTGGGTAATAGTTTTTTTTCCTTATTTTCTTTTCATCAATTAGTTTTTTTTCTTGTTCAATTTATCTCACATGTATCACACTTGCCAATGAAACAAAATATTCATGTACCAACAAGTATTTGATAAGTGATAGTGACTCAATCTGGCCTTTAAGTAAAATTTCAAATTTATGTCTTATAGAAACATATAGTTAGAACACCTTTAGTGTTGGATCTTGGGGAGGAATCTTAAGTTGAAGATCTCTCATTCCTCAGATCTACCACTAAAGGGAGGATGAAGATCTCCACATGGAGATCTGGTTCCTCCACAAGAACCTTGAAGATCTGTACAAAGTAAAAAAAAAATACATTTTTATGTTGTAACAAACTACAAAATGGGCAGGGAGCAACAACCCACAACCCAACCAACCACACAACCCAACCAACCGCAAAAGAGAAACAAAAAAGAAAGAAAAGGAACAGAATATACCTGAGGGAAGCAGAGGAAAACTTGGAGGAGGGGGAGACTCGGATTGCAGAGGCACCGTGAGAGGAAGGGGGAAGAAGAGAAAAAAAAAAGGGAGCAGGGAGGTAGGGAAGGAAGGGAAAAAGAAAGAAAAGGGGGGGAGAAGGAAGGG
>CM023957.1:15282507-15292936 GCA_013407115.1 Glycine latifolia | reverse complement strand
AAATGGGGGGTGTGGAGGGGAGGGAAGGGGGGTGAGGAGATGAAAAAACAAAAAAAAATGAGAAAAATTAAAATTTAAAAACTAGCCGTTAAATTAATCATTTTTTTTTTGAAAATGGATACAATGAATGATATAATTTTGACATGTATTATATTGCATAACATGATTGTCGAAGACGAGCGAGATACATTTGGTGGTAATGTCAATGTTGATTATAATCACGTAGATAATGACATTTCAAATGTTGAAGTATCTTGTGGTGCTCCTCCTGACTTTGCTACATACTTGCAAACAAGACGTGTTATGCATACAAGAGGAATTCATCAACAACTTCAAACAGACTTGGTGGAGCATATTTGGGAACATTGCGGTCACGAAAATAATGAAAATTGATTTTTCTTTAAAATTAATGTCTTGCATTATTTTTATTATCAATTTTATGTATTTTTCATTTAATTGTCTTTATTTAGTTATAAATAAAAATTATTTAAATTTTATCATTTCTTATTATTAATTTTTTTCTATGCCTTATTAATTAAAATTAATTACTTAATTAATTAAATTTAATTTAATTAAAATTTAAATATTTAAAAAGTGGGGTCCATGTGGGACTCATTAAAAATTATCTAAGATATCAATTTGAGATTTACCACTAAAGAAAAAAGTGTCACATATCTTAAGAGATCTTCAATCCTATATGGCACAGTGGAGTCCACCATAAAGTAAGCTAAGATCCCAAATTTGATTCTACCACTAAAAGTGCTCTTAAAAAGAGAGATTCCAATAAAAAATAATAAGTGAAAACACTGATGTCATGATAACAAAAACAAAATTTTTATGTATACTATCATGAATTTTACTCTAGTTATGTATTAATACTCTATTAAATAATTATTTTATATTCTAAAAAATCAAGTTTCACATAAGTTATAAATAGTCCCAAGTTAAAGTAGATAAGTGAGGGACAATCCTCACCTTATAAGCTAATTTTTGAATTTAAGTTAGGTCCAAATCCACATTCTAAGATAGTATCAGAGACTAACTTAGATCCATTAATAGATCATTACCATATTATCCACACATTAAACCTAAAATAAAATATATACGTGGAATACCTATACTATGAACTAACTTTTGAAGTTAAATTAGGTTTAAATTTATATTCTAAATTCTATATATATATATATGATGATGATGATAATGGTTCAGGTAAAGTGCCTAATACCAAAATTATGCGATGTGTACCATGGAGTAACCCTGGTGGTAACAGACTAGGGTCAGGGAGACAGAACAGACTTCATCATGAGCCCACGCGCCTTCTCAGGATTGGGAGTCGATGAAATTGCATCCGAAGAGATTAAGAAAAAAGGCACAGTGGATATTGAATTCATAAGGGTTCGCTGTAGTACACCGGAAATGTCTTGTTTCATGTCCAGGAAACTAGCAGCAACCCTGGTTACTTGGCTGTCGTCATTCTCAATGTAAACAGAAAATACGATGTCACTGCTGTTGAAATGTGGCGGGTACGTAAACATATACTACATCCTTTTTATATGAAACAATCAATAATGTTATAACTTATTTCTTATAAATAGAATTAAAGGAGTAATATTTGGTTGTGCTCATGCATGCAATTTTCAACCTAACAATTTCTAAATTATTAGATAGAAACTTGCCACTTTGTTATGTATATATATTGGCTTTACTTATAGATTAGTTAATTTGTTTAATTTTACTTGAGAGCGTTTCCGTTCAATTATTTGTTTAGTTGCATTGAATATGGTTATTGAAATGTTGTGCAGAAGAGTCAACAACGATGGGACCCACTACACAGGTCCTATGGGGCAGTGTTTGACTTTGCTAACCCACCCAGTGGTGAAATCCTCTTGAGGTTTAAAGTGGGCTCTAATTGGAAGCTGCCGAAGATCCCTATCCCTGCTTATTGGAAGCCTGGTGCTACTTATGACACCGAAGTTGAGGTTTATTAGAAAGAAAAAAAGCACTCTGGGATCCCAACAACATATTACAATGAAATAAGCTCTAGTATCACTCTGTTTGTTTGTAATTAGTGTCAATGTTATTGATAATGTTTTTATCGTCAAAAGGGTTGGAAAAATGGGGATTCATCTACTCTCCTACTTTTCCCTCTAAAATTACCAACATGTAATATGAATAAAATAAAAGTGATTGATGTCTTTTTTTCTTCTTTCAATTTTGTTGAAATGTTTGAAGTTATTAATCAAATTGATAGTGAGTAGTGACGACATTTGACAATCGATAAATGACCATTTTCTAAGACACAACTATGTTTGAATAGGAAAGAAAATTTTTAAGGCACATTTAACGTCAAAAATCACATATTTCTTATCTTATAACTCAACTAATTACACAATATTTTTACACTGTAAGTATGCAACGTAATCCCAATTTCCATAAAATTTTCTACTAAAACATACACTTAATCCATAATAAAAATAAAATCAAACTTCATTTGTCCAGACATTGTGTGGTCCAACGATGACCCATTATTTGACTAAATAATTTTCAATTGAATATTTAAAGAAAAAACTTGATTTTTAATAAATTACTACAAATTTGAGTAGCTCATCAAGTTGTATTATGAATATTTTGATCGAAGAAAACAAAATAAACAAGAAAAAAGAGAGTTAATCTAGTGAGTAACTGGATTCTAGTTCTTTCATAAGTATACCTAGTGACCTTGCCTGGAGTAAAGAGGGCAATTTGTATCAATTGACATGCCAAACTGTGCAGCTAATTAATATTTAATCCGAGTTCTGATGCAACAAGCACATGCACTCCACTTGACTAACAAAACATAAAACAAAATAACATCACCTAAGATCATTCCCTACAAAAGCAAATTCTGAGAACCCCGATCCCCACCCCCCAAAGAAAAAGCAATTCTTTTGATCTCACCAATTACAATTTAAACAAAGTCACAATGCGAAAAAAGAACTTTGCTTCCTAATGAATGTGCTTGGAATGGAAGCACATCAAAGAGATGAATTTGCTTTTTATGCTTCTAGCATATATTGGTTGTGTGTAGGAGGGACAACTATATGTTCGTGCTCCTTAGATAAGTGATAGGAGGTATTAGAGTAATTTGTCACCGATATGGTTAAAATAAACCATTAAGTTAACAGAGTTACTTATGGGATTGGGGTGCAGTGCCTAAAGGGAATAAGAGGTATTTACCTTTATAAAAGTTGACCGTTGGTATTTGATTGATAGGGACTTTATAGAAACTTTTAGAGCCTAAATCATCATTCAAAACAAATTAATCATCAGCCCCTTGCATAATATGGCCTACCAAATAAGGCACTGAAAGGAAACATAGGTGGACAAGCCACTTTCATTTCAACGACAAGCATGTCTAGGTTTATTACTATGCTTTGTGTCATTTTTTTTTTTTGTGAAAAAAATGTGATCATATGATTAACTTTGCGGTTTAACACTTCAATTTGAGCTTCTCATTTTTTTTTTTCTGATTGGATATCAACAGTTGCTGTCATAATGGGCAGAAACCAACAATTTCTAATCAAGGAATTTTTGCTAAGTTTGAAATCACCCTTAGAACGTTGTCTATACTTGGTAATCCATAGGGGCATCATTGTAGAGACTTATTAGGACATATAAGATGTTTTTCAAAGGAATAACTACTTTTATATATTTCACTGTGCATTCTAGTACATATAGGAAAAATATTTTCCAAACCACTCAAAGATTCTAAGGAATAGCTCAATATTAATGGAGCAGAACCAAGCATTTTTTAATTAATAAATTTTTTATTTATTCCAATAAGTTAATTAATTAACTTATAAACTTTCTAATAATGTGTTTGTGCCCATAAATTAGAAGTAGAACACGTACGTTCTAAACCCATAATTACGAAGTGAAGTACTAATTTGTTGCTGTGATCTTAACAAAAACATGCTATAATTACCCCAAACACATACCTGAAGTTAACAACAACAACAAGACGATTTTATTTGATTCATTATTACATGTAATCTTAAAGGGGAAGTACATGAATATCCCTTTATTCTAGTCCCTTTCCACAATAGAACATTGAGTGACATCATAAAAGAAACAAACTGAATATACTAGTGCCTATTATTTGTAATCTGTTCCTGGGATTCTTTCTATTTAAGCTGAACCTTGGTGGCATAAGTATTTCCAGGCTGCCAGTTACTAGGTATGACAATCATGGGGTCCACCCAATCAGACATGCCACTCACCCTAAACCTCAACCGGATTTCGCCACTTGGTGGGTTAGGAAAGTCAAACACTGCTCCATAGTTCCTGTTAAGTGACTTCCATTGTCCCATCTGCACCATTAACATCATTCAAAGGTAATCAAGTATAGTCATATCATTTAATTTTTAAGATAGTCTATTATTTAAAAAATATTAATTATACATGTTTTTATGATAAAATCATATCTTTAATAGACTATTCTTATTGAAAATTAGAATTATAAGTTCATTTATATATATATAGATAGATAAGATGCTAATGGATAAGAATAAAAAATAACATAGCATTTCTTATAAAAAATATAAGAGAGAATCATTATGCTATTTGCAAATAAAAAAGAAGCTATTTCTGGATTCTAATCTATCGGATATAAATAACTAATTGAAACTAAGTATTGGATAACATTGTAGCCTTGTAGGTGTCCATCAAATATTTTTCAAAGATATATATGTACTCTTTTATTTATAGAAAAATTAAGCTATAATATTTTTGTCATTTTTTAAACATATATAAAAAACTTTAAAGCAATTTCAAAGGTGATATAAATATACCTGATACAATTCAACAGCAGTGACGTCGTGTATTCCATTTACATTGAGAATGACCAAAGCAAAGTAACCAGGGTTGGTGCTAGTATCCTTGATGTGGAACAAGACATTGCCGGTGTATGTGCATGGAACCCTTTTGTATTCAATATCCACTGTGCCATATTTCTTAAGTTCTTCAGATGAATTTTCATCACGTCCCAATTTCAAGAAGGCGCGTGGGCTCATGACGAAGTCTGTTCTGTCTCCATAACCTTGGTCTGTTGCCACCAGGTATGCTCCATTCGTATCACATAATTCTGGTACTAGGCACCTTACCTGAATCATCATCATCATAATCATCATTTATATTTGATAAATTAATAATACATAATTAGTGTAAATATTAGGCAATTTTTTTCGTCTTTCTTTCATATATTCTTAGAATATGAATTTTGAGTTGAACTCAATCCACACAAGTGACTTGTAAGGAAAAAGTTCACTTATATATTACATTTTGGCCGTATCATATATATAAATATTTTGTTTCATTGACGATGAAGTCTTGTTTTACTACTTTTATTAATTAGAAACATTGAATTGATTCGTTATTGAAAAGAAATTAAAGAAAGAAAAGTAAGTACCTGATAACATGTTCCACAGCCAGCTCCATTCCTCCATAGATCAGACACCCCTGCGACTCTTCCATCATACCAATTCATCGCCCTTCCATATTCACCAAAGCCACAAGCTCCGGCTGAAATATAATACCAAATTGTTATGTGATCAACTGATGTGTCACAGTGCACACTTTGTATCGAAAATGTAAAAGGCATCTTATTAGAAGAGAAGCATGCTGCATGCATATTTCACAGTAACTTCTTTGTATATATTTTGCTAGAAAGAAAACAACGTATATTTAGTTTCAAAATCTTAAGGTCACTAGTGAAGCATATATGCAAATGTACTTCCTTCCCCATCCCAAAACATGGATCCTACTTCCTTAGCTTGCAAACGAATATTGTGTTGTAAAAAATACTAAAACACAGCCATCTAGTTTGGAGACATTATTATATAAGTAGTTATCTGTGATCATAATCAATAATATGTATTTTAATTTTTTAATTTTCAAAATGAAATTAATAACATTAAATTATATGTCATGTAGAGATTAATTTATAATATAGTCATAATGGTCCAATTAGATAACCTAATAATTCCTTTTTATTTTTGGATAGATTGGGGTAAAAAAAAAAGAAGGTAAATAAATAAATATAGTAAGTGATGTATAGTGATAAAAACGAAAAAGAGGGATAAAAAGAAAATAAAGTAAAAACAATATATTATTACTAGAACTTATTGTGTTTGCTGTATAAACAACTTATTTTCACAAACACAAAAGATGGATATATACGAACTAGAATTAGATAGATAGATAGCTACTCATCCAAAAAGATAGATAGATAAGTACAAGAGGAGGCTCACGCACTTGGAGTCCCATAGCCATCAGAGGTACCATAAAAGGTTGCCCTGGATTTAGTATATTCCTGGCAGAAACACAGTGCAGGAAAGAGCATTATGACACAAACAAGGCCAAGTTGGTGCTTAAAACTAAGCTCCATGTCTAAATGACAAATTAAATTCTCAGGTGCGAAGAGTAGGAAATTAAGAAAAGAATAAAGTATATGAAAATGAGATGAAAGAAGGCTTTATGAGATAGGAAACAAAGAGAGGGTCATGTATTTATAGTACAAATAACCTGAGGTCTAGATACATATAACAGCGTGATATATAGCCCACTTTAATTTTCTCCACCTTGGCGTCTATAGTATATAGTATATGCTGGAGGATTGGAATAATGACGTGTACATATATCATCGGTCAGAGTGAATCAAGGAGAGATAATTAAAGATCTTTATTACATATAAAAAAAGTATTAGTTAGGCTTAGCAGTCCATTTTTATAATTTTTTAATGTATCTTTTATTATTATTAGTTAGATTTATTTACTTTTTTTTACTGGTTAATTAAGAGACATTCATAAATGAAAAGTGACACCTATCAAAATTTATGATTTTCAATTTTTTAAGGAAGATTTTCAATAAATCTTTGTTATAATATATGCCTAACTCGTTTAATCTGTTACATTTTAATGGGAAGATCGATTCATGCATGGTTCATGGACTTGCTGCTCCATAGGTTCTGAATCTGGATAGAAATTTCTAATCAAAACGTGTAAACATACAGATAATTTGTAATAAAATAACAATAATTTTTTAGATATGTAATGTAATAAATAATTATTATTACCCCACTTTCCCTTAATTTTTTTTCTGGGCGTTGTTATTAAATTAAATATTTTAGGGTATAGAAATTCCCGGAAATATTTTTTGTTACTGGTCCCGAAAATATTCTTAATAGAAAATTCTACATATATTTATTTTACCTGAAGTAAAAATAATATAATTATATAAAGTATCATTTATTTAACCTTTAAATAATGAAATTGTTTCTAAATAAACACAGGATTATGACACTAATCTGTATTTGATGTATAATACAAATATTTGGGCATGTTTTAATTAAGTTTGGATGGTTGAAAATAATTTGACTTCGTCATTTGTTTTTTTTTTCTATATATAACTTGCTCCTTTTTAATTCATAATTATTCTATGTGAGAGTGCAATCCTCCAGACCAGGACTATTTCATACTGAGTTAGGTAAATTTTATATTATACGCAATATCCTACTTGGTACCTTAAGGAAAAAATATAATTGACCATGAGATATCTACAACACGTGGTTCTGGTTGAATGATGTGAGGTTGATTTTCCGATTGTCTAAAATTGATCGACGAAGATTGGACTAGTGGATAACCTTGAAGAATGAATGGAAAACAATACACTGATTCCCTTTATAATAATGTACTAGTATTTTGTAAAATTCTACTAAATCACCTGAGTGCACTCTTTATTGAATGAAGTCGTAGATGTTGAAAAGAAAAATAGGTATATATATGTAAGGTAAACTATCACGTATTAGTATTTCGCGTTTATTATTTTGTTAAACCTGGTCCAATGCTATTAATCGTCAAAGTTTCGTTTGTTGGGTCAAAATGAAGATAAATGTTAGCGACAAACTTCACAACACTTATTTTTTATATACTTTCTCTTATTCGGCCAAATTTTTGTGAAATTTATTTATTAAATATATGTCAGTTATGATACAAAGATAATATTAAAGAGTATATTGCTTACTGTATATGTTAGTATATATGCATCATATCAAAGCCTCATTATTTTCTTATTTAAATAACAGAATTTAAATTTTTAAGATTTTAATGACTATTGTATATGATTGTTTTTTATGTACAAAAGTTAGTTTTGTTTGAAACGTAAGGGAAAGAGATTCAAATCTATTATCTTTCTCCCTCTTTTTTTCTTTTTTAATTTTTTTCCAACAATCAAATTAACCTTTTTTATATATATATTGGATTGATTGTTGACTTTTTTATGTCTTATAATTATAAATTAAAAAATAAATACATAGATATTTAGACAAATATCACGTCATATCATCAGTAATTAAGTGATTGTAGAGATCATTTAAGAAAATTTATAAGAACTAAATAAAAATATATATTTTTGGAGGATGGATTAAATTCAAATTTAACAATATTTATAGAGATTAAGAACATTATTTATTCATAATTATTTGTATATCTTCACTTAATTATAATTTTCTGCTAAATATTTTTATACATCAACTGAACATGAGAATTAACTAATGTGAGATTTTTGGATTTGAGTATTAATGTATAACTGCGTTAAATACTCATAGATATTTGTACTTGAAGATAAAATTTAAATAACAAATTAAAGCATCAAATAATAAAAACAGATTAAATATAAATAGACAAATGATCAGAACGTACACGCAACTACGGTTGATTATTTCTTTTTATTACAACTACGGTTGATTATTATGCAAGGTTCCACACGCACGAAAATATCTAACGGGCAAATTTAATTGGTTGTAATAACCCACAGATTCATTCATTTGAACGAACTGATCAACAAATTGTAATTGCTTGGGGCTTAATCAGGTCAAATAGAATCATCTAGTTTTATAAAACGTAGAAACAGCCAGTGATAATAATGATAATGTCAACAAGACAAGTAGTTATTATTATTGTTATTATTTAAACATAGAAGAAGGGCAGTGTTTGGAAAGGGTTTCCAAAAACCTTTGTTTCAGATTTTAAAAGCTATTTTTACTTAATAATAATATTTTAAAAATGATAACCACATGATAAGTCATAATTCTCCCTCTACCTGTAAAAAGTCTGTTTACATTTTAAAAAACAATTGAAAGATAAATTTTAAATAATAATAATAACTTAATAAATTATTTTTAGTTTTCTTACTAACTTAAAAAAAAAAACGTTCGGTATATCTTAAATGTTAAGTAAATGTTGGATCCCTTATTTATGTGCAAGTGTGTCACTTTGGCAAATTTGCTTAATGTTAGACAATTTTCACAAAACTACTAAGCTAACAAATAACACAAAAGCCATAAAAACATTAAAATTTTAATTGGTGTTTTGGAACTTAAAAGCAGAACATGTAACGAAATGCAATAAAAAAATGATATTTTTATGGTCTTTTAATAAGAATGACGTTCAAAATAACAAAATTTTCAAATAACAAAGATATTCTCCGGTTAAACTTCATCAAATTTTACCCTCTTCTTACTTGATTAATGCATAATACAGAATTAATATTAAAACCAGTCATTATTTTCTTAGCTTTAATTCTTTTCGCTCGGGTGAAAAAAGTCTTAATTCCATTATTAAGTTCAAATTTCTCAAAACTTAATAAATAAATGAACTAGCTTATAAGTCTAATGACTCAAGATAATTGTTGGACTAAAGCTCATTCTTAGACACAAAATCTATTTGGTATTTGCTTCAGTTCAAGTCTTTGAAAGTATTTTTCAACAACGCAATCAAATCTCAAAAAAATATCATGATTAGCTCATTCCACAACAAACATTAAGTAAAAAAAATACTAATTAACATTAATACACTGAATATATATATATATATATATATATATATATATATATATATTAAATGATATACGACAGTATAACTTTGGTTACATCTAACCCAACAATGGACAAAACTAGCTACTCATATAATCATGAAGTAGCATAAAATACATGGAGGAAATAAGAAAATATGTGAAGAATGAAACCCAAAGGAAATTTTCTCTCTCAATGGGTCAGTAGTTTCGTGCCAAATAAAGTAATTATTTTGCCAAATGACAGTCAATTTATACAAGAGCAAATTTTCTATTTTTAGTGAATTGTAGTTTAAACTCAAAATTTTTACTTAGCTAAAATGCAAAATAACGTAAGTGCAAAAATAGAATCTAGCTTAGGTCTCAAATTTAGCTCAAGCATGCAGATATCTTTCTGCTTCGTGCCAGAATTTAGCTTATAAGCTCTATTTCTTAGCTTAGTTGCACCTAAATTTGCCTTTTCTTCAAAATGGCTCTAAAGCTTTTCCACTTTCTACTACACTTTTACAAAAAGTAGACAAAAAAAATATAAGATGCAACCTAA
>CM023957.1:15243896-15282497 GCA_013407115.1 Glycine latifolia | reverse complement strand
GAAATTAAATATCTAAACTAAACATTTAATATTCATAAAACTAAGATAAAATGAAATTAAATATCTAAACTAAACATTTAATATTCATAAAACTAAGATAAAATGAGTAAAACTTCATTCTAAATTTGAATAAAATAAGATTAATTGTCTTATGAAACATGTAAAAATTAAGTATTTAAAATTATTAATATAACACTCAATGTGTTGTGATTTTGGAAGCTTGGTTTGATTTTAACATGTAAGATTAATTGATTTTCGCATACGATTAATATTGTCTTCTTATACTGAGACAGATTATTCAATCTAACACCACTATTTTGATCGGTTGAAGCAGGATCAACATGTTAAAATCTTTTTAATTATTGAATTTTGTGATAATTTATTAATATTTTACTAATTTTAATTATTTTATATTGGCACATATTACTAGCTTGGTTAATATGCATTGGTATGGCAGTTTGACTCTTTTTTTCTTTGGTTAACTACTTGAGTGCCCTTTACAAAATTATTTGGTGTTGGATAATTTAGCTATTTGAATAATTTGTTGCCATTTACCCTTTATTCTTTTTGAATAATTTAGCTAAACTTCCCTTTATTGGAGTTGGATGTAATGAAACTAACTTCCATGTACCCTCTATGACTTTTGAATATACAATGTTTATGCTTCAATTTGCAATACTCTATTCTATGCTTTATGTTTATGTATGGTTTGAATCATCCATAGGTTATTTTGATTTGTGGTTGAAAAACTCTTTAAATCTTGAACTGAAGTACGGTAGCTAATAAACAGTGTTGCTACTTGCTAGGAATACGATTTGGTTTATTAGTCATCTTAAGATCATGCATTTTTCTTAAGGAAGAAATTTAGCCTCTCTCCACCTAAGGCATTAGGATTTGAGTAAAATTGTGGATTGATATGTCTTTTTAAGTATAAATGTGATTAAAGTTCTTGAGATACATGGTAAAAAGGATTCATGAAGTTGAATTGCGATGTTTTATGTTATCTTATTAAACAAAAAATTTCTACATTCTAAGTGCTCGCTAAAATTATCAAAACAAAAATCCCATCACTTATTTAGTTTAATCGTTGTTTAATTCACACTCATCATTTATATTTTTGTTATTCAAATCAATTATGGTTTCTAATAGTTTAGAGAGTGAAAAACATGATTTTAATTAAGTATTACACAAGTCTCTTGAAAGACAATACACCCTACATATCACTTTGCTACTTATGTAATTTTATACGTTGTCATTGGCATAATAGCCACCATAATTCATACTCATTTGAAGGCGAGGGCTCTTGCTTTCCCTTGTTCTTTCTTATTATTGTAACTGACTTTTTCTTTCTCTTAATTTAATTTGTTCACAAATAAAAATATGCTACAATACTTTCTCAATTCAATTTTGTATAGAAATAGATATACTAGAATGGATTCTTATTGTAATTCCATGAGTGATAAATAACATGAGGAGATGAATTATATATTTTTATTATTGCACTACAAAAGCATGTTACAATATGGTGGCTTATAAAATGGGCAATTCCTTATGAAATTGCTATCTTTGAGTGACGAGTGACTCAAAAATTGTGGTTTCTTAGGGAACCGTTAAGAAACCATTGTTAAAAGGCCCCTCCTTCTTAAGTCATTGATACTTCAAAAACAGCAATTCTATAGGAAACTCATTGAAAGGCCTCTCTTTTAAGTCATCGATACTGCTATTAAAAGGCTATTTTTCAGAACATGTTAAAACAAGTCATGGATCATAAACACAAGCCTAACTAATCTTGAGGGAACGACCAATATCAAAGAGTGATAAGCTTTGATCAATTTCAATCCTTCACCATTTGAATCCTCTGCAACACCGATTGGCGTTTGGATCAGAATCAAACAATAATAAGGTGATGCATTATATCAAAACATTATGTTAATATTATAAAAAAAATTAATATATCATCGTTATATCTTACTCTTTACATAGTAATACATCGAATTAGCAATGTTTATATGAATAGTTCAATTTAAGTACTTAAAATAATATATACCTATGGACACGAATCAACTGACTATTTTGTTAGTATTTGAGTCTCGTTTTTGTAGTGGTACATGTCCTATCCAAAATAAGTCACAAGAGGCGTATCCAAATAAGCCAGTAACAATTTATTCTTTTTTGGTAGTGGGAGACAAAACAAGTACACGTTATTGACAAAGTAAATTAACACTAAATAGGAATAAATTATAAATGGGGTGTGTTCCTTTATCAATTACCCACTAAATAACCCCTAACCTTTTTCACATATCCAATATTTGACTATCCTTCTTGCCATAATTTGGATCGGGCACTACCTCAGATACTCGCATGATCACTTTAGAGAGCTTCGGAGGCGATAATGTACTTCATGTTGCTCCCGATGTAAGAACTGTGATGTGGTCAAGGTCATTTTGTCACAATATGCTCAAGTTTATTCTCATTACTCGTCAGTTGTTTGTCATTGCCAAATTGTTAAGCTTTTTTGGGTACAGAGCGAGACGTTATTCCCAGTGTTTCCAGACCGTGAGAAAGGAATATCTTCGACACTTTTAATCTAAATTAATTTACATCAATCATACATGAATCAAATAATAAATACAAAAATATTATAAAAAAAGAGGTGAAAGAAAAGGAAAAGAGTGAGCATAAACTTATTTATAAAAAATGCAATAGCATTTCTAAAATTAACTCATTGAATTTCTTTTTGTTTTTTTGGTAAAGAACTAATTGAGTTTCTAAATCAGTTCTTGTTTGTTCCTAAAAAAAAATCAGTTCTCGTATATCTTTCTAAAATTAATCGTTTTCTTTAAAGGCTCTAAAATTAATCGTTTATAACTCAATATCAATGCAGAAAATTATGCTCAGATTCTCATATGTTCTCCATTGCCCTGGATCTCATCTAATGCTGCATTTTCGGTCTGTTCTTCTCCATCTAGCAGGTCCCTACGATTTCTTGTTCTGCGTCCACCTAGCTGCTTGTACAATAAATTTTGTTTACACCTTTTTTACTTAGAAACAAGATTTTCCAGTCCGCAAAATTTGAAATAGAACTGTTGCTCGATCAGTGCAAAGAACAGTAGAACACGATTTCGATTTCGATTTTGACAACAGAAAAAGGGTTCAACAGAAAAATGCGAGGACCAAAAAGAAGAAGAAGAAACATGCCCAGAAGAAAAGGGAGTTTTTCCTTTTCAAATTCATGTAACCTTGATCAAGATGGAAACTTGCCTTTCCTGTTATACCAATGTAGGAAAAGGGTACCATATTTATTTTATTCAAATTCATGTAATCTAAGATGGAAAGTACATGGATCCCCATTATTTTAGTCTCCAACAAAAGAGACACACAACAGTACACACTACACACATTCTAAGAGTGACACTAAACAGAAACAAATTGAATACTAGTGCCTATCTATTTCTAATTCGTTCAAGGGATCTCAAAGTGCTTTTTTCCTTCCTAATTAAGCTGAACATTGGTGTCATATGTTGCTCCGGCCTTCCAATCACTAGAGATAGCATTCTTGGACTGCACCCAGTAAAGCCCTGCACTGCCACTCACTTGGAACCTCAAGTAGATCTCACCGTTTGGTGGGTTGCTATAGTCAAACATTGCCCCAAATGCCCTGCGCATTGGCCTCCATTCTTGGCAATCTTGCTGCACAGTTCAGAACATTTCATGAATCAAACTTTGTACTACATTGAGAGACAGAGTAAAAATGAACTAATCTTTTAGTGCTTGTTTGGTTTCACATTTAATAATCCAAATGTTAACATACTGGTTAACATATTTTAAGTAAATGTTTATATATCAGATCACATGTTGGGAAATTGATTTAGGTTCAGAATTGATCGAGTTGAAATAACTTCTTTTTTTGTTGAATGTAGGCCGAGAATAAAAAACTAATTTTTTGAAGTACTGATATTCAAGGAATAGATCTCTCAACTTATGAAAGTGTTTACATATCTAATTACACGTTGAAAAATAACTTTAAAAAGTTTTCACATTGGATAAGTTTTATTATTAACTTTTTTTAAAAATTTAAAACATTATGCATAAATAAATCATTTCATTTCAAAATCAATTTAAATTAACATCAATTTTTTTCAAAAATTAATTTTACAAACGCTCACAAAAACACACACTTAAGACAATTTGCATGACCAAGTTTGTATATTTCAATGATTCAGTCTAATAATTTAGAAATTTTTCTGCTAAGAATTGCATGCATATAAGTGCAATAACCAACCAAACATAAGTATACCTGAAACAACTGAACAGCAGTGACATCGTATGTTCCATCTACATAGAGAACCACAACAGCAAAGTAGTCAGGGTTTCTGCTGTGTTCATGGACCTTAAACACCACGTTATAGCCAGCGTATCTGCAGGGGACCCTTCTGTATTCAATATCCACTACACCGTATTTGAACAACTCTGCAGATGCATCCGCGTTTCGTCCCAATCTCGAGTAGGCGCGTGGACTCATTATGAAGTCTGTTCTGTCTCCCTCACCATAGTCTGTTACCACCACATATGCTCCATTTTCATCACAGTATTGTGGTATTTTGCACCTTGCCTGAAATATCATCATCGTTTATTACTTGCCATTTTTTTTCAAATAAATAAATATTTCGTTTTAAGGACGATGAAGCTTTTCCATTTAAGCTAAATTATGTTTTTCGTCATAAAAATGATCAAAATTCCTATTAAAAGATTTAGTATGTTTTTTGTGCTAGTAAGAT
The DNA here is from genome assembly GCA_013407115.1 of Glycine latifolia. Taxonomy (NCBI): domain Eukaryota; kingdom Viridiplantae; phylum Streptophyta; class Magnoliopsida; order Fabales; family Fabaceae; genus Glycine; species Glycine latifolia. The sequence continues at coordinate 15,277,719 of CM023957.1, read as the reverse complement.
TGAAACATGTCAATTTTAGGATTGAAAATTTATATCAGTTATATAGGTAATTAATGTAAAAAAAATGTTACATTTTAATTTTATGAAAATAAGAACATATTAAAAATTTTATAAGAATGAATTTCGATTATTTTTATATTATGAAGATAATATATTTTAATATTTCTTATACTAAGGACTACTAGAAAAATTGAATATTGAAAAGGGAAAGAAAATTACCTGATAGCATGCACCACAACCAGTCCCATTCCTCCATAGCCTAGACACTCCTGCCACACTTCCATCATTCACAGTCCTTCCATATTCGCCAAAGCCACAAGCTCCTCCTGAAACATATTTTATTTGTTGTGTTATGCTGCAAATAATAATGATTTTTTTATACAAATACCATAGAAGTATTCTTGAAATACGTGTCTACAAAACTAAAAACGGAAAGATTTAAAAATATATATATATATAAATGTTAAATATATTGTCGATTATTTAATGTTGAAATAATGGGGCATAGTTGCAAAAGGTAGTATAATGTCACACTACCATATAGTGCACATTTTTTACTTCTAAAAAGCATGCCCAGGAAGTACCATTCATCAACAGAGTAAATTTTCTAGATTTATTTTTGGTTAAAAAATATCAAGATCATTATTGAAACATGCAAACATGGGTGTATATCCTAAATTCCTAGTCAGCAAACAAATGTGTTTGGCACAAACAATTTATATGTACTAGCACATTCCATAGTTAGAAAAAAGGCTCATACTTGGATTCCCATAGCAATCAGGGCTACCATAATATGTGGCTCTGGAGTCAGTAAAAGAGTCCTGTGAGCTACACAATGCAGGTAAAAGAAGTATAACACAAGCAAGGCCAAGTTGGTGCTTAAAAGTAAGTTCCATGTCCAAATGACAAATTCTCAAGGGTGAAGAGTAGGAAAGAAAATGCAGCAAGTGATTAGTAGTGACCAATGTAATGAAGTAATGAGTATGTAATGATAGAATGATTTGTGAGATAGGAAGCAAAGATTGGGGTCATATTTATAGTAATGGACTAAGGTCTAGATAGTACAGGTGTTAGTCCACTTTTTTCTCCCACTTGAGGACTATGGATTGGGATAATGATGTGTACATTTTAGACCCTAGCTAGCAATATTGAATAATCACCAGGATCCTTCCTATGAACTGATTTATCGTTACATATTATTAATATTAGAATGCTAAAATGCCTAACTTGGTTCTATCGTGAGAAACAGTATTCTGGGAAGGTCCATGCACTTGCAGCTCCAGTCAAAGTTCAGAAATTTTATCCAAAGGGGCGCGCGCGCCAGGATATATACCATTCTTTTTTAAAATAGATCCCGTCGTTAAACTAGTCAATTTTCTAAACCGGAAACTAAAGTACTAAACCAGAAACTAATCATAAGTTCAAAATAGTTTAAACCAGAAGCTAAACCGATTTAGGCCGTTCATCAATTTTCTATTTGACTAACCACTTTTATATAATTTTAAAAAACACATATTTCTTTCGTCACTAATTATAACACATTGTTAACTAATTCACACATGTTAAGAAAGTTGGTAAATTTAGTTATTAGCATTAAACTTATATATAACTGTAATATTTTTTAAAAATTTATCTTTAAATAATTAATGCATTCAGAGAAAATAATAGTAGCGGAATTTTAATTTTTGAAACTAAAACCTTCCATTTTTCAATCTTCATGAGAGAGAGAAAAAAAATCATAATATTTATTATTTATGAATTAAAATAATTAAGAATAGTTTGGTTAAAATATAATTAATGTAATGAACAATTAAAAAAGGTCTCATAAAAAGAGAGAATTTTTTTTAAACAATGTCAAAGCAAATACTACTTATAGGTACTATTTTTATTTTATTTTAAAAAGTATATTTTTTTCATATATATCCAAGGGGGGTGTATAGGCCGGAGTGTATAAACACCCAGGAGAAATAATGAGATGGGAAAATGACTATTATTTTTTGTTGAAAGTGATATCCTTGTAATCAAAATTCATTGAGATTAATTTCCTGAGACATAAAAAATAATTGTCTTTTTTAATAAAAAAATTCATACGGTCAAAAAATCAAACTTTATTATTGTGCTTATAAAATCAATTATCTATCAATTATATTTTACATTGTTAGTAATGAAGACAAAAGAAAAGCATGATAAAAATTATAAAAAGAGGGAAGTAAAAACTCATCATTAGTTTTAAAATATTAATTTTTGTATCTTCTTTATATTATTTTTTTTCTTTTAATTTCATTACATTATTATTATATATTTATCATTTTTTTATTTTAGTAGACATTATTAGGTTAAATTAATTTTTTGCCTTCTAATTTATTATTTAGGTTTAATTTGGTCTTTTAATTTTTTTTGGTGCAATTTGATCTTCTAGTTTTTTTTTTCAATTTGATCATCTAATTTTTAAAAACAATTCATTTTTTTTTAGAGAAATATGCATTTTGTAACGGTTTAAAATCTATTAGTGATGATTTTAAATCGACACGTGTGAATATTTCTTACAATTTAGATTAAACGATCAAATTAAATTTATTTTAAAAATTAAATGACCAAATTCAACTTAAAAAAATTAGGAGACTAAATTGACCCCAAATAATAAATTAGAGAAAAAAAATTAATTTAACTTTATTGTTTTTTTTTTAAATTAACATTATTGTTATTCTTCCTGTTTTTGGAATAGTTTACTGGTTCTGAATACTAGATTTTACGATAGAGTGCATTTTTCTGCCATTTTGTGCTTGATGTATAACTTAAAATTTAAGACATGGTTTCAGTTGGATCTAACTTTGATTGAAAATTACTTTTACTTTTCCATTTATTTTCTAACTTCGTCCTATTTGTTACTTGGTGAGACTGTGAAAGTACAAAAACACCAACCATGTACCGTGAGGAGAGGGTATACATCAAATCTTCAGCTATATTCGCATCTCTACAGCATTAAGTTGTCTAAATGATGAGACTCATTTTCCAGTTGATTAGAAACTGAGAAGACAAAGATATGACATATTGATAACCTTTGAACTAACACACACTAAGGTATAGTTTTGACTTTTGAGGATTCTCCTGTTAAAATGTGGTTTATTCTTGCGGTTTTTCGAACTGTTTATTTTTTCGATTCTGAATTTCACCACGGAGTCATTTTTTCAAATATAACTAGTACAAAGGTTAAAATTCTAAGATTTAATGATGAAGATACACTTGAGAGACTTTAATTTACAGACATCAAACAATCAAACTATTTTTAATATAATAATCATATAAATAAATAGATGAAGAAACGTATAAATAACTAGAGTGATTATTGTTCAAGATTCCATACGCATGCACTTAAATCTCTAGCAGCCACGTTGGTCGTAACGCACCCACAGATTCATTATTTGGCACGCTATGTAATCGACAAATTGTAATTGAATTACTCGGGGCTCGTTCAGGTCAATATAAATCATTTTAAATTGTATAAAAGTTATAGTAGTAGTGATAGTAATAATAATAGGTCCCTTTAATTCCTTTGTGCCTGCCGCCAAGTTATTAGCGATTTTATGGTTGCCAAGTAGAAACGAGAACTGCAAAGGCATCCCCTCGAGTATAATAATTAGTAGTGTTAATCTGAGTTGGCCCTCTCTCCCTTGTGAAGTTAACTTACAACGGCTTCAATTGATCTTCTAGCATAGTTTGCATTGGTATAAATATGCATATATCTAAATGTTAATAAAAATTAAAATAAAATAAAATAGTAGTGTTAGGTTTTTTTTTTTAATGAAGAACATTAATGTTAGATTTATTTTTCTTTATATAAATTTAGTTTACCAAAACTAAATTATTAACATAAACATTAATGGGCAAGTGTAAGTCCCCCATTGTGAAGGAGGCAACCAATCACCAAAATTTGAAATCTAATGGAGTAGGTGCTTCTTAAGTCCAGCCATCCATGTGGTGGCTCCATCCTTATTACACGAAGCTGCCAAGAAAGATGATGCTGAACACGCAGTTGTCTTACAATATAGTGCTTTGAATAATTGAACCTTTTTTGTTACACCCACAATTGTTTGAATGATAGAACTTCCCTTCTTCTTTTTTTTTTTTTTTTATCTTTTGTTTGTTTTATGTGATAAGTACCCACGGTTCAAAAAAGAACTACACACGGGATATAAAAAATGGAGAATAAAATGAGAATACGCGATATTTTTAGGAATTAAATAAAAAAATAGCAATATTATATATTACTGAATCATTGATTTCACGCTTTGACGGTTAATAAAAGAAAACTTAATGCAAAACAAGATATTTATTTATTTATATTTTATATGATTTTTACCACTCAATTAAAATTGACTGCATAGCATTGACCACGTAAATTAACAACCACTGAAATACTCCACGTAACTGGTGATCTCAATTCCTGAATATACAACTCATTAAACATTTTTAGAAAAAAAATTACCATTATTTTGTTACTCAGCAATCATATCTAACTTAAAATATGATAGTTTCTTGTTAAAGATACTTATGGTTAAAAAAAATCTAAACTTTTACATATCCATACTCTGATCTTACCATCTCATGTTAGCAAGGTGACGTGAAGAAGGATGCACAAGAAGCCTTAAATCGCCATTAAGTTTTTAAAAAAAAAAAAACTTATTTTCACATATTATTCACTAAATGTGGTTTTTAGTTCGTACGAGTACTAAATTAAACAACACTTGCCTATACTCGACCAATATCAATGTGCATTCTCATACATTATTCTATTAGCTAAATTTAAGTAAAATGTTTATTAAATTAAATTAATACTTAATATACCGACTGAAATAAAATACCTCTCTTAAAAGCTACACCCACATCTTCCCAGATGTATCACAAATTCCTTACTGTTTAAAATTTGACAATTTGTGATACTGTTTTTCAAATTTGTTAAACATTGCCATTAATGATACGAGTTTCGTTCTACTAATACAGACAAAAACATTTTGAATTAGAATGAACCAGAATACAATAATGTGATGTGTACAACAGAAACCAATCATGTGTACAACGTATTAGAAAACAAGTAATGGTAGATCCTTCAGCCTATATTGTTGGGGGAGGGAAATGTAGACTACGATATTAACAATGAGACTCCAATGTCCGCTACTTGCTTGGCACGGTTGTACAATTTGACTGCTGATCTTGATCTTCGATTTCAACTGATCTACTTCTATTCATAAACAAAGAATTTATTAAGAATAGAAAACAACTATTGAAAGAGAATAAGGAATCCGCATGACCAATTCCACACAAATTCCTGTAGTAAGGAACAATTCCATCAGAAGAAATATATCAGACCATGCTAAAACAGCCTTTGATTGGAACACTTAATCTATTTAGCTCAGCACACATTTTACTATTCTTGCTAAATAGTAGAGTACTACCTTTACTTTCACGGTTTCATCCCTCCCATCTCAAAAATAAATCAGGTCAGAAAAAGGAAGCATAGGGGAATATTGTTTTAAAAACAAAAAGTACAATCACTATAATGGCCATCAATATTGATAACACACTTCATCAACAGGACATGCCACTTAAATTAGATAATGCAAAAAAATACCCAGCCAAGACTAACGGACCACAAATATGCAAGTAGCATATTCCTGTGTCTCCCTTACATCATCTGTCTTCAACACGTGTGGTGAAGCAAGCACCCAACTAACAAGATGAAACTAAATGAGGCCAAATACATTATACAAAGGGGGCCTATTCACCAATTCAATCAGTCCTAACTCTAATGGCTATTTGTAGTGCAAATGCAAGATATAAACAAGTATACCAAACAGCCCAAGCAGCAACCTTAGCATGATCATAAATGTACCCTCCTGGGATTATGATTCCCTAAAGTTCAAAAGTAACTGCACCATCATGCAGTTCAAATCCAACAGATTATATTATATCTTAAGTTTCATATTTTATCTTAATTTTTTGTTTGTTTGTTATAAAATAAAGCTTATTTATGGCTTAGATCCCTAGCAATTATTTTCTTAACTGTAGAGATCTTGATCCCTTCAGATACATTTCTGTATAGTTTGGGGGTAGGTGGGGAAAATAATTGCATAGGCCATAATGCCATATAGACATTAAAATATGTAATCACTCCCTTAATAGCAAGAACCGGGTTATGCCTGTAGTGGAAAAGAAAAGAATAGAAACTACCGAAGTTGTGGATATCGCTGTCAATAAAAGCTTACTAGTTAGATCATTAAGAGTGACAAGCTTATTGAAAGCATCATATATTCCCAAATAGGTTCAAACAAAGGGCTTTGGCACACAAACATGAAACACTAACTCATGGTTGGTGCAATCATTATATCACACGAGCCATAATATCTCTAACCCATGCATAATATCATGAAAAATGGATACAAATTTTTGGCTAGAAAATTACCCACTTTACAGTGACAAATACCAAAAGCTTAAAGTCAAGTGTAAATAGAAAAATTATAACCACAGGTGATTGCTTAATTGACCAATAACTTCATGTGCATTTAATTTCTGAGCAACACAAACAACCCAGCAAAATAATAACAAAGAACCATTAGATTTAAAAAGAATTGTTGGTAAAAAGGGGACAGTTACTCTTCTTCTAAGATAACATTAGATCAATTTTGAAGTTGCGACAACTGTTTAATACAATAATGACTCACAATGTACTTTACCTGAACTCCAAGAAAATGGCATTTTAAATCCCAACTGTCAAATAAGCCGGGCCTTTTTAAGGTCAGAAACAACTCCACGATCTTCAGTGCCCCTATCATTGTATATAACCTGCAACAAGACAGTTATTTTAATTTTCCAGGCACACAAATGACAAAAAGACAATGTCTATGGAAAGTACCTTATCTATGATGCCATACTCAACAGCTTCACTAGGGCTAAAATACTTTGGACGCTGAATATCAGCTTCAATCTGCTCAGGTGTTTTTTCCATATGCTTTGCATACAATTTAACCTTTAAAAAAATTAAACATCGTGTATGTGAGTTGTTATAATAATCTTTCAATCAGCCTTTGTTAAAGATAATTAGAAAAACACTAAAACCTACACTCTTAAAGAGTCCATAGTAAACCAAAAGCATTCACAAATCCATTGTGAAGCCCAAATACAAAACAATTCATAATCTCATATGCTTTGCAGTTGAAGGGAAACAACAAATGTTTGGCTCATCAACAAACTGATATTTCAATATTTTGAAAGGACTAAAAACACAAAATAATGCACTGGTCCACATAGCTTTACAGATAGCAATAATCAATTACTAGTTAAAAAAGAGGCACTTGGTGCCTCTATCTTTATTTTTAAAAAAGAAAAAGTAGTGAAAGAAAGTAGTGGTAGCATTTTTTTTAGGAGAAGTGACAGCAGTTACATCTCGAAGGTTCATGAAGGAAATAAAAACAGTTATATATATTAAAGGATAATTTAGGAATAAGAAATATGTACACCAAAAGGGGTAATTGCCTTTACTAATAGTTATATATAACTAAAACTTAACTATAAAAAAATAAAATTAGATTGAAGTACTTACCAATTCTGTCTTCACATTATTGACTTCTCTTCTTGCAAGGTTAACATCTGTTGCTTGACCTTGAAACCTTGCAATTGGCTGCAAATTGAAAAAACATACTGTTAAGAAACTTGGATAAAAGATCCCCAAAAGGCCAAGTAACTGAAGCGACCATTCATGTGCTAGCACACAACAACTCAAGCTTTTGGGATAGTTAGGGGTTGTTTGGTTTAAGAAAATGTTTTTTATTTTCATTTTTTGTTTTCACTTTTAAGTAGAAAAATGCCACCTTATTTTCAGTTTATTTCCTGTTTTCAAACGTTAGTATAGAAAACAGTGAAAACTTTTTATTGTTTTCTGTTTTCAGAGTTTTGTATCTGAACTTTTGTGTCAGAAAGTGAGTTATGAGCCTAACTCAACCATATAAAACCGGCTTGTAAGGTGAGGACTGCTCCCCACTTATATAGTTTATCTTGATACTATCTTTAATCGATGTGCAACTTCAACATGTCCCATTTTGTCCACGGCTACCTGCCATGTGGGACTTTCAACACACCCCCTCTATGTAGGGTGACCACAATTTAGGTAACTTTTCCAATACCCCCCCCCCCCCCCCTCTTCATGCTCAAGGCTACCTACCTAGAGTGTGACGGACACAGGGACCCATCTAAGATAGGCTCTGATACCATGTCAGAAAGTTAGTTATGAGTCTAACTCAACACTACAAAATAGGCTGGTAAGGTGAGGATTGCTCCCCACTTATATAGTTTATCTCAGCACAATCTTTAGTCGATGTGGGACTTCAACATGTCCCCTTTTGCTCACAGCTAGCCGCCATGTGGGACTTTCAACACACTCCTTCTATCTAGAGATGACCACAATTTAGGTGACTTTCCAACATTTTGAAAACAGGAAAGAAAGTAAAAAGTAAAAACAGAAAATGAAAACAAGAAATGCTTTCTCAAACCAAACAATGTAACAGTAAGAAATGGCTGGGAACAAACCTGTCTTATCATTATTGTTGATGATGGCAAAGCAGAACGGTTTCCCTTTGCACCAGCAGCCAAAAGCAACGCTGCTTCTCCCCAAGCATTACCAACACACAGAGTAAAAATAGGAGGCTTGACATACCTGTATCATAACAACTTGGGTAAATTTATAAACAGACTTTCTATGGGGAATTCTTCAAGTTGGGAAAAAGCTATAGAATAAAAAGAGACTATGTGTCCTATTTGGGGGTAGGGTTGTACAGGAAAAGTAAACATGTTGTCCATCATACATATGAGAACATTTGGTATCATGTCCATTTAAAATCTAATAGATATTAACATCATGTAGTTAGCATCCAAGGGCAGAAATATTAATCCAAAAGAGATAAGGAGAAGGTATGCAGTATAGCAAAACTTGGGGAAATTATTGCCAAATAAAGATCAGCATTTATTGACATCATAGACAGAGTTTATGACAACACAGGAAACGCACAACAACTTCTAAACAGGGTCAGTCATATACATAAGCTGACATATATTAGCTCCATGAATCATGAAACACTCATTGAGAACAACAGCTTTAGAGAAAGAGTGAATTTAGAAATCTGGCGTCAGTTGAAAACCTTCATACAATTTAGAGATCCTCAAAGGTACTCAACAAAAGTCAACACCAGCTAGATAATCACTTTCAATGGAAAATACCTGGGTAAGGATGCATATTATAGGTACTACTACCACACAAATTGCCACCCCACAGAGGGACTTGTGGGTTCCTAATTATTAAAATCTGAACACAGTGCCTATGTAAGCACTGCCAACAAAAGGACTTCTCCACCTTACAACCCAAAACGTGCAATGTGAGGTGCAGCAGAGAAAATAAAGAAAGACAGTAGTTAAAGATTTTTTCCATTTAATGACACCTATGTAGTATATAGTCGAAGAGCCCAACATAAGTGAGATAAAGAAAATAAATGACATGATCACAGAAAGCATAGAGATAATAACCTCATCACGTCATAAATTGCAAAGGCCTCAGTCTCATAACCCAACTTCTCGCCTCCCTGAAAGAAGGAAACAAAATTCTGTTAAACAAATGAATATTTTCATGGAGATTGTAGCATCAAAATTCTTGTATCTTATGAAAGTTATTTGCTGTTCAATAGTAGTCACACTATAGCTCAATAGTTCAGATTGATTCCTGTAGCGACCTCCTAGTAGGATAAGGCTGAATTCTTGCTGTTGTTATTGTTGTATATGATATTCTCATAAAGCTGGTAGCTATCTGCTCATAATACAAATTCTAAACTTTGATACAAAAAGAAATATAGTAACTTTTATTGATTTTATTAATTTCATTCAGCTAGGCTATTTAAAATAATTATTAAATTATCTATGCTAATATGTCTTAGGCAGGGGTTTAGCATTAGCATCATTGCATCTCCATAAAAATATTAAACTAAACCCAAAAAATGTTATGATTAGTAATAGTTTCAACTCATCCTTATTATTCTTTAGTTTCTAAAAGAACAAGATTGACAAGTGTTGGCAACTTCGTGTGGCCCTATATGATAAGATAAGATATGAACTGCAATTAAGTAGGATTGTGATTGTAATTACCGTAATTAGGGGGATTGATTGTGTGCAGTTTTAAATTGTGATCTGTTTCCTTATTTCCTTAATTAGGGTAGCCTCATTAGGATCTATAATTTTCTACATTTCAGTCAACAGAAACAATTTGGTCTTTCCTCTCTTCTCTATTTTCAAGTACATGCATGTATCAAGATGGCAATCTCAACATATTATTAGCTATTAAATATTGGTCCCCTTGACTCAAAATCCTGGCTCCAACACTTTTGGCTGTCATAAAAGCTCCATAAGCCATGGTGTATATAAAAAGTGAGGCTTGGTAGATTTGTAGGCTTTAGATATGCTTCATCCTCACAGGATTGGGCCTAGACTCAACCCAACCTAGAACACCCCCCACCCCCCCAACTACCTGCCCAATGCTCGCAACCTGGTAGTACCTTAGGCTAGTTTGGACTTATCTCAAGAGCTTCACTTTCTGTACACTATAATCTAGTGAGAGCATGGACTAGTGCACTCATCAACACCTCTATTCACCATAATTGATAGTATATATGTTTACTGTGCATCACAATTAAAAGCAACTGCCACCAATATTGTGCTTGTCAAAATTTACATTGATATGCATTTCAGATAAATAATCAAACTTAACGGTTAAGCAAGTCTTGCAATTTCTTAGCACAAAGGACAACTTGAAAAAGGAAACCCCAAAAGGCATGATTTTTATTAAGGTGCACTGCACTAGGGAAGAATATACTTATTAATTCCTAAAAAATAAATGTGTTTACACGACAAAACCAATTATATTTCTAATGAAGTTGTTAGGAACCAAGAATTGAAATGAGGAAGAAAAGAAATGATTTTATTGACTAGTAAGAAAAGAAAAGAAAATAGGAGAAAAAACTCTCCTCCAAGGTTTTCCCTTCACAAAGGATTTCTCCTTTCACAAAGAGCTAATGCTCAATTTACAATGACAACAAATCTGCCTCTCTCCTATCCTTCTTCCCCTATTTATATCTAATAAACCCCTCTAACTAACTAGTTAATAGTCTATCTATCTTAACTAACTCTCCCTTCTCCTTATATCCTAACAATACACCACTCCAAAACATCAACCTTTTCCTCAAGGTTGGAATTTGAAAACTGGAATTGTACATTGAAACCTCCTCAAGTTTTCTCCGATTGTTGGAAGACATTTGCACCCCTTGTAGCTTAACTAGGAACGACCCACTGCCCCTACATGCGGGGTTGAGTTTGGTGGCACCGGTGGAGGTCGGAATGGAAGCAAATTCTGATTAAACTGGACCTCCATGTGTGATGATTCAATCTCTTTCCACATCTGCTCTTTTAACATGTCATCAGGTACACAGACATCCAACTTAGCAGTATAAATCCTGCCACCCAGTTTGAATTCCAAGTTTCTGCTCCTCTTTTATGAATCTCATTTCTACAGCCCATTTGGCATGATCCACTATGTAAAAAGTTGGACCTCCTTTGCTGAATCCCAAAACTCCCCCTTCCTCTTTCTCATCCTTCAGAACTGAATCATTTACACTAACAGGGTGTGCCTCTTTGGTGTCCCTCTATGGGGGACCAACTGTGAACCCGCTGGCCACTTCATGCAAACTCAAGTCCAGTGGCTTCGGTGGTGGTGGGGATGAGGGTGGAATCCGTATAACTTGAATCATCATGACTGTCTTTGTACCTCCCGTCTGCCTTGGCTCCATTGTCGAGCTGCCATCCACAGACACAACAAATTTAATGCTAAAGGCTCACCCAACAAGTTGACATTCCAAGATTCCAGCATCATTGACGTTCCAACAACTTCATGAATGATTTTTGTTTCATCATAACAATCTTTTTATGGAAATCTGAATCTTGAAAACAATGTGGCTTGGTTGCATCACCAGCTTCGACTTCCTTCTTGATCAAATCTGTAATTGGATTATCAAGAAAATTGTCTTCGCAGCCCACATTCTTCACTCTATTTTCCTTGTGCTTCTCCCTCTTTATCGATGGATCAACTTCTTCCTCCATAACCTTTTCAATCTTTGTTTCTATTGCTAATTTTGCTTCATTTTTTATTTCTTCTCCACCAGAAAGGGTGTGGTTCTTGATTACTGAACCTTCTTTACTTCTGTTTTCTGATTTCAAGAACTGCAATGGGTCACTGTCACACTCAAAACTGCTACCCTTTAAATCAGTTCCCCCTTCTATGCTTCTATCAAAGCTGGGTAGTTCCACTTTTCTTGTCCAAGAACTAGCCTTTGCTTCACTGAATTCTGAGCCACTTCCCTCCATGCTATTTCTGTCTTGTTGAGAGGCATAGGAATCAACTTCTTCATTCAAGATCTTGCGCAACATGTGTTTCAGCTCTGAAATGTTGGTCCTCTCTTTCAAGAACTCTATGGAAGTCTCCCTTTTTTTTATGTGGGTTTCTGTCTCAATTTGCTTTTCTTGCTTCAAGATACTCAATCTGTCAAAGATGTGGTTACCGTAGCGATCTCCGCATTTTTTTATCAAAGCTGTGGAAAATGATTCCCAATCTGAATCTGGGTGGTTTTGGCTCCAAATGTAGAACCAATGTGTCGCAGCACCCTCCATGCTCATGAATGCATATTGCAGCTTATGGAACGAAGGAATTTCTTGTACCTCAGAATTTTTCAGCCCTAGCAATCCAACCAATTGGGTTTGTCCCCATGAACGCTGGCAGCTCCACCTTCTTAGCCCAAATTTGCACTTCCTCCATATCTAACACTGGCTCTCCCTCGAAGATCCAGCAGGTCGGACTAATTTGTTGGGAACCAAGAATTTGAAATGAGGAAGAAAAGAAAGGGTTTTATTGACTGATAAGAAAAGAACGGAAAATAGGAGAAAAACTCTCCTCCAAGGGTTTTCCCTTCATAAAGGATTTCTCCTTCACAAAGAGCTAATGCTCAATTTACAATGACAACAAATCTGCCTCTCTCCTATCCTTCTTCCCCTATTTATATCTAATAAACCCCTCTAACTAACTCATTAATAGTCTAACTATCTGTCACATCTCCTCTAATTCACACACTCCCCAGTCCCCTGCCTCTCCATATTCTATTCCCTCTTACAACATGTCATTCTACATCAAGCGACTCCTGCTATATGCACTTCAGAAATAAGGTAAATGCTTTAAAATTAAATAAATCAGTTATCAACGCACATCAAACTATGAGAAGTATTTCTCATGGAGAAGACAAATCCTAGGCTGAATACATAGAGAAATGTTACTTACCTTAGTTGTCCCAGTGGAGTTTATGTATAGGTAAATAGGCTTATCATCATCTTCATATTGAAGGTAAAGAAATTCAGCTAGTATCAACTCAGTGACAGATGGAACAAGAGACATGCCCAAATAAACAATACGATTTTTGTATAAGTAAGAAGCTAAGTCCGGTGGAGGTTGCTCCCATGCACTTCCTCTTTGAAAAGGAATAACCTATCCAAAGACAAGAAAAAAGAACAACAAACCTGCATAAATATTATTTATAGCATATATTGTGCCATAAAATATTGTGAGAAATGATAGTAAACTCTATTTTTGGTTGAAATTTATTGAAAAGTACAAACTTTGGTGGGTCTCACTTCACATTTAATGAATCTCTCCTAATTTTGTAGTTATCAACAAATTTTAACCAATAGTAAAATGTGCGTTAGTAAGAGTGTGTTGCTTTCACTCCTCAAATATTGTACATTACAAGTTATACCACTTATTCACTTAATATATATAAATCATGCACAAAGAACTTTACACCTTAAGGAACCATGCAAGTTACAGAATGTTAGTTCAAGACACTGCACAGCAATGACCACATAAAACTTCTAATACAACATACAACATAGATCTACATAGTACATACATCAGTCTCTTTTCAACAAAAGAAACACAAAAACTAACAGAACATTAGAAGAAAAACAAAAAAGAAGAACAACGACATGAGCTCTATACACATGGCATCAAACAAAGACAAATAAAATAAAATAAAAAGAGGCTCCCTGCCCTCTCCACATACCTACCAAAAAGACTCTGAATAAACTGTCCAGTGTCCACTGACTACCAAAGAGAATCCATCAATAAAAATCCTATCCCTTATCAAGTAGACAAGTATGAGGACAAAGAAACCTAAAAAGCTGTGCAAGGCAAGTTACCAGAATTGATCATTGCCTCTTGGCACCTTAGGAATGTCTTTTCTAGTTCAGGCAAAGCATGCCTCTATCATCTTATTAGTAGCCCAGCCATCTAACTTGCTATCCACTATGATAAATGGGGTAAAGTAAGCAGAATGTTGCAAGAATTACTAGTTGTCAATCTTTGGAATTCTTAGCATCAAGTAGTTTAGGGTTTTTCATTTATGTAAATTGAACATCATAATCTTGACTTGTTGTATGAACATTGTGCTTGCAGAATGAGTAGTTTATTCCTATAGAAAATAGATGGAAAAAAGTCGAATATTGTACTGTTTTATTTTGATGATGTTAACAATTTTCTTTGGTAAGGTGTGCCATGCTTTTTATGGGCCTCTGTTGCTTCAGGGATTAAGGTGGCATTTGGTAAACATGCTAGAACAAGACAGAACATAACATGAGTTCTATTTAATGTTTGGTTTCAAAAATGAAATAGAACATGCAGTTAAAAATGGTTGGCTACCCTTTGTCTGTTTGTTTGGAAAAGAAGAAATAGGGTTGAGAGGAAAGACATAGGTTGGAAATAAAAAGTGTGGGATCCACAAGTTATTTTCACTCTATGTCTCACCTATCTCCATTCACCTATATATCTCTTATCTATTTCTTCCCAATTTCTCTTAAACCAAACACATTTAATTGTCACTCTATTTCTTACCTATTTCCATTCACCTTCCCTATTTTCATCTATCCGATTTCTCACCTAATATGATCGTCTATCCCAATAAATATTTTCTAGTTCTGCTTCCGAGCGAAAGCTATTTTTGATCAAGTTTGTCGTCTCTGCTTACAACTTCGTTTTGTTAGGTGTGCTTATAATGATTGACCTCAAGGACTCATTGATACATTTCAAAACACTGATTTGTAACCTGCAAACTCTATTCGAAAATGCCCTTAGCCATCACCAAAACCTACTCACCTCTTCTTCAATCACCATCAAAGTCAAATTCCACACCTCTATATCATGTCGCATTCGAATTGTATAAATTCCACAAACTGCAACATTTTCTGTTCTAGCAAAACGAAAACTATAAACCCTACGACCTCATACGCGTGCTCAGTGACAAATTAAGCGTTGAAAGCGATAAATTCACACTCGAAACTATCACAGCATGCACAGACAAGTTGTGAATATTCACGCCTAATCAGATTCTGAAATATTACAGCATTCACGTCAAGTCGCCAATCTCTTATCCAATTAGAAACAAGCACCGGAAATGCGAATGCGAAACGGGCTGATAAAAGAAGTTGAAAAAGCCGTACCATGGTAACGACGCCTCGTTTAGCGTTGGAGCCACGAAACGACGCGGGATTGAGGGAGGAGGGACGGAGCTTGTGGCCGGAGAAAGGGCTAGATGCGCTGCTGATTCCGGCGTAAGGAGCGACGAAGCTGGTGGAGAGAGAGGTCCTGACGGAGGAGGTGGAGGTGTTCAAGGCTCTGATTGGGGTTACAGTTCGAGATGAAGAGGGCAATGCCAGCATGGGCTTGTTGAGTGCGAAGCTAGAAGCTGCTGTGGCAACCTCCATGGTGTGACTGGTGAGTGAGACACTGCGTGAGAGAAGAAAATGGAGATACGAGGAAGGCACGGCTTTTAAATGGATGGCCTTGGGCTGGGCTTATTGGACTACGGCCCTGCTAGATTGTTTTTGTTGGGAACACCCCCAACTACAAGGCAACAAATGTTTCATGCACCCTAATCCAGAATGTAATTTACATTTTGGATTACATTCCGAAAGGTTAATCCGTAAAATTATATTACAACCGCGATTTCACAGGCTAATTTCACCTTCATATAGGAGAAATGGCCATCACACTAAATGATGTGTCAAGTCTTTGACATATTCTTGTTGTTAGGAGGTCATTTTCCTACCTTTCCTTTTCACACATTCTCTTCTTATGGCTAAGAAACTTGTACGAGTAGCACTTAGTGACAAGAGAGACAGTTTATGCCATGCTCGCTAACCTTATATATCTTGTTGGTTGCACGATGTTCGCAGGATAAGAGCTCATCTTGTGTGTTAGTCTACTACTTGTCATTGTTTCAAGATCTTAGTACATGTAGCCGATATGCATAGGGTGTTACATTGTTGTTGTTTTTTGTATCATGTATAAGCACCTTAATGAAGCCAACATGCATGGTTGTTGTTATTTTGGCAAATATATAACCATTTTACAAGTATAAATATTATACATTATCTTGTTATATAATTCTAGATTTTTAGTTTTACAATAAATATTTATGTTAATGCTCTATGCAAGCATGGGTGTATGAGCAGTTTCCGATTGTCGATTATGAGGTAGTTTAAAAAGGATGAAAACATTATTCTATCATAGTTTTATTCCAAAGAACAGTCAAGTTTAGCAACATAGGTTACACAACTATTTAAAATGCAAAATGTTATTAAAGATGAATTTTTGCATATGCGACACTTAGTGACTCTACCTGATATCTATGTAGGATACTGAAGTGGCACTAGTGTCCTACGTGGACTTCATGTTACCTCAACTAATTAAAACTTTTGTTAACAAAAGATAAGAGCTGACATGACAATGAAAACTCTAGGCAAATTAGAATTTTCTAGGTGTTGGCTGTCCTATTTTGATAAAACAATTTCATAAACATCATTTTTGTAATTTATTTGTAAAAGTGTACCCCTTTGATCAATTAGCCAAACATAGAGTGGTGCTAAGGAAGTGAAACTTGTTAGAAATGTTTTGTAGAAAGAAGGCAAGCACAGTGTTGTTTATAGTTGAATAACAAGCGAAAAATAATCATTTTTAGAGACAAAATTTTCATGATGAATTTTTTTAATAGAAAAAAAATATTAAAGGTTTCATTTTATAACCTTAGACAATAATAAAGACTTTTTCTTAGGCTTTCGGTTTCCCAACAAGCATAAAGAAGGGTGTTACAAGTGAAGAAACAACTTATGCAATAAATGGTGGGTAACTCTCTCTTAAACATTATTACTTCAAGTTTTTTCTATAAGAAACAAGTAATAGTGTCCACTATAACTTGTTTCTTATAAATAAGATTGGAGATAATAATATTTAATGGAAGGATAATCAATAGAAATCCACTTATGATATATATATTTTACTTGTCTGATTATTGTATTTGTCACTTTTTGGGATGACAAAAAAATTTGCGCCCAAAGAAATCCGTGGATAAAATCCATCATGAATAGAAAATGGATAGTTCAAATGCATACTCACGAGTACTAGGTACGAGTATTTTTTTTACCCTATCGTTAACGGGTAAGATACGGATATCATAGTATTTGTATCCACGAATACCTACTACCCATTAAATTATAAAACTACACTTATATATATATATATATATATATATATATATATATATATATATAATAGTAAAAAAAAAAACTGAATCTTTAATCTAATTTTCTTGTTGTCTGAACCCTCAACCGCTTCCTTCCTTTCTTCTTCGACCAAACTGCTGCATATGTTTGCTTCCGCCCACCACCACACGCGCGCGTTTGCTTCCTACCCACCACCTCACCAAAATCTGATTTCTTCACATACAAAATCAAAAAATACTATAATTTTATTTTCAAATTTTATAACAAATAAAGAGTTTGTTTGATAAAGTGTCTTTTAAAAGAATCACTTTTTTGTTTTTATTTTTTTATTCAAAGTATCCATGGGTTTCTATGGATACTCGCGGGTATAAAAAAATATTTATGAATAATTTCAAAATGGATATCTGACGAATACAAATTGATTGAAGCCTCTATTCATGTTCAACCTAACTCATTGTCATTCTTAGTCATTTTCATTAATTGGTTGAAGCCAACATAAATCAATAGTTAACATTTGTGGTGTTCTGCTCGTGAGAAACAGAATGTACCCAGTAAGATTTACTGAGATTTTGCTATGGGATCAAACTCTCCCTCTCTGAAAATGTTTATAGAGACGAAGCACCCTCAGGAAGATGATCACTGCAGGAAACAACACGAGTGGCGTGCTGTGTGTGCAGTGTGTATAGAAAAGAGAGAGTTCGAATTGTGTACCTTTCACCATTAACGATGCTTTATTTATAAGAAAATACCTGGATCCTGGGAGGATGCTGGTAGAGGCCCATTATCTTTGATTAAGATATTCTGATTATCTAAATAACTAATCAGCAACGGTTGTGATTATATCTTCTGTTATATCTTCTATCTTTTGGTGGTTGAGGAGTTTGAATATTTGAATGGGTATATCCGTAACAGATGCCCCACAGCCCGATTATCTAGCACTCTGGATGACCGGGATGTATCAATGGATAGGTCTGTGCTACATTGAATACGGACACTCCGTGCCGATGTGGGTTACTGTTGTTTGCCCCATGCCGAGATAATTAACTCGGCCTTTAGAAGCTTGTATGAGGCGTTCCAACTACTACCGAGCTATTTCTTACCGAGATGGGTTCCTTCTGCTTATCCCTTGCCGAGATAATAGCTTGTCTTTCGAAGCTTGTCTGAGACGTTTCCAATCACTGCCGAGTTGTCTCCTGTCTCTTTAATAGCAGTTTGAATAATAATAATTATGATCATCAGAAAATGAAATGCCTCCTCCGTCATAAATGACATGTGTTCCGATCATTTAATGCGGTCATTTCTTTGCACGCCGTAATCATTTATTTCTGCAATAATGACGTCTTTGCCCTTCCACGTTCCTTCACATCCAATTTCTTCAAACGTTTTTAATTTTGGCGGTTTCTTTTCAGGGCTTATATGCATTTTCACTTATTTGCTTTCTGCTCTCATTCTCTTCCTTCACCTTTGCTATTTCGTAATCCCATTTCCCTGTTTTATGACTTCCATCTGTGCATCTTGTTCTTTCCCTTCGCTCAATATCTCACCAATCTTCCCCTTATCCCAGGTATTTTCGATTTCCCTTTTCATGTTCATCTTTTATTTGTGATTATTTTAATTTCCATTTGCTATTTTAGTAGTTTTATGCGAACATATCCTTCGTCTGTGATCTCTTTTGCTTCATTTTTTTCCCCTTCTCTGTGTCTTTATTTTCATAATACTTTCCCATGAACTATTCTGCGAAAGAGGAGGCGCACATCCGTAGAACTGTCCCTCCCTGTTTTGCATTTTGGTTTTTCGGTCTCCCTATTCCTGATGAGGAGAAAGAAAAAGTCATTCTGCGAACTCCATCTGGTTCTGGCAATTCTAGAACCAATATTTCTAAACCTCCCAATCCTTCTAGATTAGGGTTATCATCTAGATTATCCCAAACAAAGCGTAGGGTTCCTCCTAAGACTCTCACAACTTCAAGCAGTACTTCTTTAGGTGTTCCTGGGAAAGATAATGTGCCTGAACAACACTTCGAAACTCAATTCGAACCCTGTTCGAGATGTCTTGACGAGTTTCTATATCTAGTTAGTATTTATCATAACAATCAAGCCGATGCTTTACTTGACAACTGTCGGCATAACCCCATTGTTGTCCCCAAACCTCCTCCACAAAAGACCAACATTCTGATTTCAAGTAGATCAAATTTAGGGACCGAGGTGTCGATTCCTAAAAATACCCCGGCGACGATTTAAGCTTCATCAAATATTAGCTCTCTAATGACCAGTTTCCCAGGTATTTTACTAATTACCGTTTTTCCCTTTTACTTTCGTAGGTAATTATGGACTCATCTCCTCTGGAAGTTGTTGAGGAATCCTCTGCCGGGTCTCAATCTCAAACTGTTCCTCCTACCCTAACCAATAGGTATCCTTAGGTAACCCACGAGGTGTTACGCAACACCTCGGGCCTAGATCTAGAAAGTCTTACCATGCTTCCCCTAGGGATTCAGGAAGGTTTTACCATCTGTATTCCCCGTCCAAACGAACCTGTCTGCTCCATTAAAGAAGAGAACGATCCTGACTTTTTTTTCTTTTATAGGGATGTCATTACCCGATTAGGAGTCCGTTTCCCTTTTTCCGATTTTCAAATGCAAGTACTAGATCATCTACACGTCGCTCCTTCACAAATTCACCCTAACAGCTGGGCCTTTTTGCAGGCCTTTGAACTCTTATGTTGGGAATTAGAAATCCCTTGCACTTACACACTATTTTTTTATTTCTTTACTGTCCATACTGGTCGATCGGGTAAAGAGCCTGCCAATAGGAAAGGGTGGGTTTCGTTCCGAGGTCACAATGACCGAGGTCATTCAGACCGTAGATTATTTTCCCTGTTTGCCGAGTCCTTTAAGGGTTTTAAGGACAAGTTCTTCAAAGTAGTTGCTGAACCCGGCCATCATCCTTTTTTCTTACATGCTTCTGATTCACCTTCTGGTGCATGGAAGTTTCCTTTATACTGGACTTCCACCCATCATGACTTTCCTCCTTCTTCTTATCGTATCGATGAGACTCGGTTGTCGGATTCCGATGCTTCCTCGACGGCTCGTATAATGTCGTACAAGGAATCACAAAATTTGCCCGCTATAACTTATTATATCAAATGTGGTTAGTTTAAATTTCCTTTGAATATAATAGGAAGAAATATCATTTTTTGTGAATCTTATGCATAATTGTTTTGTAGCGGTTGAAATGGATCCTGCTCCCATCCGGAGGCCCGATCATCTCGTAGCTTTCCACTCGCGAAAGAAGCGGAAGGTTACAAGTGGAAAACGTAAAGCAAAGGTAGTCGAGGTCACTGATCCCGAGATAATGGCTACTTTAGACATTCCTGCCCCCACTCTTCCTGCACCCGAGATGCCAGTGATCGATCTTGAAGCATCTTGGGCAGACGTGACTCCTGAAACCCCGGCTGTCTATTCCGCTGTCCAGTGTTTCCGAGGGACTCGTTCAGCTGGTGCCCCAAACTCTTTGGGATAAGGGCGTCACGCAAGAATTTTTTAAAGTTGCCCGGGCGCCGAGAAGATATTCCGAGCTGGTTCCGTTTAATGCGGCGGAGATGAAAGAGCTAAGCATGATTGAGTTAGCATCTTTAAAAAGTGGTACCTTGGTTGAAAGTCTGTTTACTTTAAACAGAAAAGCTTGTCGGGTGAATGCCGATCTTGAAGCTTCTCGGAAAGAAAATCTGCATCTTCAACAAAAACTTGACCAAGCTAATGGGAAGATGGTGGCATTGGAAGCATCGGTCAAGGAATTAGAGGTTATTCGTGCTGATCTGGAAACTTCTTGAGCCGACGCAAAGGAAGCGCAAGAATCATTGGTTAAAGTGACCTCTGAACTTGAAGCTTCTCGAGCCGAGCTTGGGACCTTCAAGATTGAAGCCGAGTCCTCACGAGTGAAAATGGAGCTTGAAGTAACCTCGTGTCACGATAAAGTCCAAACTACTCTTGACCGGTGTAACAAATTGATTGCTCTTGAAGCGAAGAAGGCCAAGGATTTGGAGGAAACGCTTGACGAGCTTATTTTCGTGCGGTCTCAATTAGCTCGATCTACCGAAGCTTCTTTTAACAATGCTTTGGAGCAAATTCGCTTTCTGAACCCCGGTCTTGAGTTGAACACCTCAGGTATGCACTTCAAATCTTATGTCGGTGGTGATAAGCTATTAACTATTTCAGATAGCGAAGATGAGCCGAGTACAACGGACTTACCTGAAGAGGATGCAGACCAGGGTAATTCTTGAAGGGCCGGGATGCCGGTTTCTTATGTAATCTTTTTGAAAGTTTGAACAATATTATGTCCGCCCTTAGTTTTTTCTTTTGAAACCTCGTACACTTTCATTTATCTTTTATGCTTGAACAATATTATTTGATGCAACACTCTTTTGTCATATTAAGAGTTTCATTATTGCCGATTTGTTTACTCAAATATTACTCTGGCTCCAATGGCCAAGTATTTTCATCGAATCATTAATTCGAATATTGTTTCTGGAACCGAGTTCCTGTCCTAGCAACTGTTAAATGTATTTTGTAATATTAATCTAAGGATGTAATTCTTTCGATATAATCGATGATTCATCCATGAGTAAGTAATCACGCCGGCTTGATCAAGTCTGAATTAATACATAACAACGACTAGGCCCTCAAAAATTGTGCACAATGTATAATATAATTTCTTTGTAATAAGGATTTTATTTATTCTTCGAAGATTATTCAAATTTGTGGTATCAATGGAAAATTTATACCGGGTTTTCGTTCCTCGGCTTATATAACCAATGAGAAACACATGAATGCATAGATCACGACCTCTATGAAGGATTCGCCTGGATCCCGACTTATGAATCGATTAAAGAGAAACACGTGAAAATAAGTCCATGATTTCGGGCTTATCGCCGGGAAACACATGGTAAAAAAAAAAAAAACAATACTCCATGATCTCGGGCTTATCGCCGGGAGACACATGGTAAAAACAACACTTCATGATCTTGGGCTTATCGCTGGGAGACACATGGGTCTTCTCAACTATAGTATATCTTTAGCTTGTCGGCATTCCACGTGCGCTTGACTTGTTTGCCTTCCAGGGTCTCTAAAACGTATGCTCCTTGTCCCAAATTTTGGGTGACCCGATATGATCTTTCCCAATTGGGTGCTAACTTTCCATCTCGGGCATTCTTGTTTCCGATATCTGCTCGCCGTAATACGAGATCGTCTTTCTCAAAGGATCTTGGCTTTACCCTTTTATTAAATTTCCGAGCCGAGATCTGTTTCATGTGTAGGTCTCGGCGATGTGCTGCAATTCGGACTTCTTCTATTAAATCAAGCTCGGCAGCCAATGCCGTGTTATTGTCTGTATGCGACATTTGCCTCTTCCAAGATGGTTGACCGATCTCCACAGGTATCATGGCTTCGCAGCCGTACGTCATTCTGAACAGAGTCTCGCGGGTGGCTGTTTAAGCCGTGGTTCTATATGCCCATAAGACGTAGTAAAGTTGCTCAACCCAGTTCGGGCCGGCTTCTTGCATTCGTTTTTTCAATCCGTCCAGAATAACTTTGTTCGCCGCTTCCGCCTGTCCGTTAGACTGTGGATGCTCTATCGACAAAAAGTGATGTTTTATGTGGAGTCCGACCATCATTTCTTGAAATTTCTTGTCCGTGAATTGTGTCCTGTTATTGGTGACGATTTCTGCCGGAATTCCGAATCTTGCTATTATACTGCGTTCAAAGAATTTTTGGCCGCGGGCCGAGGTGATGGTAGCTAGAGGCTCGGCCTCAATCCATTTAGTAAAGTAATCCACGGCTACTTTTAACCACTTTATTTGACCTTCTGTCGCTTTAAATGGTCCCAAGAGATCCATTCCCCATTTGTAGAAAGGCCATGGTGCTGTGATGAGTTTTAACTCGGATGGAGGAGTCCACAATATCTTTGCATGCTTTTGACATGTGTCACATTTTTTCACATGCTCTGCTGCATCTGCCCTCATCGTCGGCCAAAAATATCCGACACGAAGAGCTTTTAATGCTAAAGCCTTTGCACCCATATGCTGGCCGTTAATGCCCTAATGTATCTCGGTAAGTACGTACTCAGTTTGGTCGGAGCTTAAGCATAGTAATAATGGGGTGTGGAGACCTCGGCGGTATAGTTCACCATCAACGATTGTGTACATGGAAGCATCTCGGGTTAATCTTTTTGCTTCCAATCCGTCATCCGACACTACTCCTTGTTCCAAATAATTTATAATCGGCATTATCCAATCTTCAGTTATTAAGACGACCATGATGCACGCAGGTTGGGCGAGTTCCTGCTGAATTACTGTTCTGTGATTACCCACTCCTTTTGTACTTGCCAGCTTTGATAATATGTCGGCTCGGGTGTTTTCTTCTCTCGGAATATGGGCTGTGGTGACTTCATTGAACTCGGATATTATCTCTTTAACTTTAGTGAGATATTTTGCTAATAAAGGGCCCTTGGTTTGATATCTCCCTTCGATCTGTGCTGAAACCAATTGTGAATCAGTAAAGACATTGACTTTCATCGCTCCCTGCTCTCTGGCCTGGTTTAACCCGGCAATCAGCGCTTCATACTCTGCTTGATTGTTAGACGTCGGGAAATTAAGCTACAATGATTGTTCGAGTGACACTCCCTCAGGATTCTCAACAATGATCCCGACTCCGCTTCCCTTGGAATTAGATGATCCATCAACATATACTTTCCACACTCTTTTTGTCTGGGTGGAAAATGCTGGGGTCAATTTGACCATGAAATCGGCCAGACCTTGAGACTTGATAGCATGACGAGCTTCATACTTGATATCGAATTCAGATAATTGAATGGCCCAATTCATCATTCTCCCTGCTAAGTCCGGCTTATGTAATACCTGCCGGATGGGTTGATTTGTTCTCACCACTATAGTATGGCTTTGGAAATATGGGCGAAGCCTTTTAGCCGTTGTGAGCAGAGCGAAAGCCACCTTCTCGAGCTTATGGTATCGCAGCTCCGAGTTCTTGAGGGCTCGGCTCACAAAGTATATCGGCAACTGACGCTTGTCCACTTCTCTGACTAGCACGACACTTATGGCTTCTTCACCAACTGCAAGGTACAAGACAAGTGTTTCCCCATGCTCCGGCTTCGAGAGAACTGGGGGTGAAGCCAAACACCTTTTAATTTCCTGAAAAGCCTCTTCACACGTCTGGTTCCATCCCACGTTGGCCTCTTTTTTGAGTAACTTAAAGAATGGAAGGGCCTTTTCTGCAAATTTTGGAAGGAACCTCGTTAAGGCCGCCATTCTTCCCGTCAACTGTTGGACTTCGCGTTTATTAGTAGGAAATTGCATGTCAAGTACGGCTTTGCATTTGTCCGGGTTCGCCTCTATTCCCCGGTGTGTTAACATGAAACCTAGAAATTTCCCAGCTTTTACCCCGAATGCGCATTTTAGGGGATTCAAATGAATATTGTGTTGCCTTAGTTTGCAGAATGTTTCTTCTAGATCTCGGATATGGTCTCCGTTTACATCTGTCTTGGCGATCATGTCATCGATATATACTTCAATATTGCGTCCGAGTTGATCAGCGAAAACCTTATTCATCATTCGTTGGTAAGTGGCCCCGACATTCTTTAATCCGAATGGCATTACATCATAACAGTAGTTTGCTTCTACGCCTCGGAACGCTGTTTTCTCCCGATCCCCCGGGTACATGGGTATCTGATTGTATCCGGAATAAGCGTCCATAAAAGATAATGACTGGAACCCGGTAGAATTATCGACCAGCTGATCGATACTCGGCATCGGATAAGAATCTTTTGGGCAAACCTTGTTCAAATCAGTGTAATCAACACAAACTCGCCATCTTCCATTGGACTTTTTCACCATCACCACATTAGAGAGCTAAGTGGTGTATTGTATCTCTCTTATGAACTCGGCTTCTAGCAATTCCTTAATATGTTTCTCCAACGCCTGTCTTCTGTTCGGGCCAAGCTTCCTATTCTTCTGTGTCACTGGTTTAGAATCAGGGTACATGGCTAATTTATGACAGCAAAATGTAGGATTGATCCCGGGAATCTCGGAGGCTTTCCAAGCGAACACGTCCTGATTCTCCCTTAGGCACTGGATTAGCTTGCCTTTGGTTTCTGAATCATTCTGTTTGCCTATCTTCGTAATTTATTCTGGAGATTCTCCGATCTGAATATCTTCAAGTTCATCTACCGGTTCCGGTCTCCATTCTTCAATATCTCGCATATCCAATTCCACAAGATTGACCGGCTTACGAGATGCCTGCTTCCTTATTTGTTGTTCTGTTGGGTCCCCTTGCCTAATCCGAGGTGGAGAAGATGGGCCGCCTTCAGTTTCTCGGATTGCATTGAAGTAGCATTGTTTGGACTCCTTCTGATCACCGCAAATTGTAATAACTTGGCTGAGGTGTCCGATCATCTTCATCTTCTGATGCTTGGTGGACATCAATATGTCCCATTTATGAAGTGTTGGCCTGCCTAATATAATATTATATGGTGAGGTGAACTCGGCCACGGTAAATGTGACTCGGTCTGTCTTGAAACCTTCTTTTGTTCCCAACATAAGTTGGAGGTCAATTGCGTCTTTCAAACCGGTGCCTCCACCATTAAAGCCGATCAACATGGTTTGGCATGGTTTTAAGTCGTCCTCTTTCAAGTTCATCTTTTTGAATGCACTCAAGTTGATGATGTCGGCCGAGCTACCGTTATCAACAAATATTCTTTTGACTCGGAAATTCGCCACGATCCCTATTATGACAAGGTCGTCCTCATGTCCAGGCACCACGCCTTTCATATCGTCTTCGGTGAAATAAATCAGCGGTGGTGCAGATTTCTTGCTGCTTTCCTTGAATCTCGGTTGATCTCTTACCGACATAACTTCCTTGAGATATTTCTTTCGCTGATTGGCCGTGTCACCTCCACCTCCCATGCCCCCCGAAATTACATTGCATTCAAATTCGGGTTCTGGGAAGTCGTCCTTTTTAGTTTTCTTGTCATCTCGGTCCTTATTCTCCTGCTGTCTTTTCCTTTTGCCTTGGTGCCCTTGATTCTGGAGAACGTATTGCCGAAGTTTACCTTCACGAACAAATTTTTCTATCGCATCACGGAGTTCCCGACACTGGTCAGTCGTATGACCCGGTCCATTATGGAAGTCACAATATCGGGAATAGTCTAATCCTTCCTTTCTCACTGTCGGACGAGGACGTTCTACTTTCCTCATCTCAGTAAAAGCAACTTCCTTCCATATCTGACCTCGTGTAGCGTTCAATGGAGCATACTTGTCAAATTTTCACTCGTACCTCTTGGACCTGAAGTTAGGGTCAAAAAAATTTCATGGAGGTCGGTTGGGGGGAAAATTTGTGGGTTGTCGGCTGGGTTGTGCATTCTCCTGTCGTCGGTTCCTCGGCGATGTAGGTTTCTTATTCTCCCTCGGTGCTGAGTTAGCGATTTCCATCTGTTCCAACTCCAAATATTTCTTGGAACGGATCATAAACTCGTTTAAAGTTCTCACAGGATCTTTATAAATGGATTTGGCGAGACGAGATGACCCATTGAGCCCGGCTGGGATGAGATGCACATGGACCTTTTCTTCCAAGCCCTGTACTTGCAAGGCAGCTTCTTTGAATCGGTCCATATAACTCTGTAGTGTCTCTCCGGATTGTTGGTGTATTTTCCCTAGTACGAACTCGGACTTGGGCTGTTTTTTGCTCGTTGCAAAATTCAATAAGAACTTCTGTCCAAAATCTTCAAAACTGTGGACAGAACGCGGCGGCAATGTATGAAACTAGGTTTGAGCGGCTTCAGTCAAAGTAGTAGCAAAAATTTGAGAAATTATAGGCTCGTCGATACCTCGGACACACATTATTCGTCTATATGCGCCCGAGGATCTTGGCTCCCGTCATACTTGGATAAGAAAGAGCCATCGAAGTCCTCCAAGAATTGAGCCTCTACTATTTCATCGGTGAACGGGCTGTTATTCTGATAACCTCGGCGATATTTCCTCCGATATGTATCGTCTTCTCGTCTAGGCCGACATATAGTTTCTCCTGCTGGTCTATCAACAACGGCATGTTCTAGGATTCCGGCTGACGGAGTGAGCCGAGGTCCCTCCTTGTGTGAACAGGAATGGGACATTCTGGCTTGCTCGGATTGACTAATTGGCCCTCGAGTACCAGCCTCGGCTATGGGTACCGAGTTCCCTGTTTCATGTCTTCCTGCTGCCGCATGAGGTTGCTCGTTGTGTTCTCGTCGGTCCTTCGATATTAGGATTCTGGTGTTCCACACGTTGGAAATGGTGGTAGTCATCCCGTCTGTTCTTAGCATTGCGTTCGCCCAGCTGTTTGGACAAATTCTGAGCATCCTCCTATCGTTGAAGCTCGTAGCGCTTCTCCAAATTCTCTAACCGAGATAAAATCGAGTTTAGAGCGTTCTGGATGAAACGCTGATTGGTGTCTAGTTCTACCTCGGCCATTGATGGTGGAGCACGAGCTGGTCGCATTGCTGGGGAAGAAGCGGTATGAGACGTCGCATCTTCTGCTACCACGTTTTCCAGATTCGCATTCTGGGGTGGTTCGTCATGTCCAGCAATCTGATGGCTTCTGGCGTTGACCATTGGGAACGTGGGATTAGAAATTTAACGTCCCCACAGACGGCGCCACTGTTCTGCTCGTGAGAAACAGAATGTACCTAGTAAGATTTACTGGGATTTTGCTATGGGATCAAACTCTCCCTCTCTGAAAATGCTTATAGAGACGAAGCACCCTCAGGAAGATGATCACTGCAGGAAACAACACGAGTGGCATGTTGTATGTGCAGTGTGTATAGAAAAGAGAGAGTTCGAATTGTGTACCTTTCACCATTAACGATGCTTTATTTATAAGAAGATACCTGGATCCTGGGAGGATGCTGGTAGATGCCCATTATCTTTGATTAAGATATTCGGATTATCTAAATAACTGATCAGCAGCGGTTGTGATTATATCTTCTATCTTTTGGTGGTTGAGGAGTTTAAATATTTGAATGGGCCTATCCTTAACATGTGGGAATTTAGATTTTAAATTGATGTAAACATTATTTCATAATAATGACTAATTAGCATTATAATTGCAAAAATAAAATTATATTATGCTTGCAAAATATTAAATATGAATTTTCACTTAAATTTTTAATAAAAAATTAATATCTAAATTAAATAGAATTATGAGATGTTTATTCTTGATTCTTAGTATGTATCTATATTGTGTTATTGAACTTAAAGTTTATTTTGAATTAAATTCGTTTAAAGGAGTTAAGATTTTGGTTGATGATAAAAGAATTATCTATCAATGGACTAGGGTTAATTTAGTTATATAAACATGGATATAACTTGTATGAGTTAATGATATTTGGTTAATTTAATTAATTAGGTCACATTGGAAGAAAATTAAGAGATTCCATTACCTAACTATTTGTACTCATTAAATTAAATTTATAGTATTATGTTGTGATTTGTCACTCTTATATTTATATTATTATGTTGTGTTTATTACATAATCATCTCGTAATCTTGCATGATTTGTTTGCATTATTGTCAACTATATTTTTACCTTAACTTGGTTTACATCAAACATCATTAAATGATCAGTTCAATTAGTAACCTCTTGTCGTAATTGATAATTAATATCATAATTCTTATATAAATGGTATTTTACTTTATTACTTGTATGATTGTTGTATTTGTCACTTTTATTTGTTGAAACCAACATAACTCAATATTTAATCTTTGTGAAAAAATAGATTTTAAATTGATATAAAAAATGATTAATTAGTATTATCGGTGCAAAACATTGAATACATATTTTTAATCAATATCAAGACATTGTTAGAAATAATTTTTTATTGAAACATATTTTTTTTAAAAGTTTACTCAAATATCACATTGTGATAATGACATTAATATATGCACTTACGCACATGCATACACACCATTGAATACAGATTTCTTAGACAATATTTAAATGTTATTAAAATTGAGAAAAAATTAGTTAAGAGCATTATCTTTTTGTTTTCAATGTTAACTTAAGCTTATAATTATATGAGGAAATTTCACATGAATTTAAAAATAATTATTTCACGCCAATATAAATTTTGATGACAATTATATATATTTGTTAAAATTCTTACATTTTAAATTAAAAAAGTTTTAAAGTGTTTAACAACAATAAAAATACATTGTTATTGTTGTTTATGATAATGATAAGATATTACACCTTACAGTCTTATCTAGAATAAAGACTAATACATAAGATCACTAATACTTATATCAATGTATTGTCAAATGAATGAGATAGTCATAATTGATCTTGTTTGTCACCTTATTAATAATTATGTTGATAACGTTATTATTGTTAAGGTTGTCACAGGTAATAATTCTTTATCATCACACATTGTTGAGTTTAATGTGTAATTGTTATTCCACTGGGTTTGAAATTTTAGATTTAATATTTTTGCCATTTTTTGTTATGGATTGTGAAGGCTCCATATTGCTCATACTTTTGCCAAACCTTAGTTTAGTTTTATGTAACTAATACTTAAGTAAAGTTACGCAAAATTTTCAATAAATTGACTTTCTAGTCCAATTGTGCAAACCAAAAACATATTTGCATTGTTTTTTTGGTTATGGTAATAGCCAAATGAATCAACTAGATAGCTGAATAAAATCAACTAATTGTAAGCAATATTACTCCTTATGATCAAGTTATTTTGTTAAGAGACTTTGTTTATCAGCTATAGAATCTCAAGTTATTTTAGAAAGTGTTCAGTGTAAAAATTGATTGAATTTATCTAAAAGTTGGATTTTAAAGTAAAACAAAGGCAAGAAAACATTAAACGTAAAAACTTTAAAAATGTTTCAAAGGAAAAACTATAGAGAATGTTGTAAACAAATTTAAAATGTAAAGGTAAAAGAGGCTAAAATGTAAAGATAAATGAGTGTAAAAGCCTGTAGTTTAATAACATGCACTTCGTTGTGAAGTATTTATAAGTTTATAATACATGTTTATATACGAGATCGTATATAAGAACCATATCAATGGTGATCGTTGCATCCACCATTAGACCAAGTTATATACCAAAATACATTGAACGACTAATGCATTAAGAGGCTTCTTAACTCACCATTCTAACCATGTTCTTATATTCAAATAAGTCAACATTTCATCTTGATTTCACAAACATTGTTAAATCCTCTTTTGCAAATTAAAATGGTGTAGCTTCTATAAATATTTTTAATCCTCAGTCCTAAATTACATAAATCAATTAAGTAGTCAATCTATCTATTTAGTTAAATCCTCATATCTCTAAAAACTTTGCTACAAAAACTAAGTATGGCAACCATAAGACCTAATATAAATTTATACCAATATTTTTTTTTTCAAATTACCATACAAACTCGATTATCTCAATACTTAGTCAATATCCTAATTAACCAATATACTCCTATTGGCTTCATTGGTATTAAATTGACCAATTAATTGGATAGGTTAACTTAAATTTTATGACCAACTTCATTGATGATCAACCAAATTTGGACAAGAATAATAATTGTGTGTGTGAACAAGAGAATTATTCTTCTTAAACTTCCACAATAATTTTTTTTCTATAAAACTCAAATATATTCAAATCCATAAAATCTATCCTCTTCTCACACCCAAGCCATATATAGTCTTCACATTAAAAAAATCTGAAAAAACATAGGATAATCTGTTAATCACAAATGAGACACAAGCCATCCTAAGTTCCTAACTCCTAAGTTGACACACGCAAACATGGACTCAAGAAAGCAACCAATAGATGGGCCATTTTTATGTCCATCCCTCCCAAGTGATGGGCCATTTTGTAAGTTGGCAGATGGTGTAATCCATAGATTGTGCAAAGCAACATGTGAGGGTTAAACTTTATGCACCAGCATAAAGACTAATACACCCAGAATTTTTGTAAAATGCCGAAAATGCCCTCCCCTATTTATAACAGCAGCTGAGCTCGCAGGGTTGAGGAGTTGCTTTTTCCATGAACGAAGCTTTCATTTTGGTCGTTTTTGAGTGCATTGTGTGCAGTAGCTGTTGGTTGTGGTCGTTTTGGCTGGTGGAAGCTGTTGTTGCCGTTGTTGGGTTGCTCGGAGTCGCAGACGGTGGTGGTGCAGTAGCTGGAGAAGGTAAGGTCGGTGTTACGAATTTACGGATTATGTAATCCGTGAATACTATACGGATTACGCAATCCGTAATTGAGTAGTTGTCAATCCGTATGAATAATACGGATCAACAAATCCGTATGCATGGTACGGATCATCCAATCCGTATGCATATTACGGATTTATGGATCCGTATTATTCATACGGATTGGATGATCCGTAATATGAATACGGATTGGATGATCCGTATTATTCATAGATAATTTAAAAAAGCTTTAAAAGCTGGTTTTAATAAGTAAAAAAATGACTTTAATTATTAATAAAATAAATAGCTGAAAATATATGTTAGTTTTAATTTATGGGAATGAAGTATTTGGATAGCTTGTGTTACTAAACATTTTGTTGATGGGATTAGAAAAACAAAATTAATTAAACATCAAAAATGATTTTCATTACTAAAAAATTAGTAGGTTAAAATTGAATTTAGTTGGGTATTGAAATTAGTTGTAATGAAAAAATAATTGGTGTTTGTTTTACTTTGTAATATTGATGGTGATTAAAAATGTATAAGATTTGTATCCATAATATGATGTTAATTTTTTGAATTGTTATAATGTGTTTATTTTGTGACTTATTTAAATTTATTGTTATTTGTTAAGATGGACACCGATGACTGGATGTATGATTGTATTATGTCTGAAGAAATTGATATGAATAAAGAGGATGGTGATAAACCTAGTGCGTTTGAAAATGTAGATTGTTCTGCAGCCTTCAGTACTTGTGAGGTATTTATATGCATTGTTCTCAATTGGTTTAAGTTTTTAAATACATCATTTATGGAAGTGATTGATTTTTTTGTCGATTTCTGTAGGTGTTCCCTTCCCGTGACGATGTATTAAAATGGGCTAGAAATGTTGCATATGAGAATGGTTTTGTAGCTGTGATAATGAGGTCAGACGTGTATACTGGAAAGAAGGGAAGAACATCATTTGTTTTAATTGGTTGTGAAAGGAGTGGAAAGTATAGAGCAAGCAACAAAAACATGGTACCTACAGTGACTAGTACTAAAAAATGTGGTTGTCCGTTTAAGTTGCAAGGCAAACCAGTACCGGGAGGTGAAGGGTGGACGGTCAAATTATTATGTGGCACACACAATCATGCTTTGGCAAAGTCATTATGTGGCCACCCATATGCTGGTCGACTGACAGAGGATGAGAAGATTGTTGTGCATGATATGACAAGGGCGATGGTGAAACCTAAGAATATTCTCCTAACTTTGAAAGAGCATAATTCCAATCATTGTACATCTTTGAAGCAAGTAATGAATGCAAGATATGCATATCGTACACGTATCAGAGAAGGTAATACTGAATTGCAACAATTAATGAAGCTTCTTGAACGTGACATGTATATTCATTGGCATAGAGTGAAGGATGAAAATGTCATACGTGACCTATTTTGGACACATCCAGATGCAGTGAAGTTGAGCAATGCCTATCATCTTGTTTTTTGTCATAGACAGCACATACAAAACAAACAGGTACAGACTTCCGTTACTTGACATTGTTGGTGTCACTCCTACTGGGATGACGTTCTCAGCTGCATTTGCTTTGTTAGAAGCTGAACGTTTAGATAATGTTGTTTGGGCCCTAGAACGTTTTAGAGGCATATTTATGAAAAGTGAATTTTTTCCAAGGGTGCTTGTCACTGATAGAGATTTAGCATTGATGAGTGCAGTTACAAATGTGTTCCCTATGTGTACCAATTTACTGTGTCGGTTTCACATTGACAAAAATGTGAAGGCAAAATGTAAAACTTTTATCCGACAGAGTAACGCATGGGAGTATGTCATGGAAGCTTGGGGGAGTGTTGCGGATTGTGATAATCAGAATAAATACAATGAATGTCTTACAAATTTTGAAGTTTTATG
>CM023957.1:15230330-15243886 GCA_013407115.1 Glycine latifolia | reverse complement strand
CAATCCGTATGACTCATACGGATCAGTCAATCCGTATGACTCATACGGATCAGTCAATCCGTATGACTCATACGGATTGCATGATCCGTATGAGTCAGTAAATTAACAAAAATAGACAAAAAATTAATTACATTTTCAACAAAATAGGTGAAAATAAATATTACATCAAAATGAACAAGCCTGCAATAGATACGATATCTAAAATGAAGCACCGAATACAATAAATGTCACGCAATCAGGTCAAAGTCATGTTCAACCTAGATACAAGGCAATGTCATGTGACAACATAAAAGTAATATCATAACTAATTACAATGAAATGTCATGTGGATCATAAGAGGTCTAGTCGTGCCTCTGCCTCGTCCGTCGCCGCGAATAGACACATCCAACTTCAGACACAGAACGTGCTATGCGTAGTAGGCGCTCCGTAGCGGCATAGGCATCAGTGCCATGAGTCACCATACGCATGTCTAGCATCTCTTGCAATCCTTCCGCTAGCCTTTGACACGTAGTCTGAACAAATGTGAAAACGTTAGTGGTTAAAGAAAAGGTTATTAACATGCATATAAAAAACAAGTCAAGGCAAAATCTAATATAGTTGATTCATACAAAAGCATGACGAGGGTCCTCAGATGAAGCTGGAACTGGTGCAGGCTCCTCAGATAAGGCATGTGGATCAGACGGAGGGTGTCTAACAGGATCACCAACCTGAGGGGGACTCATATATGGATGAGAGACATGGAAAAACCACTCCATGTAGCCAACCACTGTCTGACTGGGGTGACTGACCTGGTCACCAGTGACTACAACGTGGTCTCCAAAATGGATCCATGCCTCTTCGATCTCCGCTGTGGTTGGCGCCTCTGCAGACTGGATTTGTGGAATGTCTTGCACATACCCGAACTGCCTAAGCACTCGCTCCGGTAAAAGCCTGACAACATGCGGTCCGCACTGAATATGACCAGAGAATAGGGAAATGATGTCGAACTCTCTATGCGGACGATGATCGCCATAGGGAGTCCAACATACATCCTCTGTGACCAACCTGTCTAGGCGCCTACGATAACTGCTGCACGGTAATGCCTGCGCAGGCCTCCATCGACACGCACGTGGTTGTGTCTCCAAGTAACTCTGGTCAACAGTGACATTTCCAATAGATGGAAAATGTTCATAGATCCACGTCTACACCAAAATTAACAACATTAATATCATAAGAGGTCTAGTCTATGCACAAATATATTCAAATAAACCATTACCTGCAACAACGTGATATAACCGGCGAGATGTTTACCGTGGTGCTGACATGCATAGCTAAGGTTAGCATACATGTGAACCAATGCTGCCGCACCCCAAGCGTATCGTCCTGAGTCTTCAATGTCGCGGAATGCCTCCAAAAGCACCACAGTAATGTGTGTCGCACTCTTGTTGGCAAAGATTGTGCACCCAACGAGATGAAGCAAGTATGCTCTTGCTGCTACAATCCACCTCATCTGCTGACACTTCACAGCATAGATGTCTCGTAGCCATGACAAGCGCACGTATGCCCCATGGCAATGCTCCATCTCCGCTCCGGCCTCTTCAGGGGACACCTCAAGCAAGTCAACAAGCAAACGAACTCCCTGTCCAACATCAACACCCTCGTACAATAACAAATCTCCTTCGACGGGGATATGCAAGAGCGACATGACATCATCAAGAGTGATCGTCAGCTCCCCGACAGGCAGATGGAAGCTGCTGGTCTCGGCGTGCCACCTTTCTACAAAAGCTGACAGCAACCCCCTGTCACCCGTGTCGACTGAGCATGCAATCAACGGGGCTAAGCCGCTAGCAGCAACCAGTCCTTCAATCTCGAGTGCAGGCCGCCCAAATTTACTAACTTTTCTTCCGTGCGAGGCCAATTTCAACTCAGCACGTTCCTGCAAACAAAATTACATGAATGTTAGTCAAATTGTTAATGCATCAAACCAGATTACTCAAAAAAAAGTTAAACCCGTACCTGTCCTTCCCAGACTCGTACGGCCACGTGGTCAGCATACTTCGTCAAAACCGAACAATCCTGGGGCCCACCTGGATAAGACTGTACTTCATCACCTCCACCCTCAGGGATATCTGCCTCGGCACGCCGCTCCTCAACACCACCATCCTGAGCCGGAGGATCAACAACACCTACCGTAGGCCTTTGCCTTCTGGCAGATGCCGTAGGCCTACGACGTTGGGGGGCCTCCTCTTCATTCACGCTATTTCCTCTACCTACATCTCCACCTACTGCCTGATGTCCTCCTCGTGTTCTAGCCATTATCTGGTATACAACAAAACCAATATGGAATTCATATCTCATTCAAATATAAAGATATCAAATATAATCAACAAAACAATGGCAACCTCATGTATATTAATTGATGGAATCATTAAGACCAGTACCAAAGGCAACCATGAGTGGTCTAATACCATAAGAGCAATAAGACTCAACTAATCAATCCATGGAAGCATCATGACCACTACAAAACCCAAACATTAGAAGCAATCATCATTGAAAATCAAACCAAGCAACCGAAAAAAAAATTAACAAGACAAGCTAAGTGTTCATGGACGACCATCTAACTCCCTTCCCATGATACATTCATGACGACCACTACCAAAGGCAACCAAACTGGTATAATACCATAAGGCCAATAAGCCACAACTAATAAATCCATTGGGCATCATGACCACTACCTAAAACCAACATTACAAGCAAACCAAATATTATCACAGAAAACTACTTCAAACACAATCAATACACAATCACAAAGCACCACAATTGGATCTATGATCATAACCAAATCAATAAACCAAATATCATGCTTATTCGATCCAATAATCAGTATTATCATCATTAAAAAACATCTAATTATATAATCTAATGTAATTAAATTTGCTAAGCCTCAAATATGTACAATAACCAATAAAACAGAATTTATTTAATACTGTAATTTAAAAAAAATCCTTTTAATGCTAATACGGATTGGTCAATCCGTGGAATTATTACGGATTAGTCAATCCGTGGAACTATTACGGATTACTTAATCCGTACGAATCATACGGATCAGGAAATCCGTATAATTCATACGGATTAACTAATCCGTAATAATTCCACGGATTGACTAATCCGTAAGTGATATATGGATTAACCAATCCGTATATTACTTACGGATCAACAATCTCCCTAACTAGTACGGATTCATTAATCCGTATGGTGTACACGGATTGACTAATCCGTTGCTTCCATTAACACCCTAAAACCAGCACTAACCTCACGCCGGTTGCCGCTGTCTTCCACCTCGCACAGTCAACGTCCAATGTCGCCTGAAACGCGCCTCAGCTCAGCCCAATCGAACACCTGCGCCGGCAAAGGGATGAAAATCGCAGCAAGGAAGAGGAACGTTCGCGTGAGAGCGCCGAATGAATGGTTTAAACTTAATATATAAGCAGGGGCATTTACGGCATTCCACTATTCTTTCTGGGTGTATTAGTCTTTATGCTGGTGCATAAAGTTTAACCCAACATGTGATTGGATGAGGAAATGATGAGAAGGGACAAACGACAAACGAGTTGCGAAGCAGCACAGTGTACCTTTTTTTTTCCTTTTTCACTTCACTTCACACACTTCAACTTCATACTTGTGCTGTGCCCAAAATTTCTGAGGCTGAGGAAAGTGAGTTTGGATAGCCCCTGAAATAGAAACTCATAAAAACTCACCCACTCGAAGTTACTCACTTACTCAACCACCACCATGTTCTGATATTCCCCCAACCACACACACAGTCACTCTTCGAAAATAAATTAAACTTTATGCAAATGCAAAGCATGTCAACCACCATGGCTTCGTTTTCTCCTCCGACCCATTTCTCAGCCACACCTTCCTCGAAACCCCGTCCTGTCTACAAGAACAACAATTTCTTCTTCTCTCTCAGGTCGAAGAGTCTTGCTTTCTCTCTCTTGAAGGCTGCTGCTGCTGAGAACGGCGTTGGGACCGCCGTGGAGCCGCCGCCGGAGAAGGCCGTGTCGGTGCCGGAGCCTCCTCCGCCGGCGGTGGAGAATTCTGTGGGGACCAATGGGTCAGCTGCTGTTGCGGTTGAGAGTGAGGAGAAGGTTAAAACCGGTTTCGTGGATCCGAGGTGGGTTTCAGGAACATGGGATTTGAAGCAGTTTCAGAAAAATGGAACCACCGATTGGGACGCTGTTATTGATGCTGGTAACGTTATCCCTTTGCTCAGTGTGCTACCATCCCTTTTTAACTATTTTTTTAATTGAAAATTGAAGTTAATTTTTGCTTAAAATTGAAGTTGAAATTTTTTCGTTAGAATTCTTTTGAATTGGATAAAAGGGAAATTTTGGTTGGTGTCTGTAGCCTTATAGCCTTATCTATGGTTATTTCTTCTTCCGGGGTCCTTCAATTTTATTTTAATTTTTTGGATAAAAAGGAGGTATAAGACTTGGTTCAAGAGCTTCTCAGCCATGATCTAGCTCCATATCTATGACACATTCATTGATTTCCTTTGTTCTTCAATCTTGTCCTCAATGCCAACAAAATGGTTGTTCAATGCTGCAAATTTTATTAATGTAGGTTGTGATTTCTTTCTGGTTTGAAACTACAACCGCAATCACAACCTTGCCAATTATATGGAACAAGTGCATATATTAACAATGTCATTCCTTTTTGACACTGCATGGGTTCATTTTATGTTTCGATTGAGTTGATGTAGGATTAGATTCATATTTTGTTGTTTCGATTGAGTTGATGTAGGATTAGATTCATATTTTGTTTTCATTTTTTTTTTCCTTATCAAAGTACTTCAAACTTTACTTCATCCAAGGATGTAATTATTTTCAGAGGCTAGAAGGAGAAAATGGCTCGAGGATAACCCGGAATCATCCAGCAATGAAAATCCTGTAGTTTTTGACACCTCTATCATACCTTGGTGGGCATGGATGAAAAGGTTCCATCTCCCTGAAGCTGAGCTACTCAATGGTAAGTTTTGATTTGCATTCCAGAATGAAATTAGAGAAGAAAGGGACAAATAAAAATGAAGAAAACCTACACTGCTGACATTTTTCTTGTTTTGATTATCAGGCCGTGCCGCGATGGTAGGATTCTTTATGGCGTATTTTGTTGATAGCTTGACAGGAGTAGGTCTAGTTGATCAAATGGGCAACTTCTTTTGCAAAACTCTGCTGTTCGTAGCAGTGTTGGGAGTACTTCTGATCCGAAAGAATGAGGACTTTGAAAACCTTAAGAAACTATTTGATGAAACTACATTATATGACAAGCAATGGCAAGCAACTTGGCAGG
Source organism: Glycine latifolia (assembly GCA_013407115.1). Taxonomy (NCBI): domain Eukaryota; kingdom Viridiplantae; phylum Streptophyta; class Magnoliopsida; order Fabales; family Fabaceae; genus Glycine; species Glycine latifolia. The sequence goes on along the minus strand of CM023957.1, from coordinate 15,238,555 downwards.
ATGAGAATTCAAGCACTTCCAAAAATGAGTAGTGGAATTGCTGTTTTGTAGTTCTCCCTCCCTCAATTGTCTCTTAATACAGTGCTCTATGTTAATTTTGTTAGTGCAAAACAAGACATGGATATGGATTAGACATTGTATTTCATTTCCTTCTCTCGTCCTAGTTCCAAATGACCCAGAAAGTTTGTTTGTTTGCAATGGTGGAATTTTCTTGAGAGTCTGAGATTGTTTTGTTAATATTAGTAGTTCTTAATTAATTAGGTTTGTTACAGTCAATTTGACAAATATACAAATATAGCACATTCTCTACTCATAACTACTAATGAAATAAATTCGCGGTAGCAACTAGCAACTTATTTTTTTGTTTTTGTTTTACCCTTCTTTACATTTTCATTTTTGCTGTGTCATTTTGACTAATAATTTGAACTAATTCACCAAAAAACCTAATTTGAACTTCTCAGCAGCATCATTCCTAACATGAATACAAAAGTTGAACACATTCAAATGGCTCATTCAAGGGGTAATTGCAGTTGTAAGATTACAAAATGTCAAACATTCATGGAAACTAATTTTTCAAGGAATTGAAACTCAACATAGAAACCAATGTATATTGTCTTTTAAAGTAAGAGTGGTCATCATATAACTTATCTTCTTTCAATTGAGATAATGAAAGAGAGCATTCCAAACTTTTCTCCATACTTTCCATACGACATTACCTATAGGTTCCATACTTTCCATACGACATTACCCATAGGTTCAGTATCAGTATCAGTATCTAGACTGAAAAGTGCTGCGAATATAAAACCCTTTTGTTTTTTGTTTTAAGGAATCTACATATCTCTTAGTTAAACATTGTTATTATCTATTTTATTAATGATTAAAACAATCTTTGGTACTTATCCTCCCATATCGTCCTTTGGCCTAATGGAGATTTATTTATTAGTCAGGAAAAGATGTTATTTATTGGATGTTATTTTTTTCTTCAATCGGTCTGTGAGGTTGTGACTAAGATTTCAAAATAAAAAATGAAACAAAAATACAATTACCATGTTTCAACTAATCAAGAAACGCGATGCATCAAATATTTTAAACAAATATGATAGTAACTTCAATTCACATGACTCAATGGTGAGAATAATGTGTATTGGCAAGTCTGCATGATAATACTGTTATTATTTGACTAACACTAAGACAATATAGAACGAAAAACACCTTGTAAAATCCTACTTTTTATGTAGTAAACCTAAGCTTCCCAACCCCTTAAAAGGGTAGCACGGGCAACACGGTTCACTCCTAGAGTGAAGGCTCCCATTCGCAAGCCACAATTGTGAATTTTACACATTGTCTTGATATCTTGGAAAGCTCTGGTCATGTACTTCTTCAGCTCATGGTTCACTTTTTCTTCATCCCACATGAAACCTTGAATATTCTACAAGCAGAATAGAACCAATGGAGATTTAAATTAAGAGGGAGACTTAAGGAAGATTTTCAAGATAGGCATAAATATCACATTTACCTGAACCCATTCAAAGTAGCTCACAGTCACTCCACCAGCATTGGCATAAATATCAGGTAATATAATGATTCCTTTCTTAGACAAGATCTGCAAAAAGAATCGCTTTCATTATGTAATATTAGTTCAAGATATATATATATATATATATATATCACAACAAATGGCATAGCCGCATGTTAGTAAACTTACCTCATCCGCATCAGGGTCAGTGGGGTGATTTGCTGCTTCTATTATAAATTTTGCCTTCACATCAGCGGCATTTTCCCTTCAAGAATAATATCCCAAAAGTAGGTTGTAGTTCTTCATATCGAAAGTGTTAAGTAAAACTTAAAAGTACAATGGGAAAGATAAAACTAAATAAGGAGGATGCTGTTTTTTAAGTTTAGTATGCAAGATAAAGAGAAAATTAAAATCACTTTGGATGTGTTTGAAACCCAACCAGGTTACGTTGAATGACAATCCACTGTGAGAGAAGGATTAGTGTTAAACGTGCATTGGAAAGTGGGAATGGCGAAAGCATACTCTTAAACGCTGATGATTTGATTTTAAGGTGACATAGGCATACATACTTGTTTAGAACTCCACCCAAGGCACAAGGGATAAGAACATCGCATTCATGAACAAGCAATTCATCTGGATCCATCACTTCTGCGCCTGGGAAGTCCTTCAAGACTCCACCATTGCCATCCTTGTGTTTCAGAAGGGCAGGGATGTCAATTCCATTTAGGTTTTTTATAGCACCACTGATGTCACTGACAGCAATCACCTTTCCCCCCCTCTCAAAAATAGACTTAGCAGCCCATGTGCCCACATTTCCAAAGCCCTGAATAGTGTGATTAAAATCAAATAGATGTTGAAAGTGGGATTAATATGCATGTATACTATATCCTGCCATAGTGGTGAAGGAATACCTGGATGACAAATGTGTGATCGGAAATTGACTTCCCATATTCAGCAAATAAAGCCTCAGTTGCAAAAACCACTCCGAGACCTGTGGCAGCCTCCCTCCCCAACGAACCTCCAAGATCCTGCAGGAAAAGAACATTCAAAACCAATTTCCTAATCATTGATATACACATCAACAGAGGATTTTGCAGTCTCTTAAGGGTATGTGTGTGTGTTTGATACTTACAATAGGCTTCCCTGTCACAACTGCAGGTGAATGCCCATGAAACTTTGAATATTCATCAAGAATCCATGCCATGGTCTGTCAAACAGTGGACCAATGAGGAAGGATATATGAAACTATTGAAGGCTATTTTTTAGATAAAATAAATGGACAGAAATGTACTATGTTGTGAAATCAGTACCTGAGCATTAGTTCCCATATCAGGGGCAGGAACATCCCTCTGAACGCCAATGAGATCATGAATCTTTTGGGTGAAAACCCGAGTTAGACGTTCTAACTCACTGATACTCAGATCCCTTGGGTTGCAGCCGATCCCACCCTTTGCTCCTCCATAAGGAATGTCTGCTACAGCAGTCTTCCAGGTCATCAGCTGAGCTAGAGCATTGACCTCATCAGGGTCCACCTGGCATCACAGAATTTGACAGTTTGATATTCAAAAATAGTATAAAGTATATATATTGATAACATTCATAACTGTAACTTAAAAAGTATCAAAATGCAAAAATGGTCATTAGAAGAACTGTGTAAATCAACATCTTTTTTTGGTAAGCAATGTGTATATTAACATTAAAGTTGAAGCACTGTGAATTGATACATTTACATTTCTCAAGTAACAAAATGAAAAAGCAAATGTACCATGCATCATCTCATGATTGAATTCATAGGAATTCATAGGAAGGTAAAAATTCAAAGGCATCTGTAGAATTTCATTATGACCTTATGACAACTAAAGAAGTATGCAGATTCAAGAAAATAATATTAGCACGCAGAACAAAACCACTGCATTACAAAATAAGTAAACATGGCCAAGGTTTTGAATTGCAATTGTGGTTGCAGTTATGTTGCGAGAAAATGTGGCATGTATCTCATGATTGGATTCAGCGGACCTAAATAGGAAGGTAACATTTGAAATGCATTTTGGAATTGCTGCATGTATCTCATGATTGGGTTCAGCAGTCCAAAAGAGGGAGGTAACATTTGAAACACATTTTGGAATTGCAGCATGTATCTCATGATTGAATTAGGCATGTATCTCAAGCAAGATTGGGTTCAGCAGTCCAAAATATGGAGGTAACACTTAAAAAACATTCTGAAATTGCAGCATGTATCTCATGATTGAATTAGGCATGTATCTCATGATTGGGTTCAGCAGTTCTAAATAGGGAGGTAAGTAGCTAACATTTGAAACACATTTTTGGAATTTCATTATTTATGACAACAGAAGAAGCATACAGGCACAAAAATTCATATCTGCGCATCGAATTAAACCACGACATGACAAAATGAGTAAACATCATAGAATTTAAATTACGGTTACGGTTGTTATAGGCAGATGTGGCCGTTGGAACGGCTACTAAAGTCAAGGCATCGGAACCAGATCACATGACGTGATCCATGTCTTGAAACCCACATCACATAATATAAAAATTGTTGGTCTCTTATTACTCTTAGAAAACGAGAATAGTTCACAAATTTGTATAATCACTTTTGCAAAATAATAATTATAATTATAATAAGCAGTTTTGCACAAGTTTTATAACTAAATAATCACATCTTTTTAACAGATTGACCAGTATGAAATAAAATCAAATACTTTTCGCCAAATAGAACTTCCCTATAATTTTCCAATTGGGCTCCTGGCAGTGATCACCTACACCTGCAAACCACTGTCACATTCCCATAACCCCAAAATACAATCTGAAATTTTCCCCAACAATTCTCCACCAATGATTGTAGAACTTCCAATTTTATGAATCGGGGTTCCATAAAAAAATTAATTTGACAAAACATGATGTATCAAATAGCACACACGAGTTAAAGCACATAAATTTTCAAACACAGGGAATTCAATTGAACATAAACTCAAATTCCAAATCCATTTGTATTGATGAGAAAACAAAAAAACAAATAAAAATAACAAAACATAAGAACCTCAGGATGATAACGAATCCCTCCCTTCATAGGACCACGGGCATTATCATGTTGGATCCTGAATCCCACATAGGAAACCAGAGTTCCATCATCCTTCGGGATCGTGCATTCAACCTGCGAATCAGACACAACAAACAACCGATAAACCCTTTTCAACACACCCCACATAAAAAAACAGAACAAAAAAGATCATTTTTTTCCCACGACAGTGAGAAAGAAAAACCATGCAAATGAAATTTTTTATAGAGAAAACAAGAAAACGGATTGAGACCCAGAAAAGGGTTGATTCAAAAGACGATTACTTTGATTTCTCTGAAGGGTATGAGGAGACTCTTCTCAAGCTTGGAATCCAAACCGAGAATACGAGCTGCACGTTGAAAGTTGCGGTTGGTGGCTGCAAGAGCGTTCATAGTTGTTGACAACAAAGAAGCAATGAATGAAACAGAGAAGAGAGATGAGTGAGTGAATGAGTCAAAGAGAGTGAGTGATGATGCCTCAAACGAGATATGAAGTAAATAAAAAAAACTGAATGCAAATGAAACGCACCATTTGCTGATGCTGTATAAAGGAGAAAGTCAGGAAGAGAGACTAGGCATTGCTATGCGTAAAACACTGGAGAAAGTGTAACCGTCATTCCGAGTTATTCTTGTATATTAGTATTATTTAATGATTTAATTAATTAGGAATGGATACATTAGTTTTAAGAGTTTAACCTCATTTATCTCTCTCTTTTTTATTCTGTTTTTTTTTTTAGTTCTATGCATGTAAAAGCTTTTAATACTGTAAACTAGTAACTGAAAATGAGAAAAAATATACTTTATGATTATAGAAAGAGAAAATACGTAACATCTTTTAATCATAAATTATTATATTATATATAGTAAATTTATTAATTTATTTTAAGCTTCTTTTATAAAAAAATGTTTTTTAAATTTAAAATTAACTTTCATAAAAGTTATAATTGATCATTAGTGTAAATATTTTTATATTTACAATATATAACCATTAAATTTATATAAAATTAATAATCTCATTTTATAATCAGATGAAAAGGTAGAATTATTTACATTGATATGTGTTTGAATTAAATCATGATCAATTAGAGATTTGTTTTTCAATAGAAAATAGAGATTTGTTAATACACACTCAGTCATTTTTTTTGGTAAAAAAAGACTATATAAATTAAATAGCTTCTATAATATTTAAAATTATACTTAAAATGATTTTTTATTAATTAATTATGTATAATTTATATTAAAAATTCATAAAAAATTTACTCTCTTTCTTTTCCTATTAGATCGTACCATGAATAACTAAGCACAATGTCACGTATCTTTTTAAGTAATATTTCCTGAGTCCTAAAATAAGTCTTATTCTAAGTTATTTTATAAAGATTAAGAAAAGCTAATAAAATAATTTAAAAAATGATAATTTTATAAAATCAACCTTAATATTGATATTATATATAAAATTTAAAATGATATTTATTAGGGATATTAATGAAAATAATAATTTATATTACATTGAAAAAATAAATATGACATTTTTTTAAGATTTTTTTCCTCTTATTTTAAGATGGAAAGAGGGAATGTTTATATATTTACCTTTTATAATTATTATAATTAATTTCAGAAATAATGTGTCTATTCCATCTTTAATAATCACATTACTCTTATTATTATTAAAAATTACGAGCTCTTATTCTTGAATAAAAGTAATAATTATTCGGTCAAAAAAAATAAAAGTATTGATTTAGCATGTAATTTTTTATTATATTTTTGTTTTGTTCTTTTAAATGTTTAAATATTAAGGAATCAATGATTGAATTCTTGTTCATAGAAGTGGTGTTAAAACTCTAATTTAAATTTTAGAGATCGAGAAATCAAGGTTTAAATTCTTATTGATTGAACTATAAAAGTGTTCATATTTAATATTATATGATGTATCAAATAAGATTATATTAAAGTAAAACATAAAAAAAAAAATCATGGAGAACAACCTTTTTTTTATTATCTTAACACATTATATCAAATTAAATACATTTTTTTAGATATAATAAAATGTAATATTATTGTAATAGTATGCCCTCTTAATTAAATTGAATTTGATTATATTTTAAATTTTGACACACCATCTTAACGAAGATATGTGTTTTATTTAAATAATTTAGTTTAATATTTCGCCTAGCAACTCCAGAAGGTTTATATTTTAAATATATATATATATATATATATATATATATATATATATATATATATTTCATTGGTATCTTTCTTTAAAAACATTTTTGTCAACGCGGATATTCGACACAAACACTTATTTTAAGAGAATTTATTATATGTACAACAATAAAATATTCATTATTAATAATAAAACCAATTTATATTTTTCTAATTTATTATTTATATTTTTATTCAATTCAAAATATATTGGTACATTTTATGATTTTTATTTTCTAATAATAATGTAATGTTGTTTAAACAAATCATGAATGTGATGACTACTCCTAGTACTATCTGGTAGTGTCAATGACATGTTCACCCACAGAAGATAAATGTTTGCAATATATTATTTGATACATTTTTTTAATTGGTTAAAATTATTTCAAATAATAAAATTGTATGAATCTCATATTACATTTAATTTAAATTTTTAATTTTTAATAAATTTTAACCATTTAAAAAAATATATTTAACAGAATGTGTTATTAACACTTTCCCCACAAAATAACTCTAGACACATGAATCATAAATAATTTTATTCAATCTCAATATCTCGATTAGGGTCTGTTTGGATGTAAACTTCTCTAAAAACACTTCTAGAAGAAGAAAGTAAGAAGAAAAAAATAAAATAAATGTTTTCATAAGTTAAAATTAATTTTTCTAGTTAATTTGTAGATGTTATCTTATATTTTAGATAAGTTATATTGACGAGCTTCTATAAATTAATTAATGAAAAACTTATTTATATTTATGGAAAAGCTCATTTATTTATTTCTTTTTATTTTCTTCTTTCTTTTAAAAATTACTTTTTTAGAGAAATTTATCAACGAGAAAAGTATATTTAAATAAATATTCTCCTGCCTTAAAATTAAGTTTGTCAAAGCAATTCATGTATTACTTAAGTGCAACAATTTAGACGGTAACCTAAAATAAACATGTAGTAGAATCTCTGTCAGAATTTTTTTTTTAAAGAGTATGTGTTAGTTCACAAGAATATTTCAGTATCATCAAGAAAAATCAAAGGGCATGCATAAAAAAAACGAATTACTATATGTGAAGGTGATTTGAAAAGTTCTCCTAGCCATTGATCAAAATTTACACTTTATATTATACGTAAAATATAATTGCATTTAGTGGTTCTAATTACATTAAAGAATTGAATTACTGAAATTAATATTATTTACATATATTTTTTGTGAATAAAAGGGGACTTAAACCCCAAACATATTTATATATAAATATAAATATGATTATTAAAATATTAAGTAGTAACATTTCTACTTATAATATAAATTTCTTTAAAACAATCATAAAATATAAAAATTAAATAAGAAACAATTACTTATATATATTCTTTATTTTTTAATTTAATTCATTTCAAATCTTAAATACTATTATAGACGTATAACAAGAAAAAACACTATAC
>CM023957.1:15187530-15230320 GCA_013407115.1 Glycine latifolia | reverse complement strand
TAATAATAATAATAATAATAATAATAATAATAATAATAATAATAATAATAATAATAAATAGTTTTTTCATAACAATTAATTATAAGTATTATGATTTTATATTCTCGTAAATTTAAACTATAAGAAACTAAATATCCATTACATATACTAAAATATAAAATGGTTATAATGTACACAATAATAGTGTATTTATTTATTTATTTATTTATCTTTTAATTGAAAAATATTAATTTTTAATTTATTAGATTTTTTGTTAGTAAAAAAATCACATCTGTGATTTTTTCCTCATTCTTTTATTTTTAAATCACCAAATCAACCTTATACCATCCATAATAGTGTATTTATTATTAATGATCCTTTTACAACTCCCTTAGAATCAGAAAGAGAAAACAGTAAAATATACGAAGAGTACCATGCAATAATATTAAACAAAAATAATAATATATAGATAATAATTTTATAGAGAAATAATACTTATAATAGTTCAATTATAAACTATAGAATTTGAAAAATATAATAATATTTATAGATAAATAATTTTTTAAAGAAAATCATAGATTAATAACTTTAAAATAAAGCAAGCAATGAAATTAAAATTAAAAAACAAATAATAATAATAAATAAATAAATCTCATTATATTGATAAAGAGAATTCAAGTTAAGTTATAATGAGCTTAAATAGTTCAAAACCATAATAATACTACATAATTAAAACAAATATATTTAAAATGATGAAAAATATAATTACAGTATAAATTTTAATTTTTAGAATAAATACATTTAAAAAATATTGATTATAAACACACAAAATTCAACTACATGTAAACAAAGTATTTATGATAACAAAAATTAATACTCATATTTAAATACTTATAAATTTTTACTTATTTATTTATTTAATTTATACATTTCATATGGATATTACATCACTATTATTCATATTTATAAAATCCGATTTGGACCGGTCCAATTGGGACCCAGTGACATATTGGGCCAATTTTATTATTGAACCATTCAAACATGTAATCCAGGATAACTCGGTCAAACCTGACCGATTTTAAAAATCTGAACTGGGTTGTGCACATTGTTGTCGCCACTTGACCATTGCCGCATTGTGAGGGAAATCACCATGTCGACCTCGTCGCCGATAACGTGAATGAAGATGTCGACCACCTGGAAGGGGTCGAACTAGAGCGACATTGTGAATCGGTGATGATCGAAGAGGAAGAGGAAGAGGGTAGTAGACCAGCACGAAGAGAAAAAATGAGGAGTAGGAAAATAAAAGAGAAAAAATGAGGCGCAACAGAATTTGAGCATTGTATATTGTAGGGATTAAGGTTTTTTCTTATTCTAAAGGCTTCTATTTGAGCCTAATGGGCCTAATTCACTTATTAGGAAATTAGGATGTTACTTCTTGTACTGATTTTATTGCTCTGTACATTTTTTATTTTACATTTCGAAATGGACTAATTGTTATTTACATACTCTTTTATTATTAATAAACTTTATTTATGTTATCGACTTTAATATTTCAATTGTTATTTTGGATTTTTGAATATGAAACTATAGATGAATTTTTCTTAATTAAATAATTTTAGTTATATACTCATATATAATATAATATAATTTTTTTTAATATAAACCAAATCAAATCGGATCAACTACTGGCTTATTGGTTGCATCATTGACCCATTACCTCGACCCAATTAATGACCGGATCGAATTTTATAACATTTCTATTATTACTTAAAAAAGGAACAACTCATAATAAATTTCAACTTTAGCACAAATGACTGCTTTACCCTCCCCAACAAAGCTCTGGGAAATTGCTGTTGAGAATTGCACACGCCTAACCCAGTAAACCTAGATGGAATGAGATTTGCTTCATGTTTTTCCTTATTAGAAAAATAAAAAAGAAGGAAAAATATTATTATTATTATTAAATCAGTTACTATTATTTTTATTGAAATAATTTTAAGTGAATTATTAGGTTCGAAATCAGAATATATCTCAAGATCAAAATTTTCATGTAATGATAATAGTAATAAACTTAAAAACTAATCAATTAACGTATCGTAACAAAAAGACTATAAATGAATGTGGTAAACATATTAATAAAATAAATATACAAATTAATCAAATAAATTATAAATTAACTAAACATAAGTTCGTGAAATACAGTCAAGATCATATAAACAAGACAGCTCAAGCCGTATTAACTACAATGAATTGTCAAAATCTTCATAAAATACGTTCGATGGCGATGCTTACCAAATACTACCGCCTGTAGCAAGCATGGCAAATCAGTTACGGTACTATATTTAATAATGACTTAAGCCACCCCATTTATTGATACATGAATCATGAATGTAACTAAAAAGTGGGCCTTTGTACCACAATAGTCGTAATTTTAAATTAATTTACCCAAAAATATAATTTCAAACAATTGTTTTTGGAATAATGTTGTCGCGTGATAATAATCTCTTTCACTATCTGCTTTTGTTTTTCCTTCTCGTCTTGTTACGTCAAATGCAATTTCATGTTGCATTGATATGTTTGTATCACGTAGTTACTAAACAAAAAAACTTGGTAACAAGGGTGATTTTTTTTTTTTTAATATGAAGTAGCAAGTGTTCAAGTGTCATGTTACCAATTTTTTTCCCTAAAAAATAAGTTTCTTAATATATTTTTTGGTACAAAGAAGAAATAGAACAACATCTAAAGCAAAAAAAAAAAAGGAATAACAAACTCCTATGTTTCCTAAATAAATAAATAACTCCTCTGAATGCATATCATCTCCCATAAGTCTCTTAATACGAATTTGTATTTTATGGACACAATAATACAAAAAATTATTTTAATCATATTTTTAGATAAACTATTTTCATACTACCACTATTATATATGAAAAAAGAACATAAAAATTGCTAATTCGTCATCTAGACTCTCCTTAGTGCATACAGTACTCACAGTTTCAGCTAACAAAGTATATTAAGCATAGTTATTTAAATTTACTCCTAATAATACTACCTTCGATCCTTATTAATTATAAAGTCCAATTAATTAATTTATTAGAATTGAATAATGTAGTTAATCTAGTTAATTTAGTTGAGGACATTAAATTTAATAATTTTTTTTCAAAATTATCCGTATGAACAAAATTAACAAATATTAATGAATTATGTTTCTCTTACTATCATGACATTCTAGAATTAGCTTTAATGAAATATGTTTTTTCATAAAAATATTAATGCAAAAGATATTTCAGATTGATCTTTATAATAAGGACTAGAGGTAGGATAATGGAGAGGTGAATTAATTGTTTTTTCTAACAGAAAAAACTCCAAAGAAGCCATTTAATCAATGAGGCAATGATAGTCATAAGAATGAACAAAAGATTTATTTCCATGATAAAGTCGTTGGGAACAAGAAAAGTATGAGAGAAGGACGATCTTATTGCAAAAAATTGGTCCACATTGAATGTGAGGAAGGAAAAAGATTGTTGCCTAAAGTTTCCTTAGATGATTGAGTACTTAAGGAGTTGTGTAGTCCATTGGATTATATAACAACCGATGTAGAATTCTCGATGTAGTATCTCCTTTTTGTATTAGTGAAGGTTGAGTGTACCTTAATATGAATTAGATTTCCTAGCTTAAATCTTATATATATACTAGCCATGACATCAAGATTGGGAAGCCATTATGGGTGGATAATAATACCTCGAAGGTGAAGAGGAGGAGATTCGTTAGGGTTTGTATCGAAATAAACATAATATAAATTAGTAGTAAGCAAGGTATGGTAGAACAAACATTGGTATAAAGTGGAATACGAGGGATTGCACATCATTTGCATTACATATTGGCACCTAAATGGTGGTGACAATTGGAAGCTACTAAATGAAGTCTTTGTCACGAGTTTCTTTGCTCTTTAACTAGCTGAGACACTTATTGCCTTAATTTCTTAGATAATCTAAGCAATTTTTTTATTTATAAAAGTATTACTAAGGTCATGGTGAATAGATTTGGACAATAGTTAAATGACATTATTGGTCCTTGCTGGAGTAGCATTTTGCTAGCTAGGAAGGTGAACTTCTAATAACACGATTCTCATTCTTAAAAAAATGTCATAATTCTTTAAGAAATTATCATAAAAAAGAGGAAGTGAGACAAGGCCTTCAAAATTAACCTAGAGAGGACATGATAATTTTGATTAGATGTTTCTTAAAAATTATGTTATTGATCTTGGTTTTTGTCATTACTATGAATCTAATAATGCATTATGTGACTTCATCATTTTTATGTATCACACCATGAAACGGGAAGAGCCTTCCTGATTTTTCTCCTTCTAAAGGTTTGAGACAAATTGATCCTGCTTGCTATATCTTTTTGTTATATGCATGAAGAAGTTAAACTGACCATACCCAAATCAATTTATTCCAGGAGCTAGTTACCTTTGAAAACTTTGAAAAATAAACCTTTTGTATCATATTTTTTTCATTATAGATAAAGTTTTTCTCTTCACGAAGACTAAAAGTTCTAAGGTAATTAAGACTTGTCACTAATATCTTTCACATGTTTAGCAAACACTCTAACCTTAATTACCATAATTTGACAAAGTCAATAACTTTTTTATCCAAAGAAACTCCAATGTACTAAGATTGAAAAACTCACATCTATTTGATCTATTCGCTGCACAACCTCTTTGAAAAAATATCTAGGCTTTCTAATTCTCAAATAATGACCAAGTAAGGCTCCTTTTAATTAATTTCATTATGGCGAAGATGCAATCTAGACTAATAATTTGGAAGCTTAAATTAATAAATAAGCTAACCGAACCCACCCAATAGCTGTTCTTTTCATTCAGTTAATACGATTAGGGTTGGACCTCGGGTTTTTGCTCACCCCTAGGTTTCACCATGTTATTTGGAAGAAAACCCCTACCTAAATTATCAATACGCAAATGCTAAATTGACAAAAGAAAATTCAGCTGTCTTCATTCCTTCTCAACTTTGACATTTTTCTGCATCTATATGATTAACATTTATGGTGCAACTTAAAGTTTGATTTCCATAGTTGCATTCAAACTTGATCTAAGCAATAAATTAATTTTTTACCCTCTTAATTTTTATAGGTGTGAAAGCATCGAACAAATATCCAAAATATTTTCTTCATCAACGTATCCGAGTTACTAATACAACACAAGAACAAAGTAAGAACATAATTCAATAATATAAACAAGTTATTGGCTAAGTACAACCGTTTTAGTAGTTATATAGTTGACATAACTATGTATATTAATTAACACGTGCGAGTATGTGACTATTCATAGTTACCATAATATGAACTGTCTAGTTACATTAATGCCAAAGACTCAATTTGTTTTTAAAATAAATGTATTTTTACTCTTTATACTTTCGGTAAAACGTGGTTAAGATCTTATTATATTAATGAATTTAATTATAAATTTTTAAGAAAATATGATAAAATCTTAAAGAAGATAAATTAAATTTAATCTACACATGTTTTTAAATTTTGAAGAGTAAATAATTATTTTTGTCCATGATTGTGTAGAACATTAATAAATTTGTTCTCTAAGGATGAAAATTCAAATTTTAGTTCCCGAAAGTAAAAAAAGTGTGACAAATATATCAATATGTTAATTTTCATCTGTTATCATTAATGAAAGAGTCTTTATAGCACATAGGAACGAAAACGTTACAAAAATATGACTACTGAATAGATTTGACCAAAATGTTAATAAGTTTTCATTGTATCAAAATATCAGTAAGATCCAATGGAAACTTAGTGACATTTTTGTCCCTGTGTACCACATAAACTCTTCATTAACTATAATAGACAAAAGTTAATAGATGAATAGATTTGTCGTACTTTTTTTTTACTTTTGGGAACTAAAAATTGAATTTTCATCTTTCAGAGATGAATTTGTTAGTGTTCTACACATTTAGAAATGAAAATGACTTTACCCAATTTTGAAAACCAAATTCATCAATTTAAAAGTATAAGAAATTTGATTATGTTTATAGAAAATAAAAACACATTTTTTCCATAAAAATTATTTTCAAGAAACTAATTTCGTGGGTAGAAAATATTGCAATATTATTCATGATTTAGGAGTTTAATTAGGATAATAATACATGATAAATATTTATTTATATAACTAAAATTGATAATATATAAATTATAATATAATTAAAATTTATAATAAATAAATATTTTTAATATATAAATTATATTTTAGATTTATAATTGTATACTTATTGTGATACAGTGTTATTATCAACTATTGATAATTTCTTTTAAAAAAATTCAAAATTCAATTTAAAAATAAAGATGAAAAATATATTGAAATGAATAAAAGGTTTAATTTTTTTTTCCTAAAACACTTGTTGCTGTTTAAGAATGGCTCGTAAAAATGGTTTTTTTCAACAACTTTTCTAATTTATACATGGAGGACTTAAGTTCATAATTGTTATTTGTAAATATTCCTATTTTTTTAATAAAAAATTAAGACATACATTCTATGATAAAAAAAACATTAATTAAAAAATCTTTCCAGACATGTAAGTATCAAACATGTAAGAGTATCTTTAATAAGGTTATTGTGTTCTTGAGTTCAAAAATCTATATTCACCAGATTTATTATTACTTTTGCTCAAGAATTTTCCATGCTGGAATTTGGATTTTAGGGAACTTTCAAAAACTATATTTTTGTCAAAAAAATATTTTTTTAATGTCATTTGAGAGAAAAAAGATGTTTTGTTTTTTTTTATACAAGTAAAATTAAAGAATTCAAATTAGGTTCTACCACTAGAACAAAAATAAAAAAAATTCTTGCATCTTATATGATATCATGATACTTATAAAAAATATCCAAAAATTCAAATTAGTTTTTTCACTTCTTAGATGATTTATCAGTGTAAAGTTGTAAACTATTTTTTATTTATCAATGAGAATTAAATATAGTATAAAAAAATTTTATAACAACTACTTTTGTTGAATCAATTTAACTAAACCGCTTCACTAAAGCTATGAATTCTCTAATAACTAAGTTTGATTTTATGAATAAAAAAAAATGTCGGTAGGTGAATGTACTAACTATAAAATCAGCTAAAATTTGTTGAGGGAAAACAAAGCAAAGGACAAGCTGGCCATAAGATCGATCCCATGTTTAAGCTGATGTGGTCGCCGCACCACAATTGGGCCTCAACATTGGTGATGACGATAATTTGATAATTACGTCAACTACACTTTCGTTCCACCCAAAGAAACATATTAAACACACATAGATCCATTTGCTTTGTTTTCTTTCTTCCCAAACTTCTACATTAACACTGCTATATATAGCTAACATCTTCAAGGCCTCCATGATGCCATCAAGGTAGGTGTTGCTAGCAAAACTGAACAAAATTAACTTCCTTGATTATCCTAAGATGCCAACGAAACAGGTAAATCAGATGTTCATGTTGTGTTAGTGCCTTTGTACTGTGTGCTATATATGCTTGACATGTGGCTTTATTTAGTTGTTAATTGTTAAATTTTTATTAGCGGAGACTCAAATCCACGACTTTTTTTTCTCTCTTCTTCTCTCACCACCAAATTAATCTTATAATTCCTTATGATCTATGTAGGTAACGTACCGCAATGATAAAGCGGTGTTAGTGAGGGTATATGTTGAGAAGCCTCGGAAGAAGAGCTCATCATCAATTCAGCATCAGCACCTTCATTATCATATTCATCACACAATTAGACAAGAGGTAGTGCATGGCTCTGGTAGCAAGGGATCATATAGTAGAAGAGCAGGGTTGCTTATGTACTCGCATCTCCTACGTGAGTCTGGAAAAGGAGCATCATCAACACCGTCATTCTCCAAGTGCGTTGCAAACAACAATCTCCAACCTCCAACCCAGGTATGTACACCATTGACATTGTTATATAGATATATTTTATACTTTTAATCTTCTAAAATGTATGAAGAGGTACATAGTATCTTTTATTTATTTATTTATGTTACGAGGAGTGTTAAACACGTACTTTTTTTTTTTTATAGTGTTCGTCTTTTACATTCTTTTTAACTCACATTTTACTAATGGATTAAAATCTATTGAAAAATTAATGTGACTCATTAAATAAGAAACGAGACTTATAAAAATTTATATTTTTTAACAAATTTCAATCATTAATAGAGTGTGTTAAAAAATGTATTATATATAGAATAGAAGAATGTTCGTGACATTTTCTTTTTAACACTCTTTGTGTGATTGAAATTTAATAAAAATCAATTTATTTTGGTGGATCCAACTTCTCATTTAATGATTATGTCTCTTAATTTAGACATGAGACACACAAAAAGAGAGTTACATAGAGAGTTTCAGTAACATTTTTCTCTACAACATATATTATAGTAATATTTCTTGCATTTTATTAATGCTTGGTTTTTGACCCATAGAATGTGGCTGAATTTATTATATTGTACTGCCGTTTCCTTGTTATCCTTTTACAGGTAACCCCTTCCAACAAGAAAAAGCCGGTGTATAGGGAAAAGCCAACTTGCTTTGGCAGTTTGAAACTACTGATTCCAAGGTTCTTAAGGTCATGGTCAAAAGCCAAAGATAAGGAGAAAAACAAGAAACAGACGTATGGAGGTTTTTCAGGAAATGGAATGAAAATTTTGCAGGTATTTTGAATGCAAATTTTACGATAATCTGATGTTAATTATAAGCACTGATACTATAAGCTACTCTGATTCATTTTTCATTCTCAAGGTTTGGAAAGGAAAAAATTTCTTAACGAATGTGTTTTCAACGACACGTAATTAAGTATGCTTGAGGTTCAATTTTGTCCCGGTCGTTCACCTCTCTCAAGGTATAATGTCTCGAATCAAATAAGCATTTTTATCGTTTAATTAGATTCCAGTTCTTATTTTCCATAATGCTAATTACTGACAAGTCCCTCTCCATTATTGCTTATCTGAATGTGTGTCTTAAGATTACTGTGTAATACAAGAAATTATTAAATGATTTAGGAATACCACGTCATTTATGTCTCAACGTGTAATACATCATCAATCTTATTTCTTGTATCTTTTCTTCTTATTTTGTTTTCGTAGTACAAAAATTTATTGTATAAATGCAATTTCCTTTTATGGATTGCAATCACTGAAATTTTGATGTAATATATATACAAGAATTCAAATAGTCAAATTACTACATTTATTTATAAACTTTTTATTGTACAATTACCATACCTCGTAGATTAAAAAGAAACAAAAGTTACTTCATCAGGAGGTAAGAATGATAAATAAAATTGGCTTAGAGCTTGTTGTAAAGTACTTATGTAAAGCCCCAAAAGTTGAGGGGTTTCAACATCCTTAAAATACGTTCGTAAAGTTAAGAATAGTTCTTGACGAAGTTCCGCAATGGAGGAAAATGGTATTGATTTCATGTGTTAGAATACTTCTAGTAGAACACAGGCTCTTTCTTACATATTAAAAAGAAAATTGTAGAATGAGAGATGGGTGACAAAGGAGTTATGGAAGAATGGGTTCTTGACCCACCGTTCGTTGAAGTGATGCATCAGCAAGGAATTGCAACAAGTCTTTGAAGAAATAACCGTTGAATCGAAAGCAAACGTTGTTGTGTTTGTCAACTTATACTTCAATTTCAAAAATAGGACTATAAATTGAAAGAATGAAATTGCCAAGCCAAAAATGCTACGAGGACGTCGGCAATATGTTAAATACATTTCGGACTGAACGACGGCAATGTGTTAAATACTTCGGTAAATTGCACGTTTCTAAAGTAACGGAATCAAAACACATTAGTTACAACACAGAAAGAGTTTCCTAGAGTTTTACCTATTTTACATAAATATTACAACGTAATTGGCTTGCAAAATTAGTCTCACAGTCATGGACTATGAGATCTCTGTTGTCGAGTATACTCCCAGAGAGCAATTGCACCACTGACATGAACATTGAGAGATCTAACAACTCCAAATTGCGGAATTTCAATACAAGCATCTAAAATATGAATTATATCCACAGGTATACCTTCTTTCTCTCGGCCGAGAACCAGGACCTGAATAAACAACCAAACATGAAATACTATATTTAAACATGAAGTCAGGAATGTTAGAAATACATGGCTTAAAGCATGTACCTAAGCAACTGGAAGGTCAGAATACTTACCATTTTTTTCGGAAAGATATACTGATCAAGGGGTACACTGTTTGCAGTTTGTTCCAAACCCAAGATGGAAAATCCTTCTCTCTTTTTTTTCTGCAAGTAAGTCTTTATGCTATCTACTGGGACTTCTA
Organism: Glycine latifolia; assembly: GCA_013407115.1. Lineage (NCBI taxonomy): Eukaryota > Viridiplantae > Streptophyta > Magnoliopsida > Fabales > Fabaceae > Glycine > Glycine latifolia. Next base: position 15,219,986 of record CM023957.1, on the reverse strand, counting down.
TTATAGGAACCCACTTTTCAGCTGTTACACTGCAAACAACAGACAATTTCCAGCAAGATTGTCGACATTACAGTGCAATGAATTAAAACACTATCTATAACAAGAGACATGCTTAAATATACATGTGTTTGTGTGTGTGTATTTCCTTTTTGAAAGTTTGAGCATTTAGAATTATTAGCGGTCCAACAGTATTTCCCTTTTGACATTTAAGCAGAAGCCAAGTAGTGTAAGTCCACTTAAAGTTTGTGACATCTATAAAGAAAGGCAAAAAAAGTTCTATCATCAAAACCTGATTAGTTGGAACTGTTTGTCATTTATGATTTTTGTATCAGCAATGGCCAGCCCCGATGCTCTAAATACCTGCTTTACACAACAATTGGAGTAAAGATTTTTTTTTCTTCCAGAAAATAGAAAAAAGAAGTTAATCATAGTATAAGATAAGATTGACAAATGGAGCAGAATGAGTGACGTACCTCACATGTACGAGCCAAGCCAGCAAGATTGGGTATGCGGTCAAGCAATGATGCAACAAGGATAAATTTCTGTCGACTTGCTTTTTGTTGATCTAGAGATGACCTTCTTGACTGCAATAGTTGGTCGAGAAGGAGATCATCCCTCTCTATCTCTGTATGTTGATCTTGAAATTAAATAATGGTAGATACAAAACTATGAATCACACAAAAGGTGGAACACACTCAACAAACACAATACAAGGTCATAATGACAACAAAAATAGTGTTAGATAGTCAGCTCCTTTTTCTTTTATTAGTTGCTGAACAAATTCAAACATACCAGCCAACTTTTTGTAGGTTTCATCATTGCCATAAAGGAAACCTGCTTCATTGTCCCCCTTGTCATGTTTGGTAAAAGTAACCTTTTTCTGGAAATCTGAAGACATATCTTTAAGCATGTTTCCTTCAATGCCACCAGATAAAGTTTCCATGCAATTCTGATCCCCATTGAAATTTAGAGTCTCATTTCTGATTGCCACCACATCCTTTGCCATTGAACACCGTAGGTCTTCTCTAGCATCCTAGACAGGGAGGAAAAACTTAAAAGATAAAACAGAAACTATAGCCTTTCTCTTTTAGAAAAGTATGGCAAAGTACTTACATTTAAAAATTTGAGAACCTGCTCCATGAGAGATGTTGGAACACACTCAAAACCATCCTCCTTCACACACCATAAAAGAGACAATAAACAAATCTATCATAAAAGCAGAAACATAAACTCATTTATATTGACCGTACACATTGAAATAGATTTTTTTTTTATTAGAGAGAAGATTTTATCTAGAGACATTGCAACAAGCTTTGTTAGTTCAAATGAGTAATTGAAAAATGTTTCCACCAAGTGAATGAGAGGTCCTCGGATAGGCTACATATGAAATAAGCTTGATGCATATAATCTAAATTCTCAGGCTTGAAGAAGAGAGTTAGAAGCAATGCAAATAGGTTAATTATATCTTGTATTAATAAGGGTAACTACCAATCGTTGTAGATATTATTTTCATCATAAATAATATTCAAAGCTATGTGAATCACACACATGGATTTCACCATGTCTCGTTTATCTCGTCTCTTAGCATCAAAGCCTTACAAAGATAATCATTATCCATGAATACCGTAGTATCAATCCTGGACAGTAGAGCACATAACTGAATATCATAAGATGGTGCATGGCTGTAGCACAGAGAAAAGAATGGCGGTTGAAGGCATGCTTTAGAGTTCCAAACAAAGAAAGAATGGTGGGTGAGTGCCATTGGAAATCCTAGTGGAGGTGGGTGGGTGTCAGACCTGTTGGTTGCAGTGTGGAAATCACACAGAAGAGTCCCCCTACCCTCCACAGGGCAAAAGCCAGTTTTTTGAAATGCCTCTTTGCAGTGCTGGACCATGGCCATTCCACACATCTACACTGCTATAGTGGTATAGCAATAACTATGGTCAATACCTAGTGGACCCACTGCCCACTAATGAGTGAGTATATGTAGTTGTAAGATCAAGTACGAAGATAGAATTTATAGCTATGGCTCAAGGGGACATTTTATTAAGTTTGACATCTAGTGTCATTTGACCTTGTCCATATTTGTGTGTGGCTAGGGAGGTGATAAACATGTGAAGATTGCCTTGGCAATTGGACCACACCATGATATGCATTTGACTGATCCGAAACTCAAAATTAAAACAGTCATATATTAACTACCTCATTTTGCAATTGAGATTGCTAATCAAGGGTAGCATTTGTATAATTGTCCAAATACATGTTCTTCACCACACAGACCCTCACCTCAACTCGATTGATGAAAATTCCAGCAGGTGTGACAGAGCTATTTGGGTCATAAGCATCAAGATATCCTTCCATTGATGTTCGTAAGCTGAAAGATAATTCAAATTAATGAGTTTAGTCCATTCGAAAGAAGTACAAAGCAATGAATTTAGTTCATTAAAAGTAGTACAAAGCTTTTCACAGTTAAACATTTTTCTTCCAATACTGAGAGACAACAAATACAAAATATAGAGACTACCTGGTTTATTAAAGGAAAAGATAATATGAACTAATGTAAAAATGATATTGGACTGATTCCACAATGTAAAGTGCAAAACATTAACACCAGTTTTATACTAGTAATTAGGTCACATACTTGTACTGCACCACAAGCCCAACCCCAATCATATAATAAAATAGGAAACACAATCAAAATTAGAAAACTCCCAAGATTGTATCACCAATTAAAGGACTAATAGATTCCACAATATATCCTAATGACCATAATTACAAGACATCGTTATTTTTTACACATAAATTACATATATTTGAACTATAGACACGGGGAGACTAATTACTTTTAGATAGTCACTGCTATTTGTATTCTTTACTTGACTTTATCTAACGAAGTGGAAAATTAAGGATAAAACATAATTTACTTGAACAGCATACTAAAAAATGACTTAACATTCTGACTGTTTTATACATATCATAATATTGGAAATCTACATAGTACATACATCCACAATAAGAAAATAATGATTTACAATATAGATATATAACAAGAGAAACAAAAAATAAGAATTATACCGTGCACAATCAGAATTTCTTGCAAGGTATGTTTTCAAATCTACAAAGCACCTCTTCTCTAAAGGTAGCATCTCAGAAGATCCATAATTCAACAATGGAAACAGTTTATGTAGAATTTGATATGTAAGTAACTGCAATAATAATCACACATTATGAGCCATTTATTTCAGTGTGATATGTATATAGATAGATAGATAGAGAGAGAGAGAGAGAGAGAGAGAGAGATCAACACCATAAATGATAACCTGGGTAAAACCACGTAAGCTATGATGATGTGATGTTAATAATGGAACTAGAGGAGGAAACAATTCGTCCAAATGACTAGATTGAACATCTTTAGATGAATTGAGAATGACATTAGCTGCTATGAATACATACGAAGATAGTGCCTGCAACATTTTAAGAATAACAATTAGAAGCATAAAGCAGAATGTTCTAAAAGCTTGTGATATACATAACATTATAATTTATTTATCCTTTTTTATGTTAAAAAATGCAGTAGAAGAAAATGTGCATAGTCATCAAACATATTAAGCTAACAGAGAAGATAATAAAAAAAAAAGGTGCTTGTGTAGAACTAAAAGAATTTGCAACTACTAGTGGATGGTAATTTATAATCTGAGCAATTCAACTCATATGATAGTGCTGGAAATGGTAATAGTGATTAGTATGTCATTGGAAATTGTGGGAGTTAATGTATCATTGCAAAGATTAGTGTCATAGAATAGTTTATTATTATTCCCATTATTCTTTATTAATATCCATAGATTGTTGAGAAAGTAATGATGGCAAGTGAATGAAATAGAAAGAAAAAGTGAGGGAGAGAATGTGACTGTTTTTTCTGAAATGACTCAAATTACTGTTCATTATCAAACTTTGATTTGCATTTCTATTTATGGAGAGTACAAGCTTCTAAACTAACCATTCTGTTATAGTTAACTGTCACTGTAACAGAATGTTGACAGATTGCTAAATTATACAAGCACCAGTCAATCCTTACAGAACTGACTGTTTATATTTCAGAATAGCTGCAAGCCTGCACCCACCATGCAATACATCTATCATCCCCCCTCCCCAAAAAAACCCAGGGTGGTTGAGAAGGAAGCACCATGTTTGTCTCAAATGATGAAACTGAAGCTTTGACAGTGATTGGGGAGAACATCAGGTGTTGTATCAGAAGCAGAATTATGTGTACCAACAAGTGACTTGTTCAGAACCTTCTCAAACAAAAAAATGTCTAATTCCATGTGTCCAGTGTCGGCATCGACAATGGGTCATGAGTTGTAACACAAAGCAACTGCTCTTTGATTGTTACAACAGACAACAGGGGTAGGAATTATTATGTGAAGTTCCGTAAGAAGAGATTGAGCCCAGATGATTTCTGCCGTAGTAGCAGCTAAACTCCTATATTCCACCTCTGCACTAGAGTGAGCCAAATAAGAACTGGACCAGAAAATGAAGAAGGAATAATTCGTTAGTGTATGTAAACTGAATTATAGGTTTCCAAGAAACCTGCACTCTCCACAACAATGATTAATTTTTTTCTCCCTACACCTAACTCTGAACCCTCTTTTTATACCCACCAACTAATAACTAACTAGTTAGTTATTAATTATTTCTATTACCATCATATAATGGCATCATCCCAAAATATATACATAAACCTGATGTAGATTTCCTATCATCTGGATCAGAGTCCCAATTAACATTTGAAATAGATTGCAATTTCATTGGAGAGTATATTATTTGGAAATATCACGAACCAACTGTTGGAAAAACCATCTAAATTGTGGTCACCCCTAGATAGAATGGGTGTGTTGAAAGTCCCACATGGCAGGTAGCTATGGGCAAAAGGGGACATGTTGAAGTCCTACATCGAATAAAGATAGTGCTGAGATAAACTATATTAGTGGGAAGCAATCTTCACCTTACAAGCCGTTTTTTGTAGGGTTGAGTTAGGCTTATAACTCACTTTCTGACACCAACTTGTCAACTCAAATGACCAGCCAGCAAATGTTTTCCCTTTCCATTAAGGGTCCATTGGGATAAACAACATAACTAAGGGCTTATTGAATAAGTGCTTATCATGTAAGTACTTATGTACAAATGATTTCTACAATTGAAGAAGAAATTGGGTTAAATTGTTTTTAAAATTTTGTAAGTTGTTTTCAAAAGCTATCTTGGAGAACTTTTTGAAATAAGCTGAAAACTGCTCATGGACATATCCCAAGTTATTTTCATAGGCTCTCCCAAACACGTGCTCTGTTTATGACAAAAGATAAGTCCAAATAACTTGTAAATAAGTTCTTCCAAATGGATCCTTAAGTCTTTGAGGGGTCTTTGTATAAGCTACATATGTAGATAGCTTGGTAAATAATCTATTTGCTTGTTAGACAGAAAAAGTACATAGGTCAATCGTAATATGAGACATTACTCTTCGTTTTTACAAGATAAATTTACATGTTCAGTGAGTAGCAATTAACAACAAAATAAAACCTAGTAAACTAGAGGTCAAAATAAATTTACCTGCTGCCTCATGTCATAATCCCGCAATATGGGGACCAATCGGTCTTTCACCTGTGAATTAAAGATAATTTCAACATAGATAGGCAACAGACTACAAACTTTAGATGGTAAGTTGCACTGAAAGGTGCATGTGTCAGATCTAAAGGAAACATTGAATGCCAGCAATTCTCTTACAACTTAATGTGAAATTAATCTGAACACAGAAAGAAACTGAAAGAGTAGCCACTTGTTCTCATTCCCAAACAAAATGACAAAAAATAAATGCTAAAACTAACTTCATTTAAATAACTTATTGAGTCCAAGAAAACCAAAACTCAAGTAAACAACAACAAGCATGTAGCTTCCTTGGCCATGTTATAAAACAAAAGTTATTTTTTTATTTTTGCCAAGCACTTTAAGGATTAAAAGTTCTCTCCATTGTTTGCTCATTTATATGATAATCAATCATAGGATGGCCCTTTTTTAAAGTTTTGGGCAAAAGTATAAAATATAAAGTAGGCTTCCATCCTGACATTAACCTGGTTGTCCTGGAAAAAAAATGGGTCAAGTCAACCCACCCCATTTTAAGGTGGGTTAGCCAGTTGACCCACCTAACAATTAAAAGAAACATTAATTAAAAAAAAAAAGGGGGCAAACAATATTTTAAAAGGGGAAAAAAAAAAGAGAAATAATAAATTTGTGCACCTATGACAAATTTAATTGTCAATAATTAAATCCAAGTCATCAAATAGTAATAAAGTAACATTTTTTAATTTGTTATAAAATTTTTAAAAAGTTAAAAATAAAAAAAACACCTCGACGGTTTCAAACATGCCCCTGACCTTTCCCCAACATATTTTGGACGTGGGTTGAGCGAGCCAAGTTTAGCAGGTTAATGGTTTCTAAAACCCAACCTGACCCACCAAAATAGGAGGGTTTTGTAGGTCGACCGATCAAGTTGGAAATGTTTTGCCAATACTACTACAAAGTGCTTTTATGTATGAGCAGAAGCAGAAAATCTGTAGTTAATAGAAGCAAGAAACTGGTGCTTCTCCTATAAAGCAAAAGCATAAAATCTTCCCTTTTTTATATTATCTACTCATCTGGAGCTTAAAAGGAAAAATTATTGCTATTTCAAGCCAATTTATTAACCCTGCTTTTACAAGGATATCTCTCCTGGACATACACTCTTTATTTCTATTCCCCAATAAAAATAAAAATAAAAAAGCTACTTGAAAATGAATATGGGCATAAATATAATAAATGTAAAGAGGAAAATGACGGGACAAAAAAAGGGGGAATTTCGTCTTACAAGAGATGGAAACTTCAAGTAAATGTTGATTGCAAATGTCTCTAAGTATTGGCGAACAGCAGGTAAGTTATTTCTCTGCAAGAGAACAAAAAATATAGTTAGATATATAGCAATGGGCAAGAGTATAATACATGTATATAACAGTAAAAATAAATTTTAAAAAATTGTTGTCACATTAACCTTTAAAATTGATAACAAAAATTTAGTCATCATGATATTGGTGCGAAATATTTATCGGTTTTGCCAATAACTAATTTTTGCTGAGAAACTTGGCTGACCACCTATAGTGGAATCTCTCCTCCTAAGCACGTTTTTTTTTCATTCACAAGGCTTGAATATGATACCTTGCTTAAGGGGATTGAGCTGAGTTCCACTTGAACCAACGACATGTTGGTAGAGAATAAAAATCCTATAAGCTATATATATAGCAATTGGTATGTCTAAAGCAATTTTCTTTTTATTAGTCAGAATTGATTTTAGTTTAAATAAAATGCGATGCAAATATAATTAAACACACTAATACAGAAGGTAAGTATTGAGAAAAACCCAAGTCCCACATCGGCTAGAGATAAAGCCAAGATAGAGTATATAAGTGAGGGGCAACCCTCACCCTATGAGCTAGCTTTTGGGGTTGAGTTAGGCTCAAACTCACATTCTAAAAATCTAAGATGGTATCAGATCATATCCAAAATTTATTCAAAGGGTCACCTACCATGTTATTCACACACCAAGCCTAAAAAAGTGTTAGGCGTGAGGGGGTGTATTGGGAAAAACCCAAGTCCCATATCGGATAAAGATAAAGTCAAAATAGAGTATATAAGTGAGGGACAACCCTCCCCTTAAGCTAGCTTTGGGGTCGAGTTAGGTCCAAATCCACATTCTAAGAGTAAGTATGCATCACACACACACACATAGGAGGGAAAGCAAAACATGGTAATTGTCTAAAAAATTGGATGAAAGAAATGATTCTATAAACAAAAATTCATCTAATTAAACATTTAAAATGAAATTTAAATAGAAAAGAACTTAAGAGCATGCATATGCTTACATGAGATTACAAATATATGCTTCCAATACCACTAAATACACAACATATTAAAGAATGACAACATGCAAAATCTACTTACATTAAGTGATATGTACAAGTATTCTAAAACTTTCCCAACTATATCTTCCTCCACAAATGGTGACAATACACATATTATTTGCCAAGCACGTATTTTACGTCTATGAATCTGGAACATCAATGCAACAAATTGAACAAAATGAGTTATAGCAAAGATTGATAAGAGCAAAAATTACAGTAGCAATGAGAAATTTCCAGTATCATGCCATATTTAAACCATTGAAAGCAGAAAATCTTTAGAGACATTCTCAGGGACATAAGGCTGACCAGTATAATTCCAGTTGCACAGAGAAACAAAAGGCCATGATACTTACAGCACTGTACTTTTTGTATAACTCCTTTGCAAGATCTTTATCATTCACCTATATCAAAAGATGTTATACTTAACATTAGCATTTGAAAATAACCTTCTGATCTTTGTAATAAATTAAAACTGTGCACTGAAAAAGGCTTGAAAGGAACCAAAACTGTGCACTGAAAAACGCTTGAGCAGAACCAAATAGGGCATCACCAAAAAAATTACACTCCAAAATTTGCATGGTATGGCTGCAGCCTGCAGCCATATCAGTAAATTTACTAACATTATGCTCATATTCCAAATTTACAACCATCATCCTTGCTGAATTCATATTAGAAATTAGTCAACGTTATAATGTCACTATCATTTGTTATCAAGAACTAGCTTACAATAGTTAAAGTATCTGTCGTTAGCTTACAATTGATCAAAACCTTGGGAGAAGAAAGTAGAAACACACCACAAAAGCCATTGCAGTTGGAGATCTCAAGGCCTTATAAACCCACACAAAAATCCTGTACTTCTAAATGTGAGACTCTTTTAGAATTTGGGTTTAGTCTAACTCAACACCAGAAGTTAGCTCAAGAGATGAGGATTGCCCCCACTTATATCCTTTAATTTGGCACTATCCCCAATCAATATGGGACTTGGGTTTTTCACAATACACCCCCTTATGCCCAGCACTATTGGCCTTGGTGTGTGAAAAATATGGTAGGTGGCCCAATAACAAATCTAGGAAAGGCTCTGTTACCATCTTAAAATTTCAGTTTGAGCATAACTCAATCCCAAAAACTAGCTCAAGAGGTACTTGGGTTGCTCTCACTTATACTTTATTTTGGCTATCTCTAGTCAATGAGGGACTTGGGTTTTTCCCAATAGACTCAAGTCCCATGCCTTGCAAGCAGATCCTAAAATCCCAACACACTCAACAACCCTGGTGCTCGTGTGGGTTGCTTATGCACTAGTCCATTCACTAAACACTGCAATGCTGGCATCATCACCCGTGCCGCTTGTTTGCAGTCAAAGAGACATGATGGTAAAAGGCCAATTGATAAAACCTTGGGAGAAATACACCACAAAAGCCAGGCATTGTAATTGGAGAGACCAAAGCCTTATAAACCCCACACCAAAATCCCATACTTCTAGTGTGAGACTCGAGTACTATATGCAACTGGATCCTAACAACTTATGTTCTTAATAGTTGGGAGTGTTCCTTTTTCTATTCAGTATGATTCTTGCATGCAATACTAATGCTAACTTTCATTTTTGTTTTCACACATCAACAGAACCACTAGACAATCTGAGACTGAAATTATCTTAAAACCAATTCATAAATTCAAATAACCCCAAAGGATTCTTCCAAAACTTGAAGCCAGATGTTGACAGGATTAGTAGCACCAAACCGACTTGTACAACTACAATGTCAACAAGAATAGAACCACACAGCAGCCCAAACCCAAATATATAACATATAACATACTCCCTCCGGTCTCAACTCAAATATAAGAAGAAAAATAAGAGATTCACACTAACTTAAAGTTAGTTAACCACATTTAATTTTGTCAATTTCAATTAAGAAGTAATTTTTTCCCCAACTTATCCTTTATTGTAACTTGTTATCAAGAATAAAAGAGTCATAGAAACCAGCACCTCAATTAAATGAAGGGTATTTTAGAGATAGTAGCATTAAATAAGGTAAATTTAGTTGAAATTTTCTGAGACCAAGAAAATGATGTTTTTTTTTCATTCTTATATTTGAGACTAAAGGGAGTACATTACATGTCTGTCTTCAAAATGAGTAGTAGCAAAAACTTCATGATTTAGCATGGAAGTTATTTCTTAGCATCAATTGATAATTAGTAATCTACTACCACAGAGTCAAGAAGCTCTAGTAGAAATGATTTGCCAGATTCTTGTGCCGCAATACAGTTTGCATCTTCATTTGGTGATCCCACCATCCTAGCCAAGTCTGCCAACTTGTAAAACAGAACAGCAACTGATACACGTGCATAGACCTCTGTATTAATAAATGCCTGATAAGAGAAGTGCCCAATTATTAGTCAAAAAGCTTCAAGATTATTTTTCCTAAAAAATTAATAAAATTGCAATTCATGGTAATCAGAATATGTTGTTAAGATAAAATGTATTAATTCTTTAACAAATTTGGGTAGAGAAAAAGATAATAAAATTAGCCAAAATCATATAATTGTATAGTAGCTCACTTCAGTCAGCTCAGGATCAGGACTCCTGCCCAATATAGAAACTTCCAGTCTAGCATCATTGTTGTCAGCTAGTTCAGCTTCAAAATCCTCATCAAATGCAACTGAAAGAGATAATCTCAAATTCATAGGATAATTATACAAAAAAAACAACAGACAGCCAAGTAAATCACATGCTGATACAGCAAATAAACATATTAGGCACCTGATCCATAGAGAGATAGCAATTTGAGCTCCTTCAGGTAAAATTTTATAATCCTAGGATTTAAGAGCCATAATCCTGTTAAGTGCAATGCTGCAAGACGAATTGTACGAGGACTCTTTGTGCCCTCCTCAAGAAGATTTTCAATAAACTGAGTACCAGATATAATAAAGAAATTAGTCACTATTTGGAATAAATTAGCAGAGATAATACACAGGAACAGAAAACTTATAGAAAAGAACACATACCCACTTCAGGGGTCCAGGTGCATTGTCTGTTTGATGCATGCTCTCATCATTAAATACCAAAGGATGCAGAACAGATGACAAAAGAGCAGCAATTGATGCAACTCTTCGCTTATTGCAGCTGATATGCAATATCCAAGAGGAATGGACCAAATTCCACATCATCTAATCAATCATTGCAAATCACTAAATCAGTGAACACTGCTGGTGGGGTTAGGAGAGGATAAGTAATTAAGTATGCAATAGAATACAAGAAAGATCCATCATTCTAATTATAACTCATTTAACCAAAAAGTGATGCAAACTAAAGTAAGAGGAAGGGAGGCACCATTCCTGGGAAATAAGATGGCATTGGTATTAAGGATTCACATGTTCAATATGGCAATTGTTAATCACCTTAATTCCCAAGCAAATTGGTGCTGTTATCTTTCACTTATCAATCTTAACATTTTAAAAAGAGGGCATCACATTCACAGGCCCACAAACATTTGGGCATCTTAGACAAAGGGAATACGAAATGCTTGTGGCAGTCCCATTTATATACCAAACATGGCCATGTTGCTCAAGCATCTAGCATGCCCAGGCACCAAATGCCTCCATAATTTTGGATCCTAATCAATGATAACAGCACTGATTATGCTATTCCAATAAAAACAATAGCACATATGCTCCAAGTGGTTTTGACAAGAGTATAGTTTTTCCTCCTGACAGAATAGCATCTCTAGATATCTGAAATTTCAATGAGCATACAACTTATCACACTGGTAACAGAACAGTAATCAAGGCTATGGGTCTTCGACGTTTTCATCACAACTACCAATGCTCTATATCATGGCATGATACTGACTGCCCATCTTAAAATCAGACCCCTAGTTAAATGCTTACCACTAATTCATTTCATTCAATTAAGAAAATAGTTAATTGAACACAAACTAAACAACTAGCTATGAAATAAATCACCTGTGCGTCTATTAAGTGACAATGGGAAACAGCTGCATTTGACATTACTTTGGCAACTAGCTCAAATAACATTCTGAGTGATCTCAGCATGGGTAAAACGCAACTTTCTGCAGCATTTTCAAGGCTGCAAAATACAACTTTGAGTAAGCTAAGCTTCATAAGTAAGACAAGATACAGGAAGAAAAAAAGAAGATATATTAGCCAATATATGTAAAGAATACCCGTGGCATTGAAACAAATTAAGGATATTCATCATGTTTGTGGTCTAATTCACAAATACGCCTAGCTGTAACAACACTTGCATACATGCACAATTGCGTATAGATCATCCTGCTACTTACCTCTCAACAAGATCACCAAAAATGCATTTTAGAGTGTCATCTGAGAAGAATGCGGGATTTTCCTCCAAATTAAACCCATTCTTGAAAGCACATGAAGGAATTGACAGCAAAGATTCTAGGCACACCCACTGAATCATTAATAAATCCATTAAAATCTTCCAATTTATACTTAACATCTTATAACTAGTGAAAACTAACCATTGTATGAATTGCTAAAGCTTTATGACTATTAGATGAAACAGGTTAGTTGAAAGAATAATATGCCAGGACACAGGTAATGAGTGATCGGAACATTTAAATTAGAAAAAACAGAAGAGGAAATTAATATAAAAGTTTCAGAGTCAAATTATCACAATCCAAAAATCAGATAATAAGGCAGTAAAGATATGTGCGTCATGACAAAGAGAAAGATTGAAACCTTTATCTCCAACAAAACAGCCCTTCGAGTTCTTGCCAAAACTCCTGACCCTAGGAGATCATTGATATTTCGAATGAAAGATACACACATATAATCGAACTGAGGCCTTCCTTCTATCTCTGAAAGCAATTGCTCATTTTCCTCAACAAGATAAAATGAATGAGGAAAGTATGTTGACGCAAGAACTCTGAGAACCGAAACTAATGCTTCATATGCTGCAAGAGAAATTTCTGCTCCCATCTGCATTACACATAAATAGCAAGAAGAAGTATATCATCACACACTTCAATTGTGACAGAAACTTGGGATTTTTATAACAGATCATTCATCTAATATGCAAGATACCTCTGAGCAAGAAAGCGAAGACCTAATAGTCCTCCAGAAGAATTGCCACATAAAAGTGAAAGCAGAGTTATGTGGAGCATCTCTTTTGATTTGGTAACGCCACAACAAGATTAATGATATAGCCTTTACTGACATCATCTGCTTGGTTAAACACAGCAAAATCAGACAAGATGCAAAAAAGAAAGGTGTGGCAAATTCTAAAATATGTAGAGAACAAGAATCACTGATTAGTAACAATATCAACTGGTAGAAAGTGCATGCATTGAGCAAAGAATAAATCAGTCCTTTGAAAACAAATAGAAACAGAACAGGGTCAAACCGTGGGTGCTGATAATGATATGGCACATGGTTACAAACTACAGTACTACATACTTTTCAGCATCACTGATGATATTCTATAAAGGAAAAAAACAAAATTACAATAATAAGAGACCCTGCATGTTCAAAAGATAACTCCAAGATGCTATTTAGTATTGAGTACCGAGCAATCACACAACAATCGATAAGAGAGAAAAGGGAAGAAGAAAACAACATACAAAGTTTACCCTGGTTCACCCAATGTGGGCTACGTCCAGCTATTCACCATATTCCTTCACACACTCATACAATTGCACTCAGATTACAAGAAAATATATAGGCTTAGAAAACCCTAAGCACCGTAACTATTTATGGGCCCAAACCCAAACTACAAATAATAAAACACGAGGCCAACAACAGTACAATGCCTCGAAAAAAGTCCCAGGGGCGTTGCCCCCTAGCCCCCGCTGGGGCGACTCCCCTAGACCCCCGTGCCTATCTGCTGATGGCACAGTATGAGCCATACCCAACATTTAGACCTAATTTTTCCCTCTATTATAGATAAAAGACAATTCTTTAGCTTGCACCTAATAGCTTAGACTTTGATGAAATGGTTCATGACATAGTACCAACTACCAAAGCCTCATTGACCAAACTATCATGAATTGATTCTAACTGCCCAAATTCCTGAGAGAGAGAGGAGGAATCAAGTTACTTTAAGAGTAACTTTAAGAGAGTACTCTTAATCCTCACCATTAATCTTCTTGAAATTTAATTGTTTTAATGAGTAACTAATCCTTACCGTTAGATTTCAAGAAAATGAATGGTGAGGATTAAGAGTAACTCTTTTAAAGTTACACTTAGAGTAATTTGATTACTCTTCATACACACACATACATATATAGGGGACGTATAAACTGATAGGAATAAATATTTATCATTAGATCTTGTCATAAACGGTCAAAATTCAAATAAATAAGTCATGTGTGGTTTTTAAAATGTCAAGTGACTTTATTAAGTTATTATTAGGAAAAATCCAAGTCTTACATTGACTACAGATAGTACCAAGATAAGTATATAAGTGGAGGGTAACCCTCACCCTATGAGTTAGCTTTTAGGGTTGAGTTAGGCCCAAACCCACATTCTAAGAATTTATCAGAGACTATCCTAAATCCATTTAAAGGGTCACCCACCATGTTATCCATGCACCAAGCCCAAAAGTGTTGGGCATGAGGGGATGTATTCAGAAAAACCCAAGTCCCACATTGGCTAGAGATAGTGCCAAGATAGAGTATATAAGTAGATGGTAACCCTCATCCTATGAGCTAGCTTTTGAGGTTGAGTTAGCCCCAAACTCACATTCTAAAAGTTATCATGTGACCTTAAACACTTTAAAATCTTGACCATTCACGTATGGTTGCATGGCTCCAATTTAAAAAACTCACCTCGCACTAGATATGGCCCATACCCACCCACCCACACACACACACACACACATATATGTGTTATTGTCTCTACACCTATCAGCTTAGGTTTTACCAGGTTGCTTCCTTCACAATTTATAGGCTATGCCTATATCCATGAAAATTACTTGATTAGTGAGTACCCAAATTATTCAATGACTTCCATTAAACTGATTGTACTGATGCATAAAGTAAAATGTTGAAGCTAGCATAAAAGAAAAATCAAAGCTAGCAGTCATCCCTACAGTTTGGTTTAGATCTAAATTTTAAGGAACTACGGTACCGCCTCCAATGAATAATTTTCTAGTATCCAACTCTTGATGAAATGACAAACAGTAAACCATAATAAAAGTGTAGAATGTACTTACTGCCTGCAATACAGCAGTAGTAGCAGAAACTGACAACCTTCGTTGACTAGGGCCTCCAAGTTTTCCTTTCACTGCACCAGGCAGTGCAGTGTCCTCTATAACAACACCAGACCAGAAAACAGAACAAGATTGCTTGGCAAACTGAACCAGATCATCCTGCATTCCGAATTTCCAATAAACATTTAAAAATTATAAAAAGTAGAGATGGATCACCAGATCATAACAGAAAGAGGTATAAAATATGATACCAATAAACATAGAAATTCATCTGAAAGCTTCTCCGAGATATCATCAATGAAACCCAGATCATCAACTACACCAGGGAAGGCATTCTCTATATTTGTTCTGGCTTTATTATCATATTCAACTGCTCTTTCCTTTGCTCTGCGGAGCTCCAAAACCAAGCTCAAGACAAGAATCAAGAATTTGACAACTACGAATCTTGAATCATGGTTTTGTTTCAAGATATTAGTGTCGTTGTCTAGAATGAACTGCAATAATAGTTATCCTTTCATTGTTAAGACTTTAAAACAGAAAATTGATACAGGGATACCTGTGTTGAAAATCAAAATAGGATCAATTTCATATTCTGTCTTTTATTATCATATCAGAACTATAGGAACAATATCTATTATAATTAATTGTATTAATTGTAATTAATCTATGTTATAGTTGTTGTTTGATAATGTTTTATTAATGTTTTATATTTCTAGCTTGTTGTAGAAGCTCTTAGAAGCTGTCCTGTAAGCTGTCACCATAGGCTAGCTGTAGCCTTCATCATGAACTATTTTTTGTACTATCTATTAATTTTCATATGTGTACATATTCATCTCTCAGCAAACTAAGGCTGAGGTTCATTTTTGTGTGCATATTTTCATACTCAAACACTTCAAGTTGGTATCAGAGCGGGACAATCCCACTCTACCCTTCCGTCTTTGTCTATCGCCATCTACGGCCGCACCTATCTCCGATAATACCCAAATCTGGGTCGTCTCTTTCAGGGCGTCCCAACCCTGGAGGTTTCAAAATCAGAAACCTCAACACGCGCTCCCACGCGTCATTCTCAGGCGCGTGCATCCCATGCGCCTATCTATAGTCACCAGAACTCCAATGCGACCCCTGGGTTTTGGTCACCGGACTTTCCCCGGTTTGTTTCAGTCCTCAGATTGTCGTTTTGGTGTTGTTTGGACAGTGGGTCTGTACACCTCCATCCAATGGCCTATATTTGTTTCCTCAGGTTTTGTGCTACGCGTCTGTTATTGGATACTTGCCCTTGATTTCTCAAAATGAAATCTACGAATTTCACTCTCACTTCTACTCCTTCTCCTCTTTCTGGAACTCCCACTATTACTACTCAGAAACTCAACTGGAAAAATTGTCTATCTTGGTCTGCCTCGGTTGAGTTACGGTTCCTTGGTCAAGGGCACTATGATAATTTGGAGAAAGAAGCTACTGAAATTCCAGAAAAGAGCAGAAATCAGTGGAAGACACTTGAATTCCAACTGTGCATTGTTTTATGGCAATCAGTAGAATCTGATGTGTTGAAAATACTCAGATCCTTCAAGACTTGTTCCTTCTGAAAAAAATGCTCAAGATATTTATACTAATGACATCCAGAGTTTATTTGATTCAGCAAACCATGCATTTTCTCTCAAACAGACTAACCATGACATGACCTCACACATAGCCAAAGTAAAAGCCACTGTTGAAGAATTAAAGAAGTTCCTAATACATGACTCTGTGGATGAAATGAAAAGAAGACTCAATAGTTATTCATGGTGGTGATTTTGCGGACTCTACACTCAGATTTTGATCATGTGCGTGACCAAATTCTGGCAGGTGAGCAAGTTCCTTCAAGGGACAGCCTAGTAACTAGGCTTCTTCGTGTTCCTACTTTGTGAGAGGTGAAAACTCAGTTGTAGCCGCTGAAACTCCAGCAGCACCAGCTGAAACATCAGCCATGGTAGCATCTCGTGGAAGAGGAGGTCGTGGCAATAGAAGAGGACATCGTAGTAGAGGTGGACGTCAAAAAGCCTGGTCATACTCTAGAAAAGTGCTATGCCTTGCACAGTTATCCTGACAATGTAGCACATGTCGCCAAATCAGAAAAATCGGAATCCAAATTTTCTGATGAGGAGTATCAGGACTATCTGAGGCTGAAATCCATCAGTCAAGCCCAGTCTTCTTCAGGCCAAGTGTCTCAACAACTTGTATTTCTCAATCTGTGGAAGGTCAAAATCCATGGATTATTGACTCATGTGCATCTGATCATATTTCTGGTAATAACTCTTTGTTCTCATCTATCTTTCCACCTAAATTTCCTCATCTTGTTACTTTAGCAAATGGGTACTAAGTTGCCTCTAAAGGAATTGGTCAAGTTCCTTTTTCTTCTTCCTTAAAATTAAATTCTGTTTTGTACATTCAAAATTGTCCTTATAACTTAATTTCTCTGAGCCAATTGACTCGCTCCTTAAATTGTTCAGTAACGTTTAATGTTGATTCCTTTGTCATAAAGGAATGTGGTACAAGCTGTCTGATTGGCATTGGGCATGAATCACAAGGCCTTTATTATCTCAAAGCCAACTCATCTGTGTACTATTTTGCAGCACCTTCTCCAAAACTTTTCCATGACCGTTTAGGTCATCCTAGTTTGGCAAAATTGAAGATCATGGTTCCTAGTCTCAAGCAACTTCCGAAGTTAGAATATGAGTCGTGCCAATTAGGCAAACATGTTAGATCCTCTTTCCCTAGACAAACTAAATAAGATGTAACTCGGTTTTCTCTACCATTCATTCAAATATTTGGGGATCAAGCCGACTATTGGAAGGATCACTGCAGAATCAAACCGAAGTGTATAAGGATCTTTGGAAGATTAAAGCCCCTCCTAAAGCACTTTGTTTTGCCTGGAGACTCATTGAGGACAGGCTACCTACTAAACTGCAATTAAGTAGACGAAATGTGGCCCTTAATGACTCTGTTTGCCCATTCTGCAGGGGCACTACTGAGGAGGCCTCACACTTATTTTTCAGCTGCCATAGAATTAAGCCACTATGGCAGGAAGCTATGTCGTGGATAAACTTCTCGGGCCCCTTTTCTGAAAACCCAAAACACCACTTCAGTCAAAATAATTTCCTCAGCGATGATGGGATCACCTCACATAGATGGCTCGTTTGGTGGATAGCGTTGACATGGAGGATTTGGCAGCTAAGGAACAGAATTATTTTTCACAATGATAACTTCAACCATAGCAAATTGATGGATGATGCATTATTTACTTGTTGGTCATGGATTAAGAACTTGGAAAAAGGATTTGATAAATCCTTTCATTTCTGGTCTAGTAACTTGAGAGAGGCTTTTGTAACTAGGGGCAGGGTCGATATGTAATTCTCTTGTGTATTTTGTTTTTTGATTTTACACCTAAGCAGTCTTTTGGCCCTTTAATTCATGGCTATTCATGTATTATAGGGCCACAGGATTTTATTGCTAGGTATCTGTGTTATGGTACTACAGTACTACTTGTACTATACCTTTTCACATATATATATATAAGATACTTTTGCTGATCAAAAAAAAAACATCTTTTGGTTTCAGATATTTTGTAACATCGATGAATACTCTCGATGTACTTGGGTTTACCTAATGAAAGAGAGATCTGAACTTTTGTCCATCTTCAAGTCCTTCTTTAATGAGATTAAGAACCAATTTGGTAAAACAATTAGAATTTTTAGAAGTGACAATGCCAAAGAATATTTTTCTGCTGAACTTTCTTCTTTTTTATCCTCACAAGGTATTCTGCATCAATCCACATGTCCACACACACCACAACAAAATGGAATAGCAAAAAGAAAGAATCAACATTTAGTTGAGACTGCACACTCCCTGATGCTTAATACCAATGTCCCAATACATCATTGGAAGATGAAGCTTTGACTACCTGCTTTTTAATAAACAGGATGCCTTCTTCTTCTCTTAACAACAAAAATTCCTTATTCCATTGTTTTTTCACATGAACCATTGTATCATGTCACCCCTAAAGTTTTTGGTTGTACATGTTTTGTTCATAATGTCTCACCAGGAATAGACAAACTTTCAGCAAAGACTACTAAGTGTGTCTTTTTAGGATATTCTCGCCTGCAGAAAGGTTACAAATGTTACTCTCCACAAACTAAAAAGTGTTAAATGTCTGCTAATGTTACTTTCTTTGAAGAAATTCCTTTTTTTTCTCATCCTCCTTGCAGGATCATGGTTCCATATAGAAAGTTCTACCTATTCCATCTTTTGGTCCTATGATACTTCCTAGCCAAGACCCTTCTAACCAAGAAGGACATCAGCCTCAATCTCTTATTCATAGTTCAGCTGACAGTGCCTCCCCTTCTCCACACAGGACACAGGGAGCTAGTTGTTCAGTGTCTGTAGGTTCTCCTGATTCATGGCCTTCGCCATCAGCTTCCCATACATTGGATCCTTCCTCCACATCACATCCTACTGAACCAAGTTCTGATTGGCCCATTGTTATTAGGAAAGGTATTCGATCTACTCGAAATTCTCACCCTATTTACAATTTTGAGTTATCACCGCATATCTCCTTCATATTTCTCCTTCATCTCTTCCTTGTCTTCTATTACTATTCCTAAAAATGTTCAAGAGGCACTTGATCATCCTGGTTGGCAACAAGCCATGATTTCTGAAATGCAGGGTCTTGAGAACAGTGGCACATGGGAACTAGTTCCTCTTCCCCCTAGGAAGAAGACAGTTGGCTGCAAATGGGTTTATGCTGTTAAAGTCGGGCTTAATGGTGAGGTTGATCGACTTAAGGGTCAATTGGTTGCCAAAGGCTACACTCAGATTTATGGCATTGATTACTATGACACCTTCTCTCCTGTGGCCAAGATCACAACTGTTCGACTCTTCCTAGCTATGGCACCTAATCGTCATTGGCCTCTTTATCAATTAGACATAAAAAATCCCTTTCTTCAGGGTGATTTAGAGAAGAAAGTTATATAGAGCAACCTCCTGGTTTTGTTGCTCAGGGGGAGTCTGGTTTGGTGTGTAAATTGCGTCGATCTCTCTATGGGCTCAAACAGTCACCACGTGCTTGGTTTGGGAAATTTACCCATATTGGCTGCCCAAAGTACTTCCTTGGTATTGAAGTGGCTCAATCAAAGGAAGGTGTTGTCATTTCACAGAGAAAATATGCTTTCGACATTTTGGAAGAGACAGGTATGACTAATTGTAGGCCTATTGATAGTCCTATGGATCCAAATTAGAAGTTAATGTCAAATCGAGGTGAACCTTTTCCAGATCCAGAGAGGTATAGAAGGCTGGTTGGGAAACTCATTTATTTCACAATTACAAGGCCTGATCTATCATTTGTAGTCTGAGTTGTTAGTCAATTTATGAAGGATCCTCACATTGACCACTGGAATGTTGTGATTCACATTCTTAGATACATCAAAAAGACTCCAGGACGTGGATTATTGTATAAGGATAATGGAAAGACCCAAATTTGTGGGTACTATGATGCCGATTGGGCAGGTCGTCCCATAGACAAGTGATCCACCACTGGATACTATGTATCCTTTGGAGGAAATATTGTCTCTTGGAAAAGCAAGAAACAGAGTGTTGTTGCCTGATCAAGTACAGAAGAAAAATATAGAGCTATGGCTCTAGTTTCTTGTGAATTAGTGTGGATTAAACAACTTCTTCAAAAATTAAAATTTTTCAATGTTCAGCAGATGAAGTTGTATTGTGATAATCAGGCAGCTCTTCACATCGCCTCTAATCCTGTATATCATGAGAGAACTAAACATATAGAGATTGAATTCCATTTTGTTCGAAAAAAGCTGCAGTCCAAAGAAATCAGTACTAAATTTATTAACCCCAACAACCAACTTCCAGACATCCTGACCAAGTCCTCGAGAGGTCCTCGGATCCATTTTATATGTTCCAAGCTTGGACCACACAATTTATATGCTCTAGCTTGAGGGGGAGTGTTAAAGTTGTTGTTTGATAATGTTATATATACATATATATATATATACATCTCTCAGTAAACTAAGGTTGAGGATCCTTTTGTGTACATATTTTCACACTCAAACATTTCAAGTATCTATATAAAGAAGCATTCGTCGGTACTTTGACACATGGTTTTCACACAAATATCCCTCAATTTTATCCTATTTTACATGGTATCATAGCAAAGTTGAGGGAATAATGAAAATTGTCTCTTATTGGGGAGAGTGGGACCTATTGTCCCCAGTGGACCTCTTTGGTCGCCACACTTATTTTGGTGACCTGCTCCCGTTTTTTGACGATCCTTTCTCCTTTTCCTGTGACATTTACAGCCTGTCACTTATCCGGTGACCCACTGTCCCTAATGAGCCCTTTCACTCACCTCTCTTCTTTTGGTGGACCTTGTATCCTCACTGTATCTTTTCCAGCAATTTTTTCTTCTTTTCCGGTGCTTTTTTCAGCAACCGCTGTTGTTTGGCCACCGTTCCGATCGGCGACCATACAATTTGGATCGCCGATCTACATGTTTCCAGAACCACTTCCCATCCAGCATTCCACGCGCTGTTTCTTTGTTGCCTATCCTGCTGTCATCTCTTTTCAGTGTGTTTTCTGGCAGCCACCTTCAGCTTGCCACTCATTTTCTTGCGGAAAAAAAAAACTTTTTGGTTGCCTCTCTATCGTTGCACTTTTCCGGTGTGTTTATCAGTTATTAGAGCATGTAAGTGCTGTTAGCTTTTGCTAACAGCACTTCTTTGTAAATAAGCTGTAGTTAGTAATTAGCAAGGTTGTAGTTAGTAGCTAGCCTTTTATTTTGCACACCTGTATGTTCACTGAAGCTGCAATGCACAGCTGTCAGTTTTCATCTACTTAGTGGTGAGAGGTTATAAATACCTCACATGCACAGTTTTGTAACTGATTCATTCATTCTTTCTAAATAAAACAAGTTCGTTACTGTTCATCTCTCTCTCTTTCTCTCGTTCAGTTTCTCTAACATCAGTGACTTTTGTGCTTTGTTGATTGTGTGTTTCTGCCACTATTTCCTCTTTTTTAAGTTTGAATAAGTTTACATCGCCACTATTCGTTTGAAGCTTCCAAGTCTTGGTTTAAGAAGTTGAAACTTGCTTTGAATTTTCTTAGGCTGATGGGTATTTCAGCTATCTTTCTAGCAATATTCCCTGATTTCACCAAGATCCCTGAGTTGTCTTCAAAATATTGGTTTGAAGCTTCCAAATGATGGTTTTAAGAAAGTTGAAACTTGCTTTTATTATCATATCAGAATTAGAGGAACAATATTAATTGTAAGTAATCTATATAAAGGAGCATTCGTTGTGTACTCCAACACGGTTTTCACACAAATATCCCTAAGTTTTATCCTGTTTTACACCCTACCATCAGAAGTATCAATTGCAAGCCATAAAATAATCTTATTACTCTCTAATAGAAAAACAAATATAAAACCTAAGACACTAATGATGATTTTGTCTTTTTACTAGAACTAATTAATTTTCACTATACAGACAGTTAATAAATATTTATAAGGATTACATAGGACAAAGGCAAAAGCAAACCACAAAAATAGGTTCCAGAGGATGATCCTTCTTGATAACAAGGAAAAGCATTTTTGCCCATCTATTTGCTTCAGACTCCCATGCACTCAAGTCTTCATCATCATAAGTAAGAGAAACATCAATTGAAAGATTATTACTGACAAAGTTCTGTGGGAAGTCATAAAGACTCTTCCACAACTTTATCTCATTATTACAGCAATTGGCACACCTATCCTTGTAACCACAACCTGAAAGCCATCTTTGCACAGTCATCCTTAACTGACCTGGGGGTAAAAGGAAGAGTGTAGTCAAAATTTACTAACTGAAAATCCTACATCAGATTTTTTGTCTAATTCATTGACAAAAATATGGTTTAGATACACAAGCATGAAAATTTCTTGTTTGTGAGCAGTTAAATGTGATGAAAATTAATCTACAGACGTATTTTTAGTAAATATCCTCAACAATACTGTAACAAGTAATGTCCCTAAGTCCAAACTCACAAATTGTAGCACTGATGTCAGGAAGGAAGAACAATATCAGAATGGATTTTATTTAGTAGAGTTGGTTCAATTGTGGTCATAAAAATACTCCGCATTCCACATTCACATCCTTTTAACCCTGACTAATTTTGGCATTAAAATATGAAACATCCAAACCTGATATATCTGAACTCATCAGTATGAATGTTAGACAGCTGGCTGAATCATGAGAAAATATTCATTTAGTCAGACCCAAGAAAAATAACATGGGTCATATGTGGTCGTTTGGTTCAGTGTTGTAATGGTGCATGTATTAAACAACTTCTATACAAAAAGCTAAACTTGAGATTAGAGAGACTTAAATATTTCTATATATTACTCCACAGAACCATGTTTCAACTTTCAATTCAGCCAGTGGAAATGATTTTCACCCTTTCCCTCCTTAGCTTCTCCCATGTAAGTCCAGCTTTTTCCCTCAATAAAATAAACCAATGGATAGTTGATAGACATTAGAGTATTATTCGGTTAGACTTTGATTATGACAGCTGTAACAAACAAAAATGGATCTAGAATTAACTGCTGAGCTAGTAGTCAGTTATATATAAACTCCACACTATCTCTTCTTCAATAATGAAATCATCTCAGATTCTGCATGCTTTCTCTCTCTACCTTCATTTAAAACATGGTGTTAGAGTTTCTTGATGATCCTACTGTGGCTGTGTCACAACTCACAAGAACCAGTCTTAAACCTAGGCCTCAAACTTTTGGCTCAAGCTGAGAGGCTATGTTTTTCAGTGATGATCAAGGAGGTCACCAACTCTAGATTAGATCTTTTACTTTTTGAGACAACTAGCAAAATGATGCCTCATAGCATTTTTCTGTAAGGCTCATTATTATAGGACTTAACCAGCTGTTTTATGAGTTATGTTTGATCTTATCTTGCGATTTTTTTGTGAAGATTCATTGTGAAATGATCCCTCATTCCCTCTTAGTATTCTTTTTGTGAGGGTTATTGTCATATGAAAATTGTAAAGCTTAACAACTTTACTTTCAGAAGGTGAATATATAATTCTTAATTCAATTCTCAATGAGTACACACACACATATATATGTGGTGTCGCGGTGTCCTATATTTTAGATGTAGTTGTGTACGGTGTCGGCACTTCATAGGTTGCAATAATTGGTCTCTATGGGTGGTCCAATACCTTATTAGGATACAAACATGATAGCATAGTATTAAAAAATGCACAAATCATATATTTTATATCGTGTTTCAATATGGTTCTTTTGGCAATCAATACAGACCACAAGGTGAACTGAAATCAGTCACAAATTACACTTTAAATCGTTTGAATGGCATCAGAATTATGTGAATCATGATTCTGTGCTGAATCATGTGACTGTAGACTTTCAGATCACGAGCAACAATGGTTCACAACACATGCAACCTGGTTCTAGTAAACATCTTTATAGGGTTCTTTTCAATTCTTTCATAAGATTGGAGCAGAAGTGAAGAACTCTTCCCCTCCGATGATTGAAAGCCAGAATATTAAAGAACAAAGCCTCTTCATGTTTGAATGTCTTCCCCTCATATCCATATGTTGCTCACTGTGCTTTGTTTCTCCTCCCAAAGAGCTGAGCAGATTGTTGGGTATGTTTATGTTCAGTTTACGTTTCAGTTTCTTTGTTATACAATGAGTTATTTGACTTGCAAATCCTAATATCTATATGTTTTAAATGTTTCTTTACATGAAAACAAAATTTATATTTTTAATTATTGATCATGTAGCTTACAATTTGTGATAAGACTCAGTTTGTGCTTCAAGAAAATAGGTCTTCTTATTCATGATTCAAATCTCAATTTTTTTTATCAGCGATTCAAATCTTAATTTGATAACCATGATGGACAGTATTTGATATGTCTCATCTGGCTTCTTCGGATTAGTAGATCAGAAGAATGTGATGAATTTGTCAGCTTGCAAACAACTAAAGGGATTTGGAGTGTTTGGCATTTCGTTTCTACTTTTAAAATAGTGTAGAGACACATGTTCCTGACTATAAAGAGTAGAAAGCAATGAACATTATATATTTCACTTACCACCATAATCTGTAAATTCCTTTGGCAATGCAGAAATGAAAAGCAAAAGAATTTCAAGCGGAATATCAAGTGGGCACACCACATAAACAGCAGCCTCCAGAATTTTACCACAAACTGTAAACATCATGACATAAGTTGACTTGTACTATGCGTCCTAAATTTATGAATATCAAATGAATATTATAAGAGATAAGAGATTAATGTCTACTGACGGTGTAAAACTTTTTACACTGTCAATGTATACCCCTTTTTCTCATATTATAAATGACATAATTCAAGTAGAGTATATTAGAAACCTTGAAGACGGTAACTGGGATTGAAATGTTGTTTGCTGCTCTCAACAACATATCTAAAGATATCCAGTAATTCCTTTTTATCAGTTTGATTTTCCATTTCAGAAACAAATTCCACAGGAAAAGTTCCATTAAATGATTCTGTCCTGACACGATTAAGTATTCCAATGCCAGAAGCAGCTGAAGCAATGCATTCAGCAAGGCCCATAAGTCCAGCTCGTCCAAAAGATTGATGTTTAGCAGTAGATGCTAAATTGTACAAAAATGCAATGCATTTCCTGTAATTAACTTTTAGACAATAAGAAAAGTAAAGCAAAAAAATATTGCATCACATATTTACATTAACAAAGTGATAAGGACAAGCACAAAAGGCATTAAGTATAACATTAGTACATTACCACTAAACTATTGACAGACAAGCAACCATGCATGGATATCATCATTTTTCTATAAAAGAATTTGTGAAGATAGGAGAAAGAAAAGAAAAAGAGAATTAAGGTCCCCCTAAAGCATAATTAATGTAAAAACTAGCAATAAAAAAAGGACAGAGCAGAGAGTAAAAACCTTAGTTTAAAATCTCTAACTTCTAGATTAGGGATTTTGCAGCCATACACTATCTCTGAATGAGGCTACTCGTTAATTCTCCAAAGAAGCCTAATCTCTCATTCATACCCAAAAATAAAATATCTTAAGTGTCTACTTTGCGTTTAGAACAAGCATGGAATTGGAGCTTGGAATCTGCACTGGACCTATTACTTCTAATTTTTATATTTGGAAAGGCTTTTGAGAATTATTAGAATCACGACTACTCCATATCTATGTTTATAAGAAAAAGTATACATTTTGATTTTTCTTTAGTTTTAATTGTTCCTATCTTTTCTATAATTATTATAATTACATTCCTACTTGTTTAAATACATAAAATGAGTGCTTGATTATCCGTATTTGCTAATATTTGTTTAATTATTATTATTATAATTAAAATTTCAACATTCATAATATTGTAATTTTTCCTACCATTAATCATCTTGTTGATAATTATTTTTTCCTATCCATTCTTTAGTTCCATATTGTTCAATTTGAATAGTTCCTATTTGTTCTTGTCTCATAACAAGTCCCATTCTATCGGATAAATATTCTTTTTAAGACAATTGGAAGTAAATTCTACATTCAAATCTTTGCACCACACAAACCTAGAATTTGTAATGCTAAGCTAATTCCAATTCTAGAAAAGTATAATTGAAATAAACATGTAAAATCATAATTTTGATTCCTTCATCCAAACAAAAATTATAAAACCCTAATAATGTTTTCATATTTTATTTAGAAAAATATATATTATCAGCTTAATACATTCTATCCAGTCCCTTTGCAAGTATGATGAAGCAACCCCCTAAAATACCCATGAACTGTGCATGTATTATGTAATGTAAGGAGCTTTGGCCAAAAACTATTACTTTACACTCATGCCAAATGAGCCAGAATTCAGCAACATTTTCACTCATAAAACCTTAAAATAGAAAGATTAATCCACTATGTTTGGCAAGTAAGCTGTTTATCACAATATCATAGAGATTATGTCAATAAGATTGCAAAAGCATAGGGTTTCAGCTTATTTTGAATTTATGCAATACTTTGGAAATCTAAAATCCAGATAAAAAATTTCACAGACAAATATAGACCTAGATTAAAAGAAATACAGCCAAATCCTCCTATTTTTTAAAACAATTATTTCCTATGAATTCATTTAGACATAGACAGACATACCAGTCTACTTACACAATTTCTAAGCATACCTTGGAGCTATAAAACTAACATAATAGCGTAGAAACTGGGCTGCACCTTCAATCACCCTTGACATATAAACTCCTTTTACACCTGAAATGTAAGGTCAATCAGGGCAGCATTAAGTAGAATATAATATTTGGATAAGATGATGGAGACTCACTTTATCAAGCAACAAACGGAACATCTGATTTGAAGAAAGTAATAATTTAAGCAGCATTAAATCATTGCATAAGTAGCTCAAAAAGAAAATGCTTAACATAGATTCAAATATGTATAACGAAACCATTTGAAAAGGGTCCACAGGAGTGAAGCACCAACCAAACTCTTTGTGGTGTATTGGGTCATTTAGCCCTTGCATAAATGGACCAAGAACAAAAGTTTCAGGCACTGATTTTATGTAGTTCCCATAATTCTCCCAATTGATGTCAAGAAAAGACTGCATGATCAGGCACCTCACTGCATTTAATAGATAAACCACATAAAAGAAAAAATGGTAAGCAAGGACGGAGGACTCATTTAATACATGAAAAACTATAGAATTTAGCTAACTAAAAGGATTTGTATCCTGACTTTAAAGTTTTACTAACAAAAATATAAGCTGATTCAACACTAGTACATAATGGTGAACACACTAACCCTGAGGATTGTCATGATGAAGGCCTCGTTCCCATAAAATAGATAACCAGTCAAAAGTATCACCATACATTTCAAATTGATTTTGAACTTTACTGATACTGCTTCCAACATTGAGATATGACCCAGAGAACTGAAGCAACAAAGAGACCTATATGAAACAATTAATTTAGCACGTCAAATCCATTGATTGTTGGGCAGCACAAAAGTCAGAAACCAAAATGCCAAGTCCTAGAGAAATAACTTATAACAGTGAAATATATACACATTAAGAGAATCTGACAGAGGGTCAAAACTATGTGCAAGATAGTATACATTTAAAAACAAACCAAATATATATATATATATATATATATATATATATATATACATACATACATACATATTATATATGCACTAGGAATCCGGAAACAGTCTCTTTGCATATGCAAGGGTAAGGCTGCATACAATATCCCTCCCCCTTACTTTCGCATAGCGAGAAATCTCTGGGCAATGGGATATGTAGTTTTTTTTTTATATGTACTAGGATTATTTGATCCACAGAATTTAAAAAATAATGTCCTCACAGCTTCATATTCCAAAATATATTAAAATCTTTGCAACTTAAAAGGGTTTCTAGACCTCAACAACCATATGAAAAGGAACTACTAAAAAACTAATGTACAGACAAACAAATAGCTTTTATATGGTATATCCACATAAAAAAAGAAACCTGGCCTTTGCATTATCACCTCATTTTTTAGTATATTAAAAGAAATTTTCTTTCAAAGTATGACACAAAAATAGTAGACAACATATCTAGGAAGGATTTATTACAACTTGATACCTCTACATTCTTATCACTCATTTCCTACTGTCCAAATTATTTCTAAATACCAAAGCTCCCCATCCGGGCATCCCCCCCCCCCAATCTTCATCAATCCAAAACCACAGATTATACGAAGGTGTCGACACTTGATAGCATATATACAAAGTATCACATTATGATAATATCACTACGATTGAATCTTAAAATATCTGCTACTATCTTGTTGGGTAATATATTAGGATTGGTTTCCATATTTGACCATACTTTGTGATTCATTTCGATATTTAATTAGGATTAGAAGTCCTGTGTTCGTATAAACAGAAGTTAGTGAATTGCATTTTGTAAGCTGTAACACATCATTTCCCACCAGATATCCATATTATATTCTATTATGTGGAGTTTGTGCTCTCATTTCCCCCTCATCTACCCTTAATCTCTATAATTTCAACAAAGAATAAGAAAAAAAAAAAAAAAAGTGAACACATGATTTTACACCTGATGATTCCATGCTGCTTCAACTAAATGAGTACCATATTCTTCAAGCATCTCATATAAAAGCACAAATGCACCCCAATACTGCTGGCAGTTAATAACCAGTTCATCTATCATTGGAAGGTTCCTAACACCAAGTGATTTGGCTTCCTTGTAAGCCCATTTTTCCCTCTTTGTCATGCCATGAGGTACTGAACGCTTTTCATTCGTATTCCCTTTTGAAATGCTAGAGATGGAATTGGTGCCTCCTTGTATATTTAGAACCATCTTCAATATATGTAAACTCTGCTTCCTCACCAAACTCTCCTTGTCAACCTGACCAGATTCAGATTGGTTCTTAAGCAAGCAAAGCAATAAAAAATTAAATAAACTGAAAGACAATCACTAAACAGAGCTTGAGTACCAGCTCTATCTTTATTTCATCCCAGAACTCTTTTTCTGCTCTTAAGTCAAATTCTTCAGTTTTAATGATTGTATCACTATCAGCATCTTCACATTCTTCTGAGGACCAGGAAAAGGTGAAATACAAAGATAGTAAATTAAATGCTGCTCTTCTCTCTAAAGGTCCAATTGAAAACAGTGTTCTGCAGCAGTTCCAGAGTTTGATAAAGAAATACTCCCTGAAAACCAATAATATACAAGATACATTCATAAACAGTTGATAGAATGCAGATAAATGAGATAAACATCAATCAATACATCTGAATCTACCGAGAAAACCCATGTTTCTGCCCACGAATTGAGATTTCGAATGAGCCATTGGCAGGTAATGCTTTGAGAATAATAGGAAGAAGAAGGCCAACTGCACAAGACCTGTGCTCTGGACTATGTAAAAGCATCCGTTCAATCATATTACATAATTCCCAAATCAAAATGTTAACAAATTTATCCACAATGCATCCTTTTCTTTCTGCTGATTTAGGGATTGTATCTGTTTGCATATACTGAAGGGCAGCTTCCAGAATTACAGACAGAAGATTACATGAAGTTAGCAATTTGAAACTATTTGACAGAGACAGCAATAGCTCCTTGTCCATTAGTTGATCAATCATGATGTCATACGAGTCTTGGTGAGATGAATTACTGCTCCATTCATAAAAATCCAAATTGTCGTTATGAAGCATACTCATGGAAAGACCAACTGATCTTAAGAAAATTGGCACCAAAGTTGCTTCAAGAACTTCCCAGGTGCAAGTTTCAATCACTACACCTATGAACAATTCTGTGATCTATCATCAAAATTATGCACATCCAAAGACAACAGAGACAAAACAGAGGGGGGGGAAAATTAGTTAAAAGCTCTCCAATAAATACCAATAAAACACAATAGCTTGGCTACTTCTGTACTAATACCTGATTAAGCAAGTCATGCTGCAATGGCTGTAGCACCTTAACTAAAGGAAGAAAACATCTCCACACAAATGACCTTACAGCGTCACAATAAGCCCCTGTAAAGAAATAAATTAGATAGAAGAACTCCTAGAAGAATATGAGGGGCAATGTAACAGCTGCAAATGCTCCATTTCAGCGTTGCATCCTAGTTTCTACTTAAAATCCAATTCCAGATGAAAAACAGAGCAAAAGCCATAAACAAGTTTAAAAAAATGAATGAATGTTCAAGTTAAAAAGAAACGCAGTAAAGAGAATAACTCACCCATTTTCTTCAGGAGGTGACAAAACGCGCCCACCATTGACACAAGGTGGAGGCGCTTATCAGCATCCAAATCATCATCACCTTCGTTGGTAAAATCCTATTTACATTCATCAAAGAAAACAAAAGGTAAACACCAAAGAGAAGGAGAAGAGAGAGGAACAAAGACAAGGGCAGAAGAAGAATTAGGGGTACCTTGAGAATTCGAGGGAAATCGTGAAGGAGTGAAGCGAAGAGCGAGGGCGGAGACAAACCGGTGGAGACCAGAATGCAATCCAGCATTGCAGGAACAGCAGACGGAGGCACCTGAGAGAAGCTTGTTGATAGCGAAGCAACCACGGAAGCCATGGAACCTGCTTCTGCTTCGGACATTGTAACACTCTTCTCGAATGGAATTCACAGTAGTAAAACCCTAGTTATCGGCTGCAAAACCCTAAACCCTCAGCCACGTGTCATGGTTCGCCAACGTAACCTCCATCTGTCAATCTTCGGTAACAACACATTTTTTGAGACGACGTCTACTGTGGCTAAAAAAATCAAATTATTGTAGCTTTAAAAAATAATTACGAAAATATTGCAGATCAAAACATATTTACAAAACTATAGCAATCAAACGCGTCCAAATAAAACGTGATTAAACACGTCAAGCCTGCACGTGATTAAACACGTCCATATAAGACGTGACTTGTCCCCAAACACGTCCATATAGGACGTGACCCAGCCCCAAACACGTCCAATATGGACGTGACCTTGCCAACCCTATAAGACCTCATTTTAGCCAAAATTCCTCATTTGCACATTCTCTTCATCTCTCTAAGTTTAGTTTATCTGCCTTCTCTCTAGAATCAGAGGTAGCTTTAAGTGTTTTTTGCAGCGAAACTCTGTCACTTTGTCACTCAAGTAAGTGTTTCTAAAATATTTGTTTTTTAAATAATATGAAATATATTATATTGTTGTGTTAGATAATTATTAGTGACTTAGGTTTATTAGAAATGGTTAATTGTTTAGTGTGATAGATTTATTATATTACAATACTATTAGTTAGTGAATTAGCTTATTATTAAGAATCTGTGTAACGTGATTACCTAGGTTACATTGGTTTAGGATTTAGGTTAGTATTAGTTGGTGACATAAGTTTTCATTAGTTACTTAGGTAGGTTATGACCATTATTTAGTTACTTAAGTTATGATACGCAGGTTATGACCAACAAAAAATGAGGGTAAAGATATTAGCAGTATTTTATTTAGGTTATCAGTTAGTAGCGGCATAAGGTATGACCTAGGTTACGTAGGTTTTACGACCTAGGTTACATAAGTTATGGCTATTTTTCAACCACAATATAATTAGTTAGTGACTTTGGTTATTTATTTGATTACATAAGTTATGGCTTAGGTTTTATGGCTATTTTTGTTAGAAGTCTTTTATATTGGACGTACCTAAGATATATATTTATTTGGTTAGAATATTACTAGTTAGTGAC
>CM023957.1:15148347-15187520 GCA_013407115.1 Glycine latifolia | reverse complement strand
TTTGGTTATTTATTTGATTAGAATATTACTAGTTAGTGACTTTGGTTATTTTGTAGGTTAGAATATTACTAGTTAGTGACTTTGGTTATTTTGTAAGTTAGAATATTATTAGTTAGTGACTTTGGTTATTTATTTGATTAGAATATTACTAGTTAGTGACTTTGGTTATTTTGTAGGTTAGAATATTACTAGTTAGTGACTTTGGTTATTTATTTGATTAGAATATTACTAGTGAGTGAATTTGGTTATTTATTTGATTAGAATATTACTAGTTAGTGACTTTGGTTATTTTGTAGGTTAGAATATTATGGCCGAGTCATCATCGTCTGAGTCACCTCGTTCTGCTTCTGACCGTGAGCATGAGCCTACGGATCCCACGACGCATGTTCTCCCTGGACCATACAGATGGGATGTACTTAGGAGGCGTAGGCAACGTACTCATATCTCACAGGCAGTTTGGAATGACGAGACAATGAGGGAGCTAAGGATTCGACGTGGAGGTAGGGGTAATGGACCTCCACCAGACGATATTCCGCCCGTAGTCGCACAGTATTTGGCTGAGGCTGGTTTCTTACATGTGACTCGTATGAAGTTTATGCAGGTATCGATTTAAGAATACTGTTATGTTTAATGTCTTGAAATTTTAATGTTCAAATTGTTGGTTTCAATCATAGTGAATGTTGAAGTTAAAAATTGATTACCTTTTTGTAATTTTTCAGGTGGATGCTAGTCTAATCAGTGCTATGATTGAGCGGTGGAGGCCGGAGACACACACTTTCCACATGCCGCAGGGTGAGATGACGATTACCTTGCAAGATGTTGCAGCTATTCTAGGATTACCTACTGATGGGCAAGTCGTTACCGGACATACGTATGCAGATTGGGTAGACTTGTGTAATGAGGTTTTTGGTAACGGCCCTGATCCGCAGGCAGAGTTATCCATTGGCAGTTTGAGGTTGTCATATTTCGATAGAGTGTATCCTTCATGGGATGCAGTTGCTGGTAACCCTCAAAATGCGATATACTTCACGAAGGCTCACATCGCACGGATGTTAGGATCTTGGCTCCTTTGCGACAGATCGGGGGGAGCGTAGTTGGATGTCGCTACATCTCCTTACTTGTTGGCGACTTTGCTGATATTGGTTCCTACAGTTGGGGGTCTGCGGTTCTGGCACACTTGTTTAGACAGTTGTGCGAATGCACAGACCCTGATAGGAAAGACATTGGTGGTTGCACTGTGTTGCTTCAGATTTGGGCGTGGCTCAGATTTCCACCAATTGCTCCCCCATTGCCTGCTCCGTCTGAGCCAGACCACCACTTCGGACACAGGTATGCTTATTTTGTATCACTTGAATGACCATGTATTCATGCGGACTACAATTAACAATTGGATGTTTAATCTGGGTATTAGATTCAATGCTCTAAGTCATCGGTTCCGTGTGTACCCAGTGAGTTGGCATCGAGATAGGCTAGACAGCCTAACTAGAGATGAGGTATGCTTTTTAAATGAAATGTATTTGTGGCTGAATGGATGTTAATATGTAATTGACTTGTATATATGATTTAATTGTATAGGTGGTTTGGCAGCCTTATGGTGATTACGATTTTCTTGGTGCATCTGCTGAGACACAGCATTTGTGGATGGCTAGGACGCCTGTTATTTGTTTCCACGTTGCTGAGTTTTCACAGCCTGATAGATGCATGCGACAATTCGGGCGGGATCAACCAATACCTCACAGGACGGGAAAATTGAAAGGTGTTCATGATTATACCCTTCGGGGTAAAGGACAGGAAAACTGGGCTTGGAAGCTGAGAAAATTTATTCAGAGATGGAATAGGAGAGGTGAACATGTTGAAGTGCCTCCTGCAATGCATGGTCTGATGTCACCGAACCATGAGTACATGGTGTGGTACAGACTTTCCGGCAAGCGATATGTGACAAAGCGGGGTGCCAAATTAGCGCGTTGTGTAAGTCATTTAGTCACAATATTGTTTTTACCATTATTTTAAATTGTTATTTATGTAAAGCGGTTGTGACTTATAGGTTGATGGTCTGGAAAATTTGTATTTTGTGACGTCGGCTGCCCAATTTGAGAGCTACGGAAGGGACTATGTACACGACGAAATTGGTCATCTGATTGTTGTTTTCAGAGAGTCCGCTCGACTTGAGGAGGCAGGGCCAGAGGCACCGCAGACCCAGCTTCCGGAAGAGCCACAGTTATCCATCGATGTTGGGCGTCGTGCTAGAGAGGGACGAGGGTTAGGACGCCGTCGACGACCTATTACACCAGTTCCCGAGCCTATTCATGCACTCAGGCCATGCACGAGTGGATGGATAAGGCCACCCTACATTGGTAATGAGTACGGTGTTCATCAGACATATTACGACTCTACCCAGGCACAGGACGATACATGTTATAGGCCAGAGCCACCACAGATGGACCCAGAAGGCCAGGATGCGTACCATGTCAGTCCGGTATCGATGCCATTCGGGGACCAGGCTGGGAGCAATAGTCAGGGCACTCATTTTTGGCAGGATGATACTGTAGATCCTTGTGCCCACATAAATTTTGACGATGACTATGCTGCAGACATGCCGGTCGAGGACAGTCCAGCTCCATATCATGTTGCTGAACAGTTTTCGCGTGGACGTGGTAGACGCAGATTGCCAGATCGCCAGGCGCGTCATGTATCGTTGCCTCCTCCTTCTTAGATTTGATCTTTTGTTTTTCTATTTCGTTTCCATAATTATATTTCGGTATGTAATTGTGAAACCTTATTTCATTGCCGACATTTTATTATCACCTTTATTACTATGGACATTTTATATATTTGTAATGATTTGGTTGTTTCTATGATTGACAAAAAATTAGTAATTTATGATTGGTGCTTAAGATTTTTAAGATCGTACAGTTGATGGTAGCGGCAACTGCCTCGCATAGGGACTCATGCGATGGTGGTGGATGCATTAAAAAATAAAATCAAAAGAAGATGAGTTGTGTTTTGGAGCAATGAAGGAATGAGGATGTGGTGCTTGATTTTGAACAAGGTGGAAAGCCAAAGCTACTGATTATACCATGGCATGATCGCACACATGGTGCATTACAATTGGTAAACATTAGAGGGGTTTCAATACCCCCTAGTCATAACAATGCACCTGAGAAATCGCCTAATTTTTTTTAATAAATATTAATTTTGGAACTAACTTAACAATATGTTTGATTCTAGGGGATTAAAATCATTATTTATTCAATTATTCTGGTGATTAATTTTGGCAAAGAAATTAATGCTAGTGAAATGGGTCAAACCCAACTCATCAGGCTTAGGAGGGCAAAAATAATGTGCCATAAAAAAAAATTGTGTCAATATAGCCATGATCGATGGGTTGATCGGGCCAAGTCGAATAAAATGCTCTTTTGTCATATACAGTGATTTTTGGTCCAATAATGTCGACTAGACTAGCAGAAATTTAAAGCGTCAACAAAAAAGAATACAACAATTTCTGGTCCTTTAAACAACAACAACATTAAGAAAACAATAACAACAACATGAACAAATTATGAGGTAGCTGGACGAGTTGGACAATTACGACGGCTATGACCACGTAATCTGCATATACCACACCTAGTGCCAGTCTGACTAGTCTCAACGTCGTCCATCTCATTACGTATTCTAGTTGACTTTGGATGACCCTTTGCACGCAACATAGCAATGTCAGGTATCACCACTGCATCTGTACTAGGTGGAATTGTTTGCTCATCACCAATAGGCTGCCATGGAAATGAATAAGCTTGAACCAAGTTTGATATAAGGAATACGTCATCCACATATTGTGACGGTGACTGTCGAACATGTAAAGCGGCTGCTGTGGCATGACTACAAGGATACTTGAATGCCTTAAATTTCCCACACTGACAAAACCGCTCAGCGAGGTTTACCAAATAGGATTTGTCGTAACCATCGTCAACCTCAAATACAGATTGTTCAACATTATATGTACGAACATAATGAGCAGTAGCATTGGTCTCATTAGCCTTCAACATAGCAACTACATTTTTGCAATGAAGTGAAGGACCTTGTAATTCATTAAGAGTCGCTTGCCCTCTGCAAACAAAATATTCCACCAATCTGCTATATGTGTGTTTAACCAACGCAGTTATTGGCATGTTTCTTGCACCTTTTAACATCCTGTTTATAGACTCGGCCAAATTTGTAGTCATATGTCCATACCTGCGTCCCTCAACATCATATGCACGTGTCCACTTTTCCTTCGGGATGGCATCAATCCAGTTTGCTACCTCGGGACTAACATCACGGAAACTTGCAAGGGCTACCTCAAAATGAACAATAGACGGCATATAACCTGCACACAAATTTAATAACATTAAAATTTACAACTAGATGCATAATTAATTGATGAAGTTCTTAACCATACCTAAATTCATAACCGCTTTCTTCAAATTTTCATTTTTGAACTTTTGATTAAAATTGCTCGCAATATGACGAAGGTAAAAGACATGATAAGCATGCGGTGGTTGCCACCCACGGTGCCTCTCAACTGCGGACAATATGCTTCGATGCCGATCAGAAATAAGACAAATATTTGTCTTCTGTGTAACATGGAAGCGAATGTTATCCAAAAAGAATTCCCAAGCTTCCAAGGTCTCACCCTCAACAACAACAAATGCAAGAGGCAAACATTCATTATTCCCATCCTGAGCTGTGACAACCAACAATTTTCCTTTGTACTTTCCATATAAATGAGTGCCATCAATTTGAATAACCGGCTTACAAAAATTGAAAGCCTCACAATATTGTCTGAAGGTCCAAAAAATGCGCTCAAACATGCGTTTTCCATGAACGATTCTATGAGCAACATAATGATTTCTTGTTTGAAGTTGATAAACAGAACCTGGTGAAAATCGAAGCATACATTCACACCACCTTGGCAAAAATGCATACAATTCCTCCCAATCACCGTAGATAATTGCTATTGCCTTCTGCTTTGCATACCATGCCTTTCTGTATGAAACTTTGTATCCATATGAATGAGTTATCCTTTCCTGGATGAGTCCAATTGAACATGATGGATCATGCTTTATCATCCCTAATAATAAAATAATAATCACGTTATCATTAACAATAATAATAATAACAATAAAATCATTAATTCTCATCATTATTATTTCATCCAATAACTTACCTAGTACAAGTGAAACAATAACATTAGTATCAAGTTGTCTGTGGTCCTGTGAAATGCGATCGTTTAAGCAGATGTGGTCCCCACCCCATTTGGTGACCACTCATCTTTGACCGTACATTGGTTTCATTACCCTAACCCTCCAAACGGACAATTCTGATCATGCGCACGACATTTCATGCTTAACTTTATCTGCGTACTTTCAACCACAACACCTTCTTGATGCTCCCTCATGAGGTTCCGCTTGATTGCCATTTGCGCATCTTCTTTTGATGCAAATTCTTGTTTCAGAAACAACTTATTCCCTAATACCCATGGACCCTCAACTGAACCTGATCCAGTGACAGAATCTTCTTCACTCGGATGATCCCAATCAATGTATGTATAATGTGGGATTCCATCCCAAAAAGCATTATTAACCTCGCCTACATGTGCAATTTCCCATTTTTATTACAAATAAATAAATAAAAAATAAACAAACATATTTGTAAATAATCCTAACATACCTTGACATTGTTGCGGTAATTCAGACTCCCCTGCATCCACTTGTGGTTGGGTTTCATGCTCTCTGACCGCCGACCTAGGTACTTGTATTTGACTTGCGCTTCGACCATCATCCTCATCATTGTCTGAAGCACTTGCATTCTCGGCAAGAAGACGATCTTCCATTGCGATGTTTTCATCATCGTCATCGTCGATATCGTCATCCATAACCCAAGTAGGGTCATTTTCTTCTTCCACAGACAAATTAACAATTGGAGCAGCAGATGCTGATGCTCCACGAGAATAATTGAACTCAACTGACCTCATTGGTAAAGCCACATCCTCTACTCCAACAAAATCCACGTACAGCTCTAAGAAGTTTTTCCTTGATTGGTTCAAGAATTCACATATTACAAATTCTACGTCTTCGTCATCAATTACTTTCATGCTTATATATTTATCATCGGACCATATTCTTGCAGTGACCTTACTAATACATTGATTACCTTCCAAACCTAACTTCTGAATGATTTTTCCATGCAATTCGTCAATGGTTGAATTGCGGTTGATACGTGTTCCCCTTTTTTCTCCTTCAAAAACAACACCACGTCGGCTCTCAGTTTTGCTACCATTATGATATAAAACAACACGAATAAAATCACCGTCTCCAGACATTTTTTTATATATCACCAACTACAAAAGCATAAAGATGGCAGGAATATGGTTTACAGGAGCACGGTTAAGCCTGTAACACATAAAAATCTATAAGCATATCGTAAAACTAACAATATACATACATTGATAATTAAAAAATAATGATAACCTAACTCACTAACTAACAAGGTCATAACCTTCATAATTAAAACATAGGGGTCATACGTAACCAACTAATTAAAACCTAGGTCCTACGTAACCAACTAATTAAAACTTAGGTCATAATCTACGTAACCAACTAATTAAAACTTAGGTCATAACCTACGTAACTAACTAATTAAAACCTAGGTCCTACGTAACTAACTATTTAAAACCTAGGTAATAACCTACGTAACTAACTAAGGAAAATGTATGTCATAAAACCTAAGTCATATTAGAGCAAAACTTACTTGACTGACAAAGCTTCGTTGCAAAAAAAAACCTCAAACACACACTCAAACCTTGAGAGAAGCCAGAGAAACTCAAGCTCGGGAGATGGAGATAATGCCCAAATGGTTCAAATGGCTGAAAATGGAATTTAAATAGGGCAGCAAAGTCACGTCCTATATGGACGTGTTTGGTGCTGGGTCACGTCCTATATGGACGTGTTTGAGGCCAAGTCACGTCCCATATGAACGTGTTTAATCACGTCCCATTTCGACGTGTTAGATCACGTTTTATTTAGACGCGTTTAGTTGCAATACATTTGTAAATAGCTTTTGAACTGCAATATTTTGATAATTATTTTTTAAAACTACAATAAATTAATTTTTTAGCCCGTCTACGGTGGATCAATTTATTAAGTGATTTTTGGTGGATCACTTTTATTGTCATTGGATTAATCTGATCTCACGATCATAACATACATCCTCTCACACAGGATTACAACATCCTCCACGGCACCTCGCACCTTCTCCGACTGAAGCTTGTCGCACCTCCTCCGATGAAGCTCACCGCAATACCTTTGGCAACCCCTTCTTTGTCACCGCCAATAAGGCTAATCGACTATGCTGCTTTCTCGGTGTTATGCTATTTCTTTTAATAATGGTTTACGTGAATGATGTGTGTTGCTATCTGAATATTGCTTTGATTAGGGAGGGTGCGATATTTGACTTGAACCTAGAATTTGTATCAATTTTTTAATGTGTATTTGCAAAAGTGAAGTGAATTCTTTTGACTGTACATTCGATTGTGGAGGGTTAACTTTATATTGGAATTTTCTCAATGTGTGCGTGAATTGAAATTTGTTGATTAATTGTGTTTTTATTTGCGAATTGAATGTTATAGACGGAGAAGTGGTCTATTATCCAGTTTCTTTTTCTCCGACATCCCCTCCATCCTCCATCTCATGATGCAAGAAAGCCTCGTTGGTTTGTGGTGGTGGCGGCTGTAGATGGCGGTTGGAGATTATTGGGGAAATGGTGATGTTGAGGAGGATGGTGGGTTTCGTCGGCGACGGCAAGGGATTTGCCAGCAATGTCGGCGACAAAGGTGTAGATGACAGGGGGAAAGTAGAGGGAAGGGACTGATTTGATGTGGTAATCCTGTCTCAGAGGATGTATGTTATGATTATGAGACCAGATTAATCCAAT
This sequence comes from Glycine latifolia, assembly GCA_013407115.1. Taxonomy (NCBI): domain Eukaryota; kingdom Viridiplantae; phylum Streptophyta; class Magnoliopsida; order Fabales; family Fabaceae; genus Glycine; species Glycine latifolia. Next base: position 15,179,552 of record CM023957.1, on the reverse strand, counting down.
GACAAATGAAAGTAGTCCACCAAAAATCACTTAATAAATTGGTCCACCGTAGATCACTTTTAATTTTTATTACCAAAATAGTTATTTTTATAAAACATAACTTTTACTTAATGTTAAATTTAATTCATTATATTTTATAGTTGTTTCATATACATTAAATTTAATATATTTTACTAAAGTCTTTTTAAGTTTTTAAAGTGTCACTCAATTGTGAACTTTTAAATTTTAAAATAAAAAATTTAATAGTCATAAATTAAAAATCATTATTATCTTTATTTTAATTTTAAAAAAATACAAATTAAAAAAATCACCATCTTCTTCCCCCCCCCCCCCCCCCCATAAACACATATGTGACTCTCTCTCACTCCTATATGGTGTCAAGCGGCCATTACCTACTTGGCCATCATTATTGTGTGTCGCCTCCACATAACTCAACTTTTAATTGACTAAAATATGTTTTTCGTTTCTGCACAATTTTTAAAGTTCAGATTTAGTCATTGCAAAAAAAATTGTCTATTTTTCATCCTCACAAAATTAAAATGTGATTTTTGACCTAGAATTAGATTTGATTATGTCCAAACCTATGCGACATTTTTTTATGTTACATTTTAAAATATAAGTTATGAGAGTTAAAAATTGCTAGAAAATATTAAAAAAAAAACATCACAAATTTTCAAAATCCTTCTTTGCTTGTCTTTGTCTTCTTCGAACACCATTCAACCCCAGCCCCAAGATAAAAAAAAATCAAAACAACAATCATTGAATGAAATGACACAACAAGCAAAATAAGTACAAAATCACAACTCAAATTTGGTAAAACGAATTCCCATAACCTTTGTGAGAAAATCCAAATCTAAATCTGCAATTGATGGCCATGGCAGTGTGGTTGGTATTGGTTGGGGTCATGCCAAACTGACGTTAGGGATGGTGGTGGGTGGTGGGTTGTGTCACGAACTATATTTGTTTCACCTCTTCTTACGTCTCGAACTCGAGCTCATATTGTAGAGGTTGTCCTTGTCAGAGGTCGTGGCATCATTGTCGTAGCCTCATTGGAGGTAATCAGACTTCATCGACTAGAGGAACGGCGATGGCTTCGACGAAGGCTTTAGATCTAGAAACATCGCTGGTTTTCGGGCATGTCTTATATGCCTTGCCACACCGCCAAAGTGTACGTTGGTTTCAGAAAACCAGAGTTCAAAGGATCGAAGTTTTGGAAATGTTGAGAGGGAAGAAACTGAGGTTTTTTATTTTTAGTGGAGGGTTTTTATGAAGAAACTAAAGTATGTTGGTTGTGTTTGGATTCGGTTTTTCCAGATTTTGGGTGTGAAAAATGTGAGAATAAGATGAGAAAATTATGTTGTCTAAGAGGTTTTAGTAATTCATAAGGATTTAGAAAACATGGTTTGTAACTTTATTTGTGACAATAACATCAAGGTCTTTGGGATTCTAAAATTTCAATTTTGGTCACATTAAATTGCATTTGCAAAGAAATTGAAATTGTAATGTAATCTTAGCTTCGAAAAATATGAAGAAGGCGAGGGAAGAGGGATACAAATTTTTGTGACAACTTTTTTGCATTTGTGGAGGTTTTTAATCCCCATAAATTACATTTTAAATTTTAAGTTGAATTAAAAAATGGCACATAGGTTTAGGTAGGTTTGTATTTGTCTAAACCTAACTCTGGACCAAAACTATCACGTATTTTTATTTTTTGAGGACAAAAAATAGACAAGATAATTTGCAAAGACAAAAATAAACTTGGATAATTTTACAAAAACAAAAATATATTTAAGTTGTTTTAATTTTAACAGCCAAACTTAGTGTTATGTGATTTTTTGCTTTAAAAAATTAAGCAAATGAGGTTCTACGTAAATTGGTATTTTATAATTGCGTCCCACTAAAGTAGCAATACAAATTACTAATTATTTGTGTGTCATAAAAAGTACATGAAGTAGCAAATAAGAAATGTTATTTCTTTGTTTAAATAACAGTACCAATTGTTGTTTGTTGCTTTAATGGATATAATGAGGGTTGTTCATGGATTGGATTTGATAAATTTTGAAGCAAAAAACTATTTGATTTGATCGCTTTGGTTTTTTAATTCATCATCCAATCAATTTTATTCAAAACTTTAATTTGATTTGATCCAATTTAAAGTGGTTTGAATTGGATCAATTCTCAATTTTAATCTTACTTTATTTTTTGAAAAAATATTAAATAAATGATAAGATATATAATAAATATAGAATTTATTGTTTATGCACTGACATTATAAAATAATTTTACACTATCATCCAATTATAAATTATCGTTTGAATTACTTGAAAATATTTATTTTAAAAGTTAACAAACTTATCATACATTGTGGGTTGTGATTTGATGAATGTGTAAAACTTTTTATATCCTCAATGTATAACGCTTTTTCTCATAAATATAATAAAAAAATAAAGAAGAAAAAAAACTACTAAAGTTTAGGAGCAATATAGGGAAAAATTAGAAAAGAAAGTCGTGCACAACCATCAGTACAACAAGTATAATAATACTATGAGCATGTTTAGATACATTGCTAAAAATCATTTTGAAAATAAATTATGTTAGTTCAGGACCACCAAGTCACTTATGATCTCAACTAGTAGTTGTGCAACACATGGATAATAGATACAATATAAAACTGTGAAAATGTTAATGTTTGTATCTTTAAACGAAAATTATATGAAATTTGAAATTCAATCTATTAATAGCGTATATTGTGGAAATCACGTTGAATCATAACATAAATGATAAAACAAATCTTCAAAATAACCGCATTATATTTACAATAATATTTTCTACAATCCAAAAACGATGACAGTGTTTGCCATTGTTGTACCAAGAAAGAACCAACAATAATGGATTATTGCTAATGGATCCCCATGGAAGTAAACGATGATGTTTGGTACATGATGCTTGGAGGTTCAAACTTTTTATCCTGAAAATTTGATGTTGAAGGTGTAAATTAAAGCGTCTACTCTACAAATTTTTTGTTTTAAAAGTGCTTTCAAAATCCAATTTAGTATTTGTGTTTCAAAAAGTTCATGGTTGTTATTCATGGTTACTTTGCACGACACAACAATGGTAGAGCATCATGTTTTTGGCAACCTGAAAGAGGGTGAACATGATAATGGAATAGTTTTTATTTTTGGAAGTTTTAAATTGATATCAATTTAAAGACGTGATTTTATGGTTAATTGGTTAAGGAATATTTAATTTTTTTATACAATTCCATTTAAAACATAATAATGTTAGTTGAGTGTTGTATTTATTATCCATGTGTCGAGTATTTACTAGTCAGGGCCATAGGTGATGTGGTCATCTCGGACCAGCATATAATTTCTCTCCTTTGATAGCTTTTGAGAAATTATTTATCGAAAAAACTTTATATTTTCAGTGGATAAGTTCTAAAAAACCCTTGTACATTGTATCAAAATAAACATATACCAAGCAGTTTCCTACACACATGACACCCACATAGATATAATGATTGCCATAACAATCAAACCACAGGGGTAATGTGCAACGGCCTAAGCAAGTCAATAGTTGAGTATTGCAATGAGCAAGGGCAATGGAAGTTTGATGATTTCAATAGGTAGTTTCATCTTAGAAAAGGCTTTGAATAAAATTAGAGGCATTATTCCTTCACTATCGGGTGAAGCTATGGAAAATAATAATATTCCTCATGATTATGTTGATAAAATTTATAATTATGGTACAATTAGTGTGATTGAGAGAAGTCTAAGTGGAGATTTCCTGAACATGGAGAGATTGCAATTAATCGTTGTTAAGTCTAAAGATATTTACGTCTTAAAGACGAATGAAGACTCCTAATTATTTTGATTAGATGCAAATAAATACAAATAGTAAAAGTTGTATCTGATATGCTATAAGATCATGGTTTGCATTCCTGCATCTGAGTTTTGAGACGATACATCCATATAAGATGACTTGACATAACATTAAGTAGTGCATTTAAGACCTTCATTTAATACTGTGACTAAGAGTTTTGAGATTTGTTATTGTCTAAAATTTGTTTTTAGATCTTACATATGTTTTTGATTTGTCAAGAAAATTATTTTTCTCATTGTCTGATAAAGTTTTTGTTAAACTTATCATATTTGTTTTTTTGTTAAATCTACATTTGATGATAAATGTGTTTTCAGTTTAAGAAAAAGTTTAAAATTTCTAAAAATATAATTCAATCTCCCTTCTTGTGTTATTTGCTTATACATTTGTGACAGTTCATTAGTTGTGGAAACAAAAACTAGAAGATCAACCATTGGAGGAGTCATTAGGAATGATGGTGGTGGTTTCATTTGTGGATTTGCTTCAAACCTTGATGAATGCTTTATTTTAGTTGCATGAATTGTGGGGAATATTTTATGGTAAATGGTGTTGTGAAGCCATCCATGTTATGGTTAGGTTCAAGCTATTCACAATATTCATATACATGAAGGTCATATATTTTTGGCTGCATATCCTTCGAGAAGCAAATCAAGTGGTGGGCCTCATGGCCAAGCATGGATTGATAATTGAATATTCAAGTTATTAGATTTTTATGTAGCTCCTATCTTTACTTATGAGTGGTTTTGTTAGAGAAGGGGTCTTGGTGCTTCTGCTCCCTCACTCTCTCTTGCTCGACATGTGGTTCCACTTCATAACGCCTCCAAAGCTGGATTTGTGCTCGAAAATCGGAATCAACATCAAAAACTGGTCTTAACACTTCCTCTTCATTGGGTGTTGCTTCATCTTGCCTCCCACTGTTTTCAAGAAAACCTAGACAGTGAGAGTTTGCAACATAATAACTCCATAGATAATTAATGGAAAGTTAATCTCAAAGATGTGATGTTCAAGGATTGTAGTGGTTGAGGTGAGATACACATCTTTGCGTGTCGTTGAAATTCAATAGGATTTTCCCCACATATCTATGTTGTTGTGATTGGAGTGACGAAGATGACTATATTGTTTTAAAAAATAATAGTTGACATTGTTATGAATAATCTTTTGTGAATGTTATTATTGTTCTATATCTTTAGTTGTACTTATCTTTTGTGACTCTTCAGTTATCTTTTATATTTATAAATAGGTTATTTTTCTTGGAATCAATACACACAGTTATCATTCTATCTAAACTCTCTTCTTTTCTACTTTTTCTCTACTATTATTCTCACGAGTCATATTATATTTAACACATTATCAACACAATTGTCTTTCCTCCATTGAGTATATTTCCTATTGACATCTCAACTTGTAAGAAAAAGCCTTGTAAAGAACTTTATAAAAGAATGTCATATTTTTCGAATTCACATTTCAAGATAAGTTCTCTTCTCTCTCCAATCAATATTATTCAGAGTTTAGTTTGGATCAATATGTGTATTGCTATAGTGCTCATAAAATGTGTCGTGAAAACACAATCGAATAGAAAAATTCTAAAAATATTTTTGTGAAAGGTCCCGAAGACCTTATCAAACAAAATAAATTTGAAGATTTTTTCTCTCGCCATAAGTGAAAAGAATAACTTATTCCTTTCTAATTTCATTATCCATACTTTATATTTGGTAGAATATTTATGTAATTATGAAATTGATCATTTGAAAGTCTTGAATACTCTATCATAAGAAATATTTTAAGAATATTTTTCTCATTAGAAGTGAAAAAATAGTTATATTTTTATTATCACTGAAAGTAGGAAAGTAATGTGAAAAGTGAATAAAACATTTTTCTTTTAAATATTTCATAGTATATTTTTAAAATGATTTTTGGGTTTCTTATACTAAGAATTTTTTTTGGAATTAGTGGCATTTTTAGAATATTTTTCTCAGCAAAAGTGAGAAAATAATGCAAAAGTAAAAATGAAAGAATAATTTTTTTCATCAAAAGTGTAAAAATACTGGAAAAAATAGAGAAATGGAGAAAGTTTCATTATTCAATAAGATGAATAAAAAAAAGATTAGTTATTTGTCACCAAATGTGAGAAAACAATAAAAAAAGTGAAAAGAAAATAACATTTTTCGTACTAGAAGTGAGAAAATAGTCTCCTATGATTTTCAATGGAGGAAAGACAAATTGTGATGATAATATGATATATGGAAAGAATAATATAGAGAAAAATAGAATATAAAGAGAATGATAATTGTATATATTCATTTCAAGAGGAGTAACTTATTTATAAATACAAAAGTAACATAAGAGTTACAAAAGATTAATACAAATAAAATAAAGGAAGATAATGATATAAAAAAATATTCATAACAAAAGAAGATTATATAAAAACAGTAAAAATGTCAAATTTAATTTTACTTGACATTTTGATTTTTTATTTATTTATTTTATTAATTATATAATTCTTATTGATTGTATCTAAGAATAATGTGTTAGATTTATGTTTACCTAAAAAGTTTCTCATTGAATATGATCCTAAATAGTTTATGACACTGGTACATATTATGCTCATCCAAGTGAATTAAACTCCCTAGTTATATTCATTATATTCATTTGTGTTAATTGTTGGATGCTCTAAATATATCTTAAAAGTGCTTGATGATATTTCATTTGCCAATACTTCGTTGTCCAACTGATTCGTTAGTTTTTCTAGCTACAGTCTCGTTAGTTTGACTAATTTCTATGAAGAATTCAATATCAATAATATTCATGATCAACATCAATTTCCAAATCTATTATCTATTATGTATATTAAAAAGATTCATGCATATACAATTTCACATGCTATTAACATATTTATTATTTTATTACAGAAAAATACTTATCTCATTTTACTATGAAGTAAATCCTCAACACAAGAAATTATATGATTGAAAGTGTCAAAATTAAGATAGAATGAAATTATCCTTACTAACTCATGAACAATTTCATTAACTTTTCTCTTTATATTTCCTGTAGCAAAAGATAATTATGGGCCAATATTTTCATGCACTCATCAATTAACTGAATTTCTAATTCTAACGAGTCAAACCGATTTTTATAACTATAATGTATGATTTTGCTTTTTGCCTGAAGAAAAAACCTATGGGAGAGTTGGGAGAGATCCCACTTCTTATCTTATTTATAATATAAAAATAAATAATAGATATTTGACAATTGAGTTGATAATTAACTATTGATAATAGATTTAATATTTTTTAGGATAACATAATAGATTTAAGATCAGTCAATATATTTATTTTAAATTCTAACTATACCTAAAAATAGATAATAGATATTTGGTACTAATTGAGTTGATAATTTAACTCTCAAATTCTCACTTTTATCCCATAATCCACACAAGGATAATATTAAAAGTGTTTTAAAGTATGTATTTCCGTACATGTCATGGCTGGCAATAATAATAAAAAATATGTGCACCACAGGAGTTGATGGGAGGGCACCACTAAAAAATAGCTCCACATAAATAAAGGTAAAACTTACTTGAGTAAGCTTTTACAATTCTCTTTCTTGTTTTGTTTTTAAAATAAAAGTCATTTGAATATAAAGTTAGACTAAGACTAAGGAGAAGTTACAAGTATACTTTCAATTCTTATTAATTTTGAATTTGAATATTGTATTTTAAAATCTTGATTTTACATTTTATTGATATCAAAATCATTAAAATACATCCTTATCGAATTATCTTCATGCATGCATTTTAATTTTGCTATCTGAATAATTAATTTATAAATATAGAGGCACAAAACAAATTTTAAATGAAACATAAAATCATAAAAAAAAATGTATTTTTGGTAGAGCATTAAATTAACAAGATATTTAACCCGCATTTATTTAAATAAATCAAAAGCAGAAAGAAAGAAAAATATCCTTGTCCAATAAAAAAAATGAATACAGGATTCCATGGGACCCAACGCTGATACCATTACAAATTTACAATGAATTATTGTACGGATATATCAGTGTGTTTTGTTCAGTATTTGTAGGTTTTGAGGAATCAGTGTCTCTGTCTCAGTGCTAGTGTGAGTGTGAGTCCGTGACACACTCATCCACCTACTTTCATTTGAGCCACTCTTCTCAGTCCAAAACAGTTTCTCGTTTTCTCATCTGAAAAATGAGGAGCATCTTTGTCCTTCTCCTTGTTCTGGGTACTCTCTTCTTTCTCTCTTTCGTTCTATGCTCTGTTTGGCTGCCACAAAGAAAAAAGAAGGCAGAAACAAACACCCTAATACATCTTCTCTTCTGTAAATTTTTTTAATGTTTTGTTGGTTGTTATTGGTTGCTGAAAGGAGGAGTTTTTAACTTTTTTGTGGTTGAAGAGTGTAGGAAAAATAACTTGTTATGTTTTGTTCTGTGTTTCTTCAGGTTTGTTTAAGTATGCATTTGCTGAAGAAGGGTTTTGCTCTGCTCCTTCGGAATCGAAATCAAAGCCTCTTTATTGGAAAGTGGATAACCCCACTCTCTCACCAATCCACCTTCAAGGTTTGACAGCTATTTTTTTGTACTATTTTTTCTTAATCTTAAATTATTATTATGTTGTTGGTGTTAATGGTTTAATGGATCAGGAAGAAAACAAAGACGGTTGGTGGTTACTGATTTGATTTCCCTTTTATTTTTTATTTTTTAATAAAAGGAAGTCTTGTGTTTGTGTCTTTTTAAGACAGGCTTGTGAGCTTGGTTAAAACTCAAGATGTTCACAAAGTTTTGAACACGTGATTTTTCCCCCCCTAAGATAAATATGTGAACTTTAAAATTACTATGATATTATTTATTATTTTTGGTTGCTGAAAGAATTGGCTTAAATGGTGAAGTGTGACACCCTAATATATTATTTATGAATGAACTATATGTAAAGGTTGTTTAGATCTCAAAGTTTCTGTTAGTGTCGAGTCTTCAATTATTTTCTTGAAAAGAACTATTTAGTGAATTTGTGTTGAACTGAATTTACTATGTTTTTGTTTGCAGATTTGCCTGGATTCACACGCAGTGTTTATAAGAGTAATCATGCTTTGGTATCACCAGAAAGTCATGTATATGGCCCATTGCCTGATTGGTACTTTCTTCATTTGTTTTGGTTTATGATGTTTAAGCCTCTTCATTGCCCTCTTGTTGTGTAGTAACTTAAAAATTTCTTTGACAGGATTGACACGTCAGGCGCATATTTAATTTCACCAGAAATGGGTTCACACTTTGTAATGTACCTAGCTAAGTTGAAAGGTTTGATTTGACATATTTCACTTAATCCACTATGTTTACTATGTTGCCTGAGTAAATTCTTATCAGATGAGATATAGTTGCTTCAGCATACCAGAATCAATTATTCTAGTCTTCTAGACTACATATATTTGCCAACATACTAATTTTATGATGTCATTTTCTGCTCATATACAATGATGCATCATTTGGATGCTGCTTCCTTCCTTGAATATCTGAAGCACATGGGGTATGTACAGGCCTCCTTAACATATATCAATATATTATTGAAAAAACAAAAGAAGTGTGGCATGGAAAATATTGAACACTCGGAAAGACATTGAAAAAGAAATTACTTTGTGAAGGTGATTGCATATCAGAAAATCTGGTTTCATCCCTCAAAAAGGATTCTTCTCTCTCCAAATTAGTGTTTCTCTGGTCCAATGCTTCATGTGTCACACTGATTCAAGAACAACTTTCATGTACTTCAACTCTACAAAGCCCTGGAATGGCTTGTAAGTTGTAACTGCACCTTAACAAAATATCTTTTTTTTTTTTTTTTTTCATGATTCAGTGCCATTATGCTGGTGCCCTGTTTGTTTCATTGTCCTAGAATTAACCTCCACACTAAAATACTGTTTGTCTTTTGTTTCAGCCTAATTTTTAATGTTTGGCAATATCTTCTCTTTTTACGGATCAAAGTGATATTGGGTTACAATTTCCATCATATCCTCCAAGTCTACCTTTACACTTTCCCTTCACTCAGCCATAGGCATTTTGTTTATCATGTTTAATGTTTGATGTATGTACGGTGCAATTCACAGTTTGCCATGAAACTGAATTTTCTGCTACACTTATGAGATATGCTTTGCCTCTTTTCCAGAAAAATCAAAATCAGGACTACCCCTGCCTGGTGTGGAGAGGTTATTTCAGTTTCTGCATTGTATCCCTCCCCAATTTCTTTTCCATGACACTCCAAACCATTTAACATTGTTTCTGGCTCTAAATGCATTTTTGATGTATTTACAAGATTGTTATGTGTAATTGTGCATTGTGTAGATTTATCTTTGTGCTCCAAGGTGCTGTCACCCTCACTAATGCTGTTGGTGTTAGCCAACTACTGGAGGTAACAAGTTTATGATTATTATGTAAATGAAGTTGTTTTGTCAGTATGATCGCCAATTTTTAGTACTGTTAAAAATTGATATTTTATGTAAATCTCAGGTTTGGTTAATGTGTTTTTTAAACTACTATAAGCTCTCTTTTTATTTTATTTTATTTTTAAATTATTAAAGGAAGAAAATATTAGTAGAAAGGAAAATTAATCTAGGGGAGAATAAAATACCCTCCTTAAAAGAAACAGTTGAAAATAACAGTGAGCCAAACTGGCTCTATGAAATAAAAATTCCAATCTCTTTCCATATCAGTAATAGCAATTCCCTTGAGAAAACCATGAGTAAAGCACAACAAAGGGAAGCTGTAGACACTTCTCATCCTATAAATATATGAAGGGAAAAGAGAAACCCTTGAAAATTTGGACATTCCTCTACTGCCAAATGCACTAGAGAGCTGCACATGCCACTCATTACTATAAACATGCATCCGCGTAATTCCAGTTGTACCCTTTGAAACATATCGTGATAAACTTCGCCAGGTGGAATGACACACCATGTTCCCCTGTAGCCACTCAATGCAAACACAAGTAGAAGGCTGCTTTTGACCTATGGGTATGTTTGGATACAAAGTTATTGTACGCATCTTTACCCTTGCATATGCAAAGAGACTGGTTTCGAATTTGAACTCATGACCAATAAGTCACCAATATACAACTTTACCGCTGTGTCAGGGTTCGCCCTCATGTTAATGATGCTAGTTTCACGAAATATATTATACATGATGTATTCTTATTACTGTTTTTTTATAATAAATTTGGTTACATTTCTGAGATTGAGCTCATTATTCATTGAAATGTTTTATATAAAAAAAATGACTATTGCTTCAAAAGTTTATTTTCTTATACCGTGCTATTACTATTTTTTATTGCTAGAGAGCTTTATGCATTAAAAATTAAGATGATAGGAAATTTTATGACAAAGGGAAAAGGGAAGGAATGTAGGCTCAAACTGATTGACAGATTATGATATTGCGTTCTTATTTCTCTTTCCTATTTCTCACACTATTGCAAGATTGTTTCCTTTGGTAAGTCCTCTTATTTTCTGCTTATATGAAGTAATCATAGAAATATATATTTCCCTCTTGTGTGATACTTATAATTGACCTTAGTCTATTTGCGCATAACAATTGCTGTGTCTTTCATTCATGTTTTGTCTGGCTACTAGCTTTTATATGATTTTTCATGAAAATTTAGATAATCACTATATTATCTATAAAGGATATAAAAAAATTGACACCAAGGTTTTAATTCCAGGTTGATTCATATGCTTATTTTCCTCCAAATTTTGAGCATTCAATTGAATGTGATGCACCTGCTACTATTGTGGTATTTGAACGAAGGTTTGTACTCTGTACTACTACCACTTGCAATTTATATGTTTCATCTCTGTCACCTTGCCATTATGAGAATGCATACAATTAATTATGATTATTATATTGAAAATGGATTAATGAATCCATTTTATATTTCAAGATTCCCTGATAGGTAGTCCCAACATAAGTTGGTATAGCTTTCAAGGATTGGATATCATATTTTAATTGTGTACATTCAGATAGTGAGCAGTCGAGTACTCTAATGACTTTGAGTATGAAAAATGTCTATAATCTATTAGATATTCTCCGCTGCCAAATCATATCCCGGAGCCATTGGTTGGTTCAACCGATAAGCAGCCACTCCTTGAGACTCCAGGCGAGGTAAGTTGTTGACTCCAACAAACTGAAAAACATTTTTTTTTATTTCACTTTTTTTGCTTTAAATGCAGTGATCATATTTTCCCATTTAAGATGATAGTTCACAAAAGAACATTTATGCCACTGTTACAACTTACAACTATTAATGTCATTGCCTGGAGCAATTCTTACATGCTTTGGGTTCATGTCACTTCTTATCATCAATCTGAGAGTATGTTTATTACTCTGAACATGCAAGCATCCTTTTCTGGGTGTATTACGTCCATGGATTCAGATAACTTTCTGACAGTCCATGTTTAACAACTAATACAAGTCAATGTATGATTTTGGTCTGTACGAAATACAATTGGGATAAAAATACAAACTCCCCATTTGTTGAGGGTTATCCTCGACAATCAAGTCTCTCTGCCCTCTCTTTCTCTATCTATCTTAGGTTTTTGAACTGTTACCCACTGTATCTTAAGTTTTTGAATGGTTTTTATTTCTCGCTATACGCATTATCAGATTTTTGAACTGAGGAAGCTAATTCCAACATCTTTGGCATATGACTTCAATATCCATGTAAGCTCAAATCTCTCGTGTACCTATTCCTTTGGCAGTCTGTTATTCATTGCATATGTCCAATTTTCATGACTGTGGTTTGGTTTCTGGTAAATTTTGGTTAAATGTCACTGATGTACCCATGACTGCAGATAATGGATTTTCAACCTGGAGAATTTCTTAATGTAAAGGTAATTTGTTTCTCTACCCTTACAATACTGATGTGAATGTTATATATGTATGACTTACAGCTGCATTAAGAATGTGGGTCTCTTTACAATGGGGATTCCATGAAATTGTTTTTGAAATCAGCAGGGGCATTTTATTCTTAATGTTAGGATCTATGGTACATCTTTCCTTAGTTATTCATATACAAGTCTAGGAGAGAGTTTGTCTTCCAATTTCAAATGACTTTTAAATTTGTGGCTTTTGCAGGAGGTCCATTATAACCAGCATGGTTTGCTGCTATTGGAAGGGCAAGGCATTTATCGTTTGGGTGATAGTTGGTAAGAGTTTTAGACCTAACCTGTCAAAAAAAATTGGTCTGAATGTCACATGGAGTTCTATATAGTGGCATTTTTGTTTCCGTTAAATGGTCACTGCTGCATTGAAAGAGGAGTTTCACTTGGTCTATGTGGTATATATACAAAATCTATTACTTTGGGCTATGCCTATTGCTTGAGCCTTTTGGTTTTGCGTCGAATTTGGGGTCTTGGCCCTAGGTTGGCTACTAATGGTGAGTTATTTGAACTTAACTGGTCAGGTATGAATGATTGTGCATCTTGGTTGAGAGTAGGGTTGTGCATGACCTGTCTCATGCCTCTAATCCGGCCTGATCTGAAGTTAATTTTTATGTATTCAGGTTTTAGAAATTAGACTCAAATGTATTTTGAGGACAAATTTGAGTTATGTTTTGGGTCATCTCAATCCAATTTGGTGTCTTATTTTCTTATCATTGAAACAATTGGTTATTGATAAATTTTTAATTTATTTAATAGATAATATTTTGTACATCATGTTCTACTTTATTTTATGTGGTGTCTACTAGATTTTGTGTTGGATTTTAGGCTGTGTTCTTCAGTTTTGGATGGAATATACTATTGTTTATGGTTTTCCAAGGTTGTTTTGTTACAGGATATCGTTTATTCTTATCACTGAAAACTGGCACTTTACATCCGTTATTTGTTTTTTCATTTTCTTTTTCCTTGTGAATAGGTACCCAGTTCAGGCTGGTGATGTCATTTGGATGGCACCATTCGTCCCACAATGGTAAATCATACGGATTATATATAGCTACATTAATGATTTATTGTTACATTATACGTAACGTGAGAAATAGTAGTAATACATTCTCTGACACATTCTTTTTAATATATTTTTTAATTGATTAAAATTTATTCAAAATAACATTTTTTTGGATCCACTTCATATTTAGTTCTCTTTCTTAATTTAGTAATTTTTAATAAATTTTAATCAATTAAGGGAAATCTAAGAATGTGTTAGAGAATCTGTTCCTACCACTTATGTAACTTTCATCTCATTTACATGTTCAACAATAATACATGTGCTGTCATCAGGTATGCTGCCCTAGGAAAAACAAGAACACGGTATCTTATATACAAAGACGCGAACAGAAGCCCATTGTAACTGTAACGTTGATGGACTTTGGATGAATGATATGGAGGATAGTGAACCCCTTCTTATTATGTAATGATTTAAATAAATTGCTGAATTTTAGATGGGTTTATTGGATTAAGATTTTAAAGAATTATTTTGATTGAAATTTTTTTGTAATAATTGCAATGATTTTTAATTTTTTTAAAAGACTTTTATAATTAGGAATTAGTAGTTTGAATTTTAATGAATTTATAAAATATGAATTCATAAAATTTAAAAAGATATTATAGATTTTTAAGATTTTAAAGTACTTCCTATTTTTTTAAAAAACATTTAAAATTATTGGTAAAAAACCTTAACATTTTAAATAAAATTCATCTTATATAAATAATCTTAAGTCTATTATATAATAAATCAGTTTCTCCTAATATATTTACAAGTATAATAAATTTATTTTCATTTGATTATCAATCATGTTAATTACATTATATATATCACAATCAGGGGCTGAGTCCTCTCTCCTTTGGAACTTTTCATTTATATACATATATCTATTTAAATTATAATTTTGTATGTTACTATTATAATACAAGTTCAAGTTAATAAGTATAAAATTGTGTAAAATTAATTGTATTTATTGTTTTATTGTAATGATTAAAGTGATAATTATTGTAAAATTATGTAAAACTAATTATGTTTGTTATTATTATAACAATTAAGATTATCGTCATTTAATATAAAATTAGTTTCAACTTATGTGTAAAAATAGTAATTTTTAAAAAAAATATTATTTATTAAAAGTTAGACATTTAAATAATTATAAAGGAAAAACAAAATTTAGCCTTTCACTAGTTGCAACCTGTTAGAAGTATGAATACTTAATTATTCCCTATATATATATGAGTTAATTTTTTATGTTCATTAAAATTATATATTTTTCATGTTTATTTATGTATATTTATGTTTATTTATATGTATAAATACACAATCAAAATGTCTAAAATTTAAAGAATTGTGAAAATCCCTCATATTACGCATTTTAGGACATATTGATCATTGGTCCAAAGACTAAAAAAATTATGAATATATATTGCTTTCAAAGAGATAAGAGATTATGTGTGATGTGAAAATAAAAGAAATAAAAAAAGTCTCATAAAATTTCAAAAATTTTAATGAAATTATTTAATGTGTATTTTTAACTAAAAAGTATGAAATCTATTAAAATTCATATTAAAATATAATCCATCGAAATTTGTATATTTTTAAATATGATAAGACTTTTTTAAAGTTGTAAATTTTTTTAATTAAATATGAATAGATTTTATTAGATTTCTTAAAAGTCCTAATAATCTTTGATTAAATACTAGAAGACTTATTTCTATTATTTAAAATCTTAATTGAATAACACAATTTTTTTAATAAAAAAAAAGATCTTTTAAAATCCTAATTGAATATACTCTTGGATATTTATCATATGCTTAATGTTTTTAGTATTTGCTCACTTGGGTTTTATTGTTTTATTGTAGACGAGTATTGAACAAACACTACTAATTTATCTTTGGGATTGAATCTTTCATTTTCATCACCGAGTTGAGTTTTCAAACAGTCCTTGAAATATTACCTCCAACTTGAAAGAATGCATCATAAGTTTTTAGGAGTTTATGAATGATTATATTTTGAACAAATCCATGACTCAGTCCTTTGAAATTTCATATGTTATCACACAGGTCTTTAAATTAGTCTTTCAAATAAGTTCAAAGATTGGATTAGTCAACAAATTAGTCCTTTTAATATTTTGATGACAAATAAAATCTTACATTGTCGTGACAATAGAAAACTAAAGATGGTAAGAGTCAATGTTTCAAATCTTTGAGGGAAATGTAGTGACTAAAATTTTTGGACTTTATGTGATGATGTATGTCCCTTAATACATGTCTAACATGTTATTTAATATATTAAATATAGGTAATAAATTTGTATTGAATATTAATGTTTAAATTTTTATTTGGAAGAATGAGATTTATAAAGATTAAATTTCAAATCTTCCTGTGTTTATCTATTATCACGTTTCATCCCCTCAATTTAAATCCCTATTCAAATCTCCCCTGATTTTTGAGATTTTATTATGAAGACACCCATTGTCTTGCACGTTAACAATTTTTTTTTTCGTCTGTTAACTTCAAACCAAGGCGTGTCATGCATATTAAATTTTGTATCTGTATGATGAGTGGGTTTGATTAAATTATAAATTTATAAATTTTTATTTAGTATTATTTTAATAATATATGAAAAGAAATAAATTTATAGTTTGAAAAATATTTAGTATCATATCAAATATAATTACATTAAAATTGAATAAAAATTAATTGTATTTTGAATTGAGTAGATGTTATCTTAAAAAATATTAAGCGTATTGAAATTTAACATAATTTGTTATTTCTTCAAAACATAATAATAATAATAATATAATATCATTTGTCAAAAAAAAAACTAGTAATATAATATTTATATAAAATATATAAATTCAAAAGAAAATATTAAATATAAATTTATAATTATTTAAATTAAATTTTATTAAACCCGTGTGTTATAAAATATTTAAAAAATTAATTTGTTATCTGTTTACAGTTTATTATAAACAATTCAATGTAAATTGAATTCTTAAGTATTATTTGTATTTTTAAAATTAAATATATTGATCACCAATTTTTCACGAGATTATCATTATAAAATAAAATATATCAAATATTAAAGTATCTAATCCAATATTTTCTTATAAACTATATATTTTATATTTATTAATATTTAAATAAGAAAAAAAGAAAAAAAAATAACTAATTTAACTCTAAAATCATTAAATATGAGTTTAGTTTTATAGCAGGTAATCATAATAATGGTTACTCTAAAAGAATCATAATAATGATTTTGAATAAATTATAATAATGGTGTGCAAAAATATTCCATATATATAATTTTTCACTCACATAGTCGTTATGAAATAAGACTGTAAGAGACAAAAAGACATGATCAAATTTAAACATTCATTTTTTATTTGAACTCTATTTTTCTTATATTAAAAGTATAAATTAAAAAATATAAAAATAATAAATATGAAACTATAATAATATATAATTAGTCAAAAAAATTAGTCCTTAGTAAATTTGCGAATGTTGATTTTGCTCCTTGATAATTTTTTCATTTTTTATTAGTTTTTTTCATTTACTATAAAAAATGAGTAATAATTATCATTAATGTAGTTGATGCAATTTTCTATAAAAAATAAATTTAAAGTGAAGTTTATATATATATATATATAATTTATATATCATTTTAATTTAAAATTAACTAAATATCTATAAAATAATTCAAATTATTCATAAAATATATTTAAAAAAAATTTATAATTTATTTCTTTATATATATATATATATATATCCTTATCTATTAATCAAAATGAAATACTATGGATTATTTTAAATTTAACTACATATTTATAAAATTAGTACTTTCAATTATTTTTTTTATAAATATATTTTATAGTAGCCAATCTTAAAAATTTAATAAATTTGAGAATAAGTATTAATATAATATTAAATTTTATTA
The DNA here is from genome assembly GCA_013407115.1 of Glycine latifolia. NCBI lineage: Eukaryota > Viridiplantae > Streptophyta > Magnoliopsida > Fabales > Fabaceae > Glycine > Glycine latifolia. The sequence continues at coordinate 15,161,759 of CM023957.1, read as the reverse complement.
TAATATATATTTATATATCTATTAAATATTTAGGACTTTAATAAAATAAAAACGCAAAGCATATTTTCATTTGAAAACTAATTATTGGTAAGAAAAAACAATTTTTTAGTAACCAATTTTAAAATTTAATAAAGTTGAAAATAAGTTTTAATATAATATTTAGTATTGTTGTAATACATATTATATATCTATAAAATATTTAGGATTTTAATTAAAAAAAAAAAAAAATAAAAACATAATTTTAATTTAAAACTGATTATTGGTAAGAAAAAATAATAGTATATTATTATTATAACAATATTTACAATTTGAATAAAATAAAATGAAAACTTTGATTTTATTAATATATATACATAATAACTTATTACTTAATTTTTTCTTTAATTATTAATTTAAAATAAAATTGTATCATAAATAAAATATTACTAAATATTAAATTATCAAAACTAATATTTATTTATTAAAATTATATATAAAAATAACATTAATGTCAACAATTTAATTCTTCCTTAAAATATAGAAGCTTTAAGTTTGGTTAAATCCATTAACTATTATAGAGTTAGATAGATAGATAGCAAAGCATGAGTCAAGCTTCTCTCCAAAAAATCCTAGTAAGAGAGAGAAAGACACAACTCTTTTGTAGGTCCCACCATAAAGATTTTTTCTAGCAAGCATAGACCATATTTAAAATAAATTTTATTATATAAAAATAATATATAATTTAATGGATCTCATGAAAAGTTAAGTTAATAATGTAATGATCAAAACTTAATTAAAACAATATTTATGATGCTAGTATTGTTTTCAATTAACAACTAATATTGACCGATTAAAAAAGTATTATTTTCAACCAAAATTAACATTTTATCTTTGCAACCCATTACTTTCATCTCAATAACTGAACTTAGTATCAATTATCAAGATAAAATGATGATTTTGATTTAAAGAACAAAGAATACAACTAGGTCAATACAACATATTTTATGCCTAAAACAAAATTTTGAGGTGAGATATTTTAAGGGAAAGAAAGTAACCAATTTAGGGCCTTTAAAAAATTAAAAGTGACTTTTACTTTAAGAGAGAGGGTTCAAACTTCATTCACAAAGGAAAAAGTACATTTTAGGTCATATACAATGATGGTGTCTATAACGGTGTTCAAGAAAAAAAAATGTTTATTGAGTATCTATTGTTAGAGTAGAATCTTAAATAAGATTAGGTTCTTCTCATATAAGTATAGTGGATCTTAAATAGATTGTAGGACTTATATGTTTGCACTTTTGTGAAAAAGTGATAAAATATAATGTGTGGTTATTTATAAGACCATTTAATAAAATTTGTAGAATTGTTAGTTTTTTTTTTTTTGAATCAGAGTTGCTAGATTAAAAAGGTAAGATTTTAAATAAAAAGTAGATATGGATTATGTGTAAAGGTTGGACATATTTAAGAACTTCAAAGTGAATGGCTGGGTTGTGGATGCTCTTAGTTACCATCACACTAAACTACCTAATAATAAATTTTGTACAACACTAATAGAAAATAGAGGTTTGGACCACTTTATGCTAAATCTGGCCCTGAAACAATGGTTATCCATCTTAATATAGAAGAATGTGTCACAAGAACTCTTTCCTTTTACTTCTCACTAGTTATAAGCAATTGAGAGTGAGGGGTAGGGGTTGGTTTCATCTTTGACGATTAAACAATTCAGCTGATTTATATTTTTCTATAACAAAATTGATTATCCGACTTCATCTTGAAGCACTAGAAGATTATTGAAAGGAGTCAATAGGAAGACTTGGGAGCATGCCAGCAAAATTGTAGAGGAAAGCAGCTGCTTCATAGTCAATAAAAGTAAAATTGGGTGTTTGAAAAGTAGGGGTTGTGAAGCCACATACAAATTAAAAACCCTCATTATTATTTAGGATCGTGTGGTATAAAGACCAAGAGCACTTCATACAGATAAAAATTGTGCCTTGGCTATGGGATCAAAGAATTTGGAATCTCTTTTATTCAATCTTTGTTTTGGTGACCATAACAAAATTATCATGAAAAAGATTTAATCTAATCTTTCTGTGGTTATCATCTAGATGCCAAACAAAACCAATTGGAATATGAATAAGAGTGATATGAGGTATATGAGCTTCCGCGTGCCTCAATGGAGAATTTATGTGAATGAATCTGAATTGGCCCCCCACCTTTTTATGCGTGACTTCTGGTAAGAAAGGATAAGAAAATAGTAATAAGCAAAATTTTATGCACATATGTAATTTGCTTGTCATCTATCATATAAATTAATTGATGTGAAATTTTTTCAGCTTAATTAATTACATCAATCAAATATATCAAATTGGTAAATATATAACTACATCAAATACATGATGGAAATTTTTTATAATCCATAGTAATTCAAATCTTACTCGACTTGAATCAAATTAACTTTAAAGTGTGTTTGGATAGAGAATTTTAATTGGAGAAAGTAATTTATCAGAAATTTTTTTTTAATTTAAAATTCATTGTTTGGATATATTTATATAAAAAATTTAAATTTTTGGAATTTTAAAACAGAATTTTAAACAACTAAAAATGTTAAATTTGAATTTCCTTCTAAAAGGTGTGAAATTGAAATTCTCTTTTTCTATAGAAGCTCTAACTGTATCACTATTTGCTTCGTCTCTATCGTCGATGAGTACTCTGATATCTGTTACTCTCTCGGCACCCACATCTGTGCATGAGGTTCAAAATTTTAAAAATGAAGAAATTTAATTTTTTTTATCTAACCACAAAATTTTGAAATTTAATTTCTTTATCCAAACATAAAATTTTGAAAATAAAAGAATTTTAATTAATACATTTTAATTTTCCTAAATTTTAAATTTTTTAAAATTTTAAAATACTCTATCCAAACATACTCTTAATGAAAGATATCTATGAAATGTAGACTAGAACAAATAATTAATTTGCGTGCCATCTCATCAAGCCCTAAATGGGAATAGTATGATAAAAACATTAATTTGTATACTTTGCCGCCAGAAAGTATTTCATCTTTTACGTATATTTTGAGTCTCTCAGTTGTTTATCCCACATAATTGATAAAATTCTTTGCATCTTAGATCTTTATTGGTCACAAATTTCGATTCTCGTGAACCCTACATGCTTTTTGCAATTGCAAACACAGGATATATACAAGCAAAGGCAGACCCTCCTTTCCCCCTGGAAGCACAATGTGGGTCCAAAATGTACGGGCTCTCATAAGTAGTCTCTAGGGATATGCGTGAATTTTTTCGTGGTCTAGGCTTCTTAGGATAATGATTAATGTTTTTATGTTTAGTGCTAGTTGTATTGTACCCACCAGACCAGATCTTGCACCAGGATCGGCTCCAAACCAAAGTCCAACCATCATCGCCCATTTAATTTGGATAACAGATATAAAATATGCGAGTTTCAATTTTATCCATTCATAGTATAGTTTTTTTTTCAATATTAGTTTAATTATATGTTTTGAATTCAGTCACTGATTTTTTATGTGTATGTTTGGTTTTCATTGAATTCTCTAGAATCAAATTAAAAATGATTTTAGATAAATTTTTACAATTTTAATTCCATGTCCATGATTCTGACCTGAATCAACTTTAGATAATTTGTGTTATATGAAAAAATGTGTACTGAATTTTACTAGTAATTTTCTTTTATAATTAAAATATATGAAGAAATCATATTACATCAAAATTAATTTCAATCAAAATTAATTGTTTTATTCAAAATCATTTTTGCTGATGTTTATCCATACTATGAACCTCAACAAATATTTGCCTGTAGAAATATTTAGTTTTTTTATGCAAGTAAAAGTATTTAGCTAAAAATACTTTTTTAAAGTATTTGAAAATGCAATCTAACACAATTGATTGAATAAGATATAGATGTGAGTGTTATAACTAGTTGTTACCATGTTTTATTCATACGAATTTTTTTTTCTGGAAAAGCCAACTTTTTAACGGATCTTTTGGATTATTTTTATCATAGTATTAATTTGTCCTGCAATTAGTTAAAAATATTGAAATAATTCTAATCCCCCCAAGTACACGGTTTAGCAGCCATGTAGTGCCATTGTACAGCTGCATTTCACTCGTTTTTAATTATTATCAATATTATGATAAATATTATTATGATAAAAATATGATCCCCTAAGCTATATAATATAGTGCCATTGTACAGCTGCATTTCACTCGTTTTTTTATTGATAAATATTAATTGTTAATTATTAATTTTTTTAACAGATCAGCAAATCAAATTCGCCATTTTCCTTCCCTTCATTGTACAGCTGCCTCTCACTCGTAATTCCAACATAACTTCTGTCTCTTCTCTTCACTTTTTGAGATGGATCGAAAATAAATAACTTCAACCTTTTTCTCCCTAGTCCTATATATATGGATAGTTCTTAATTTCTTTTCACTGTACTGGGTGCATGGGCGACCCAGCTGGTGGCAAATCTTCTTTGACATGACAAATAACTAATAAGAAATCATGATAAAAATTAAAGAAGACAAAAATTTCAAATGCTTTGAAGTGTAGTTTGCTATATCTCTGTCGAGCTAGCGCCCAAAAGATGAAAGTCATGTAAAAATAGAAAAACATGCAAAAGTATATCTGCGAGAGCGCTCTCTCTGAGTTTTCACAAATAATCAATAATAACTAACTTTGTTTTCATAAAAAAAATAAATGGTTCTAGTTAAATTATGGTACTTCATATATACGCAATTAATTAACCATGCAACAAATTAATCACTTTTCTACTAGCTATAGTTATGCTATGAATTTGTGCAGATGCTAGCAGCAAGCGTGTAGTGTGCCAATTCTAGTTATATATTATTATATGTCATGGTCCGATATGCTGTATATTTGGTTTGGTAATAGAAACATGTGAATGGATTTCTTCCTTTTAAGATGCTTGACATAATGGAACCATTTTACCAATTTTACATAAAGACGAATGAATGACAATGTAGAAAGTAAACTTATAGTTGTACATTATTTTGCCTTTATGTAGTTTTTAATTTGATTATTGAACCGGAGTAAGTTGTTAATTTCCTAACACACACATATATATATATATTTATATTTATTTATTTATGTATGTATGTATTCTCCTGTGTGAGAATGTGGAACTAATTATTGTAGTGTATATTTAATGAATCGCAAAATTAATCATCAGCACCCAATGCAAATTGCTTAAGGCTCTGCATTAAAGAATTTTTCTTCTTCTTTTTTTATCAATTCCTGATCCTTAAACTTTGGTTTTTCCTTATAATAAATTAAGAGATAATGAAACCATATCATTTCCTAAGAAATATGCTTTCCTTTTACTTTGTTAAATATTAGAAGTAGAATATGACTGTCATGTGTGATGGAAATCCTCTTATTCCAAAGGGATAGGGCAACGGAAAAAAAAATTATTGGTTTTGCTCGGATACATGAACAAACGTGATGGAATCAGTGAATTTGATACCTGTAGAAAGAGGGTATATTAATTTAAGCCTATAGCTTCAAGATTTAACTGAGAAAGTTATAGTTTTAAAGTTTATACCTAATTATTAAATAGAGTGGAAACCTGACTGTGAATTCTAGTTTATAATGACAAAAACCAATTATTGGGGCTTTGCCTGGCTGAAAGTTTCCTATCTGATATATATTTGTGTTTGTGATCCCTGCGTACGTGTTTTAACTCAGTAAATCCGAGTTATCTAGATGGTGTAGCAGAGAAGCTCATGCGGTTTGATTGGCTTTTTTTTTATATTTTATTCTTCCTTATGCCTGCAGGTTTACATGGTTAGCCAGTACGGAAAAATAATATTCTCATACTATTTTCTAAATGTATTTATTTATTATTTGACTGAGATTGATTTAAACTCTCGTGAAATCAATGATCTTATTTTTTAGTCAATGAATCTTACTCATATGTTTCATGATTTTTAATAAATTTTAATTGATAAAAGGATTTGCAGCTAACATTCTATTTCTAAAAAAGATATATACATAGAAATAAGTGTTAGCACACTTTTGATTTTAGGCACACTTTTGATTTAACTGAAATGAAGTATGTCAAATTGGATTGGCCCTAGTTTTGAAGAAGAATAGAAATGTATTGAGATGAAAAATGCAATTATAGACCTAAATGCGCAAAAGAATCAATTGTAATGTACAAATATTTTAGTTGCCAGCATTGGGTGCTAATGGGATTTCTTAAACCTTGAACTAAAAAATCTTAAAAGACCCAACAATTTAATGTCAGGGTAGAGTTTCCAACACTAACCTTCTAGTTAAAAATCTTAGTTGACCTTCTAAATTACTACCTTTTATTGTTATTTTTGGTGGTGTTGCGATTTTGTTATGTGTTGTTGAGTCGGAGATGAAGATAACAGAGATGAGGTAGGAGAAAGGAGAAGGCAAAAGAAAAGGGGGAATTTGAAGGGGGTGAAATTATATTTTATAACAACAATTTTAATTGTCAATACCTATTTTTCATGAACATTAAGTTTGCATTATAGAATAATCATTTTGATCATTTTTTAAAAACATAAACGACTAAAATAAACTTTTTGAATGATAAAAGATCAAATTAAATATAAAAAAAACCAAATAAATCATTTGATTTTAAAATTAAATACAAATCAGGTCAAAATAGTTCAAGGTTTAAGAAATCCCATTAGCACCCAATGCTGGCAACTAAAATATTTGTACATTACAATTGATTCTTTTGCGCATTTAGGTCTATAATTGCATTTTTCATCTCAATACATTTCTATTCTTCTTCAAAACTAGGGCCAATCCAATTTGACATACTTCATTTCAGGCCCATGCTTGACCGATTGGACAATAGGTTTAGGTGGTGCAAGTTTGGCGGATCATAGACTAGGTTGTGTGGGTTGAAATGGTTTGGCCTAAAATGCGTTTGCCTAATCTATTTCAATCACTCCTTTGAGTCATCATCATCTCATTGTTGTCATTGAACACTACAAGCCGCCATCTGTGAGAACACTACTCCTTAAAGAGCCACATCGCACACATTCCCATATGCACAACTACATCATATTTGCAAAATCCAAATCCCAACCCTATTTTGCACAGAAACACATTTAGACTCATATTTACGAAATCACAATAGAATTGAACAAAAAAATGTTTTTAGGATTAGCAAAGAGAGGAAGAAAGTTGTGGGATCTTGAAGTTGTTAAGACAAAGATCATGCTAGGATTTAGAAAGGTTGTTCTAATGATCTCAAAGTTGTCTAGATGAAAAGCACACTAGGTTTAGAAAGGGTGTGCCATTATCTCGAAGTTTCTTAGACGAAGAACAATATTAGGGTTTAGAGGAGCGATAGATGAGAAAAGAGAGGAACGACAAAGTAGAGAGTTAGGGTTTAGAGAAAATGTTAGGGTTTTCAATGTTTATTTCAATTTTGAGACTATTAAGTCTTTTAGTCTCTCTCTCACCCTAACTTTGGAAAAGTCAGATTCCAAATATGATTGACTAAATTAAAACTAAATCCATTTGATGTAACCCATATGGTGTTCCTTGACAGGCTTTGATCGAGTCATGATAAAATTTTGATGAATTTACTTAGTTCAAACCAAACTCGTGCGATGTAATCATATGAGACTAAAATTAAAATTTAACTAATGCTACTTGATAACTCACTAGAAATCGCCCAAACACATGTTTTATTTTATTTTGTCGGGTCACAAGTTTGTCCCCAACCCTATTTAGAACCATGTCACTTAACTCACTATTTTCTGTTATCAATGCCCATTTACATGTATGTTCGTCGGCAAATCAATTAACTAAGGTTAACGACAAAAAAGGCAAGGCTACCTATCTAATTTTAGAAAGTTCAGAAAAAAGTCAAAAAGGTACTATTTTGTAGCTTGGGATTATTCACGTCGATTCCTAATTTTTTTTTATTATAAATTTCTTTTAATTTCTGGAGTGATACTCTCTCCCTCTGCTTTTTAACCAGTATCTTGTCTCTTGTGATGATATAAAAACAAATCAAAGCATCTTTCACACACATGATATGACCTTATGAATGGCAAAGAAAGCTTAAACTACAGATCCTGTGGAGGTGAGATGAGTTTGTGTTATGTGGCCAACACACCCACTAGGAGGAGGAGAGGTGAGGGATGAGGTCAATGCAAATTTGGATGACCCACTTTAAAAATAAGCAAAAGGCTGACACTGCTTCCTACCGTCCTTCCTCAGTGCAACTTAATCACCAATCACATTGAAAAGTATAACCAAAATTCCACTCCTCTAGTGCTTTTCTCATAGACAATTAACTATGTGATGAATATGCTTATCTCTTCCTCTTATGTATTATTAATTCCATCAAAATGGCCCCTCAATGTAAAATGCTCACACACAAATTGCATCATATATGTTTACTCCGAGCCTTGCAAATTGCATGGCCCTAATGAAAGCTTTTATCTGAAGCTAATCATCTAACTATTACTTAGACACTTTAGGAAAAAAAAATGGCTAATGTACTGGGGAGAATGGGAAATATAAATGGGGCCAAGAATCAGCAAGAGGACAAGTGATTATCACAAATTGCAGCAAGTGGGCAGAATTGTAAGTTTACAAAAGTCAACCTGTGCTCATTATTATGCCTTATTAGATATGTTATTATAAATATATAGCACGCCAACAAAGATTGGATCAAAAGAGGATTAATTAAGGTGATTTTGGGTTTCCATGTTTCATTACATCACTGAAAGTCATTATGCCCTTGACCTAGCTAGCTAGCTACAACGGGATATATAACTTTCCTTCCTTTACACTGTCCTCCAAATAGAGGTATATTGGAAATGATAACCAAATAAATTATTTATTACTTGATTAATTTTGTGTGTGATTATGAGATTCATGACAATTTTGCATGACAAGCGTGAAATAGCGGGCAGCATTTTTGCGTGACAATTTGCAATCAAGGTTTTGAATTGCAGTCAAACAGTTACAGTTGTTTCACACGTTTTTGGATATTGTAGAAAAATGCAAATGTGACTATAATTACAGTCGTGAACAACCTAAAAATCTAGGCATTGCGGTTAAAATTACGGTCACAAACTTAAAAAAAATGATATTTTAGTTCCTAACTGTGTAATCAGGTGAAAATATAGACTTTAAAAGAATAATTTTTTTGATTTAATCACTGAATATGTAAAAAATATGATAATTATATTTTATTACTAAGTTTTCTTGAAACTATTTAACCAATAAGTTATAATATTCAAATATTAATTTATTATTAAATTATAAAATTTGAAATCGATATATAATTAAGTTGTACGATAGAACACAAATATTTTATTTTTATATATTAAGAAGCTAAATCAAATTTTTTATTTTTAAAAAATTAAATTATTATTAATTTATGTATTTAAAAACTAAAATAATTATTTATTCTTCTTCAAACATTACTTGCAGTAAATTTTACAAAAGAGACCTTAAAAATGAATTTATATATGCATTTTTTTAAAGCTTATATGTCTCGTCTATCCTATCCGTGAAACTTCTACCATTTTCCCTTTTCAGCTACAGAATCCAGATTGATCATTAAATAGGGAAAAGCTAGTTTCAGAATAAATCGGAGTGCTGTACTTTATGATTGTCATTCACTATTTCCAATTATCTTGTTATACATAATACAAACTCTACTTTGTGACTCAGTGAATCATGATTCAGTTGGACATTTTGTTAGAATTTTTTATTCTAATAATTGATAGTTTTAATAATTAATAGATAATATCATCTAATATTATAAGATAATTATATTAATTATTTATTATTAAGAAATTTTATTTTATATGATCAAAATAAGTGAATTTGCTAGATTATTAAATAAAATAACATAAATTTAAATGAACAAATATTAATGTCAATATTAATTCATTAGATAATTTTAATAATAAAAATAACAAATTATAATAACACTCTGAGGTTTGATTTAATCACACATGCATCTCTTCTTCTTTTTCACTGTAGAAAATCCTCTAACTTTTGTACTCTGGGTACAGTTGCACCCTCTACCAGTTGAACTGTTAAACAATTTTAACTCCGTTTAGTTTTAACACGTGATCCGTACATGTTTTTCTTTAAAAAATATAAACCCAAAAATGCCCCCTTCTTCGTTTCCATTGCTGAAGAACTGAAACTCATCCTTTTCGTCTCAACATTTGCTTAGTGTTATGAGTTCTCATAATTGATGAACCAAATCATACATCTCTCACCTTGAAAAAATCATTCTCCTAACATACCCTTTACTTCCTACCAGAAGGATTGATATTTGCTTTCTCCTGCCACCAAACTAGATTGAAAAAGCTAGCTAATAATTACAATCGCACACACAGAAATAATAATTCATAAACACATATCACCAAAGCAATTAAAAACCCTTCACTTTCAATTTAAAAAAAAAAACTTCACACACCCATTTTAGCAAACACATCAGACACATAAAAAATATAAAAAGAACTCATTTTCTTCATTACAGATTCAATTGAAATCCAGACAAAATGAAATGAAATTATAGTGTACTCAACCACAACAAAGAAGCAAAAATAGGAAAGCTGCACCGCGATCCTCGATCACCGTGTTGAACTCCGTCTTTCTCCTCCGCTACCGCCGACGCATCCACGACGGAGGCTCTGGGACACATGGCTCCGGAAACCCCACCACACAATGGATTATGGAAAAATGGGAGAAGAGAAGAAAAACATATCTAGGCTGAAAACTGTTGGACAAAAACACACACGAGTGCAGAGCTGCAAAATTGGAAATTAACAAGATGGACCAACACTGCTACACTCCTTGCTCTCAGAATATTGCTGGCGAAGGGGCAGTTGCGCCTCTTGGGTTTGTTGTTGCGGTTGCTTCTGCTGTGCCTCCAAGATCTGATGTTGCTGTCATGAACGGCGACAGTCGCAGTCGGCATGTTGCCATATATGGCACCGGGAAAAGGGTTTTCGGTGAATTGTTGGAGAACGAGAGCCACCTACCAAATCCTATGGCTTTTCTTCCGATTTAGGACAATTTTGGATTTTCTGAAATGCTGATGAAGATATTTTCATAAATGCTCTTTAAAAATTAACTTTTACTTAATCATGTTATAAGAGGATGTCAAAGTAATGTTTAGATGGAGGAGATGCATGTGTAATTAGATTAAATCTCAGAAAATATCAGTGTAATTTATTATAATTACAAGGAAGATCAGTTATTCAAATGCAAATTCATATACAACAGGAAAATACTTGGCTAGCATAAAGAATTCATGTATATATGCCTTTTAAATTAGTGCACCATTTAGTATAAACCCAAAGGAAGTATACTCTTGATCAAAGGATTGTTATTGTATGTGTTGATGTTCCCACAATAATTAGTGTTTTCAAAGGACACTCTTCCTATATTAGGGTGTTTCAAATGAGAAATTTCTTAAAATAAAAAAATAAGAACTTTAATGATAATCTTTAAATAAGATTAAAAACAATAAATCAATAGTAATAAAAATAAATTATAAATAATTTTTATCATATCAATATCATTAACTCCACCATCATTATTATTGATATTATTACTATACTACCATAATCACTATTATCATTATCATCAATGTGATGATAGTGCATCGTGATGGATATGACTAGCTTTTAAGGATTTTTTTAATGATAGTTACAATTTCTTCTAATCTAAGGACTATATCCAAAGGAATGTGTGTATTATTTTCTTAGTTTCAATCTATATAATTATTAAAAGTAACACTAAATATTTTAATAGTTAAATAACAATGTTAAAATTATCCTTTTATCTAAAAATAATTTAGAACTTAATTTTTATTTTTATGTTCTATGTTATTTATTAATTTTAAATATTTTTAATTTAAAATAAAATATAATTAGTAACTTAATATATAATTTATTTAAAATATATAAGTCAATTAATTTTTTAAAAAAAAATATGAGTTGAGTTTTCCACACTTTTTCCAAACTCTGTAAAATTCTTTTTGTGTTATATACTCTTAGAATTAATTAGGTTCGAATGTAATAAAATGTGTTATTTTTAATGAAATTATGTATATTTTTTCTATAAAATATATATGTACATTTATATGTAAAAAGGTTTTATCTATTACTTTTTGTACACATAAAATTTCAGGAAAGACCCTTTTCCCACTACCAAGTTTTTATAATAAAAGGAGTTATGACGATACTAGACCCATAATTAAAAGGAGTACAAGTTTTTTTGAAAAACATTATAGTTTTATGATAAGTTTTTCTATATTGTTTCTATAAATAAATTGAAGTTGTTATTTTATTTTATGTCTATTTTTTATTCAAATTAAAATGTGACATGTAATTACAAAATATTACTCCTTTTAGTTAGTTTTCTAAAGTGATATAGTCATAGATTCATATTGAATGAATTTTTAAGTCTATGATATATCAACATATTGAAGAAATATAAATAAAAATTAAAATTATAAAAAAAAATAAAACTAAAATTTGTATACTAATAAATAACAAAACATATGTAAGCTTTAATATAAAATCATATTTTGTCAATGATAGATTTTATTTTGTTGGAAGTAAGGTATCTGCATAATCGGAAGTCATTGGACTAACCTTTGAGACATAGAGATCACAAAAGTGAGTTTTGTTTCTCCCAATTAAGTCTTCTTGATATGCATGGTCAGAGAATCAAACCCCTATCAACACCCAGCCATCTACTAACTGTGTTGGACCTTGTTGGTTTGTCAATGATAAATGATAATAATGGATCTAGAGAATTTTTTTGTACGACCAAATATAAAAAATAAATTAAATCATAAATATAATTAATATTTCAAAAAATAAATAAATTAAAATTTTAAAAAATGAGATGAGTTCCATGTGAGTTTATCCAAACTCGATAAAATTTGATAAAAATGTTAATGAGTTTCAAAAATATTATACCACTTCTTTTAAACCAAATGTTTTCTATCTTTTGTTGGGATGTGGTGGAAAGAGTCAAATCCACCTCCCCCTTTATTCTCTTGTCATGATAGATATTTCTTTATGTATATGTAATTTTTTTAGAGATGTAAATTAAATAACAAAGCATAACATTAGAGTAAATCAAATAAAATATGTGATATATATGTTTTTTAGATTTGTTATATGTTAGTGTTTGTTTAGTGAAATAAAATGTAGGGCTTTATTTAGTATTTTCATCATGGGTTCATAAGATCTCAAGAATGCTTGGTGGGTGAGTGAATACTTTATTTAATAAAATTATAACTTATATTTTACAATAGTATAAGTTTGATTTTCATTATCGATATAAATTTTTTATTAGTGGATAAATTCTAAATACCTTTGTAAATACTTTGA
>CM023957.1:15114046-15148337 GCA_013407115.1 Glycine latifolia | reverse complement strand
AACTTACATGTCTAATAAACTCTGAGAATCCATTTCTAACTCATAAACTTTTTTTATAGAAGAAAAAGTGGGTGAGTGGATCGGAGATATATATATATAATGGACCAACACTCCTTGTATTCTCAACTTACACCTTATTTGAGAATACTTTGGAACTTACATGTCTAATAAACTCTGAGAATCCATTTCTAACTCATAAACTTTTTTTATAGAAGAAAAAGTGGGTGAGTGGATCGGAGATATATATATAATGGACCAACACTCCTTGTATTCTCAACTTACACCTTATTTGAGAGTAACTGAGTAAGTCTTACAAAGTAGATGACCAAGACCTCATGTGGTGCATCATCAACGAGGCTTTATGTTTTCTAATAGAAAATAGCACCAGATGACTTTGCATTGCTTGACTTGTGTAAATAAATAAAATGTTTACTTTAACTGTTAACTGCTATAACGGATTCCAAATGATTGTTCTTTTGAAATTTACAAAAAATTGCTCTAAGCTGCTCTTGCGCTCCTATTGGGGTAAATGCACCACCGACTGAAGCCGAAAGTAAATTGAAGATAAGAATCAAACTTTATATATGCTGTAAATGCTATAGATATAGAAGAACTATTTATATATCTAAAATTCCTCATGGGGTTGGGAAGGAGCTTATATAGGTATGTACCCTACACGAATCATAAAATTAATTACTACACTATATAAGGGTACATTCTTGCAAATAACATCAAATCTAGTTAATGTCTTAGATGATGAGTTGGATATAGATTCCGGATATGCTATAATATCAAATTTCAATATATTGTCAGGGATTTGCAAATTGATCACGTACAGTTAGAATTAATAAAAAAAAAATGTGTATTTTATTTTTATGAAACCTGAAATCGAGGTTGAATTACTACCTTTACCTTATTAGTAGAGACTCAAGGCATGCTGGTCACATGGAATTTGAATTATATCAGATGTCGTGACGTAAGCTAAATATTTGTGACCCATTCTCTAATTGATGCTGCTTGCGTGATAATATCACTTCAAGTATGATACAAGAACGTGCACTAGGTTAACCGTGCTTTAATTTCGGATATATTTTGAAGTTGGTGGCGAAAATCGTTACGGACGCAAAACACAACAGAGGTAGGAATCAATAGTAGAGGAGTGGTGGACTGGTAGACGCTGAAGTTTGTGGTGAGCCGAACAAGAAATTGAAAATGAAAACAAGAAGTAAAATCAAATAAGTTTTCTAGATTCATCTTAGCAATTTAAAAATAAAAATTATTTTCAGAAAATAAAAAAAAAGGTCAAACATCTAACTTGGGATGAATAAATGATGGATTTATCTTTGACTCTATCCAATTCGAAATTTTGATAGAGTTATTTATTTGAATTTGAACTTGACTCAAATAAGATCAATAATAATTGAAATATGATCAAATCAATCCAACTTTTAAATGTAATATATTAATTTCAAAATTATATATATAGTTAAATTATAAAATAGAAATTTAAAATTTAAATTAACTTATATTTTACATCATATATTTAAAAATAAATAATGACATTATAAATGTAACATGTTTTACAAAATATTTTCTATTAAATAAAAAATTATCTTTTGAAGGGAAATAAAAATATTGTTGTTAATATACAATTGTTCCTAAAACTTATACTAGTACTTCTTTTAAAAAAAAATCTAATTAAGTTGAAATAATTTGAAATTTCAAATCATCCTCAAAGAGATCAAATCTAATTTTTAAAACTCAAACATGTTAAAATTAACCTCAAATCTCAACAGCTTAATGGGACAGGGAGAAGTGATGATTACTCCTTATGTCAGCTAGCGTCATTCATTAGGTCCAGGATCGGAATTTAAAAGTGATTAACAAGTTCACACACACACACACACAATAAATATATATAGAGAGAGAGGAATGACATGTGTAGTATTGTCTACATGTAATTAAACTTAAATTTATTTATTTTCATACTAAACTTACACTTGTTATCAGCGTAAGATTCATCAGAAATTAATATATCTAGGCGAGAAAGATGAACTTTTTGAATTTGAATGTACGTAGCTCATATATAGAAGGGAGAGTTATAAAATCAAGTTATTGGCTGTCATACATGACTCCCGGGCCCTGTGCTCTCCAAAGAAAAAATGGAAGCTAGATTTGAACCTTAATTAAAAAGGGAACAATATCTTCTTTTTAGTAACAATTTCCAAATTAATGTTTATTGAACTGGTGTGTCATACTTGGATAGATCACTATACTGGAAAATTAACTAGGAAATGCTTTGAGGCTGCTAATTAACTATTTATACAGAATGATTCCGTCTAATAAAGAACGGTCACTTGTTTCCTTTCTCTAATTAATACCATACAAGCACCAATTCACAACTGTATTAGTGGCCACGCACTGCACAATGTGATATTTTGTACACAAGAATCATGTCCAACTATTCTTGAGTCTTAGTGAAGAGAAATCTTTCGGTGCTTTTGTGGATGCTTGTCACATCTTTTCATTGTTTCATCTCCAGGGAAAATTCTAAAGAATTAGGTCAAAGTTCCTCTTCATCATATTGTGATATTCCCCTTACAAAGCTATCATTTTCTTCAATAATAAATGAGCCTTTCCCTTAAAAATTTCTTCTTATTTTCGCGTTGGATGCTTGCGTCCAAAAAGTAAGTTAGAGGTAATTCATCAATCTCATTGATTAGTTATTCTTCTAGGTTTTTTAAACTATAAAACTATTTTTCAAAATTTTATAATTAAGTGATATTACTTTTTATCTCTTAAAAAAATATATGATTAGATGTTGATATTATTTACTGAAAATTTCATAAATAACATAACAAGATGATATCAGTAACTTCAATCATTCACTTGAAATGAATACAAAGGCAAAATTAAGAAAAAAAAACAGACATAAAAGAGGAGGAGAGAGGAGGCTAATTTGGTAACTAACAAAAGTTAAAAGAGAAAAATGAAAAAAAAATGGCTAAACAAAATGTTATTTGCTTTGATAAAAAAAATATTGAATAGCCCTACAAATGACATGTAATTATTAAGGATAACAATAATTAAAGAAACATATATAGCAATAAATTATAAATAAATTTAGAAATTGATAATAATAATTATTAATTATGTTGAAAATAATTTTGTTTTAAACTAACATAAAAAAACTCTGAACACTAATTAAACCAAAATTATAAATAGTAATTACTAATGGTGTAAAAAAATAAATTATTAAATAGTTTTGAATTATTATATTCATGATTTTTTGTATAACTCAATCAATTTTTTTAATTAATTTATGAAAGAGAATTAATAATATTTAATTAATTATGGGTCTATATATTGTAATTGTGATTGTTTGGGGACCAAGGGTCCCATAATCCATATAATAATTTCTGGTCAGAACTAGGCTAGGGACATTGGCTAGGCCCTCTAAATTATCAACTGTTAGCAAAAGGAACCAAGCAAAGCATAGCAATATTCCCTCTCCCAACTTCTTATTTAAAACCTTCAATCCACTCCTTATTGAAGCCAAGCCAAAAGAAGCTCATCAGTGCTTACACACAGACATTAATAATAATGTCTAACATTCACCCTGCAACAAGCAGCATGAAAAAGTTGTTAAGTTATTTGCATTCCCTATCCCAAACCCCTCACAGGCTCAGAAAGAGAATGCTAGCCACTTGGACCCCAGACCAGGAATTCAACCAAGTGAGGCACAGATCTGGTGCTGACATGAAGAGGAAGCTCAAGTGGCATGATCTTGTGGCTCTTGGGGTTGGAGGAATGCTTGGTGTTGGAGTCTTTGTCACTACTGGCTCTGTTGCCCTTCACCACTCTGGTCCTTCAGTCTTCATTTCCTACATCATAGCAGGAATTTCAGCCCTTCTCTCCTCTTTGTGTTACACTGAATTTGCTGTTCAAGTCCCAGTTGCTGGAGGAGCTTTCAGTTATTTAAGATTAACTTTTGGTACCAACCCTTTTTTTATTCCATTGAATTTTAGTTTTTTTTTTCTGTAAGAATCGAAAGCAGGTATCAAAATGTTTATAATAACTTATACACATTTGCTCAATCTTAGACTCTCCATTGGTCCATTGGATTTTAGTTTACTATATATACCTTTTGAATTTACTTGTTAATTGTGGTGATGTGTAGGGGAATTCTTGGGATATTTTGCTGGGGCAAATATACTAATGGAGTATGTGTTCTCAAACGCTGCCGTGGCAAGGAGCTTTACAGAATATTTGAGCATTGCATTTGGAGAAAATGATCCAAATGTGTGGAGAGTGGAAGTCCCTGGCTTGCCAAAGGATTATAACATGCTGGATTTTCCAGCAGTGGCTCTCATTCTTATTCTCACTCTCTTCTTGTGTCATAGGTTTGATTGATTAATTTAACTGTTACTAATTCTATAATTTTTTTTTCTTCTGCGTGGAATATGTGGTTTTGGCTATGATTCTATCTTCTTATTATCAGTTTTTAGTCATCTAAATTTCATTGGATAAACATTCAAATATATTATCTTGTTATGTGACAACTAACAAACTACTTTATTACCTATTTGGCTTTTGTTTTTTAATCATAATGCTGAACCATTAATTATTTACAATTTTATTTTAATGTTTGTCAGGGTTTAGTAGAATTTCGAAAATGCTTGTTTTAATTATTCTTCTTTTTTTATTGTTATTTTCTTGTTGATTGAAGTACAAAGGAAAGCTCCATGTTGAACCTCATTATGACAGTCTTTCATATTATTTTCTTTGGATTCATCATAATCTCTGGTTATTGCAATGGAAGTGCCAAAAACTTGGTTTCTCCAAAAGGACTAGCTCCTTTTGGTGCTAGAGGTGTTCTTGATGGAGCAGCAATAGTCTACTTCAGTTATATAGGCTATGACTCAGCTTCAACCATGGCTGAGGAGGTTAAAGACCCTTTTAAGAGCCTACCCATTGGAATTGTGGGTTCAGTTCTTATAACCACTTTGCTTTACTGCCTAATGGCTCTGTCTTTGTGCATGATGGTTCCTTACAACAAGGTCAGCACTTAGTAGTTTTTTTTACCGATCAATATTAGTTGTTAGTTGAATATGTAGTTTTTGTTAGTGTAAGAAATTCAAATCCACCATCTCTCTTCAACCATCATTACAACATTATAACTCCTTCATCAGTAATCAGCAGTATATCAAACAATTAGTGTCATATATATGAAGCCTCCCAATTCCTTAGTTTCTAGTAAGCATGAATTGGAGCCTAACTTTACGAATCATATAGTATAATATTTGTTGTGTTAATGATAAATCTAATTAATTACTATGTGGTTTAATATAGATATCAGAGAAAGCATCATTCTCAATAGCTTTTCTGAAAATTGGTTGGAATTGGGCAAGCAACCTTGTTGGGGCAGGTGCAAGTTTGGGAATAGTGGCTTCTCTCTTGGTTGCCATGTTAGGCCAAGCAAGATACCTTTGTGTTATAGGAAGGGCACGGCTTGTGCCATCTTGGTTAGCCAAAGTGCATCCTTCAACCGGCACACCATTGAATGCCACGGTCTTTTTGGGTAAGCAAATTTGTTTGTGTCTTAATTTGGTGTGTTGTTTATGTCTTAATTAAGAAAGAAGCTCAAGCCATTATATATATATATATATATATATTGGGTTCGGCCATTTGAACTTTTTTGTCTTTTTTCTCTAGAAGAATCGTAGACATTTCAAGATGCACTCTTCTATAAATGTTTGTTTTACTAACACACCTGAGGATACGGAAACTGATCACTTCTGATTTTCATGCATATAATGAGTAGTGATACGGAAAATGATGACTCAGTATTGATCTGCAATAAAATAAAGTTGTAATTGGGGTTAGTAATTAATTAAGGCATTTGTTTAGTGAAGAATCACATATTTAAAGTTTGGTTCAATCAAATAACGACATGTTCCACGAATTCTTATTAGCACAACTACTTTATAATGTCTTTCCACGTATCTTAATATGCTATGTTTCTCTAAAGTTCAGTATCAGGATGACTTTGAGTCACCTAAAAGATCAGATATATTAATTACTTGTCTCTTATTCACGATATATAAACTTCAATTTGAAGGCCTTTTTGGCTTATCAGAATAATTAATTTAACTTTTATATCTATAAAACATTATCTTAGTCTTTTCTCCCTGCATTAATTGTTGTATATAGAAAGGGAGGTTTATGTGTTCGGTTTTCAGTAACTTTCGTCCACAGTTTTGGTTGAAACTATGTGTCGTCGATCAAATTGTATTTTAATTTTTCATTAAAAAATTAATAGAATATTTAAAGTGATAAGGAGAAATTCAAGTGATTAAAGATATATAACTAGTTCAAAAAAAAAGATATATAATCAATAGTAATTGAATACAATTAAATTTTATCAGTTGAATATAAATTATTTAGGTTTTTATTAATGCCATGTTTATCTTTAAATCTATAGATATGTAATTAAATAGTGGCAGTTATAGATTTTAAAAAATAGATACTAGGATTCTTCTATTTAATAGTATACACCTCTACAATATCTTCACCTCTCTTCTACGTACCTTAATTTTTCTTGTCACATCCTATTACTTATTCCATCTTTTGTTATTTTATTTTTCACTGAATGTGTATATATATACATCATGAGTATAAGAATATCAATTAATAGACATTGGTGAAAGTTTAATGTCATATGATATGTTAATTTTTCTATGTCCCAAGTTATATATATATATATATATATAAATGATTATTGGTCTTTCAAAATTTAAATATTTAAAAAATGTCAATTTTTTTATCAAATGCAATCAAGAAGTGTAATATAGAAACATTCAACTCATTTTTTTCAAAAAAATACTGATTACTGAATGTATTTTAAGATATTGTTTTCTCAAAAGCTAAAACACCACAGTGTTTTAAACTGCAGTCACAATAATCCTAAATTGTGGTACATAAAATAAAATTATAATAAAACACTTCTAAAAGAAAATCTAATTAATAAAACAATTTAAAGCATTATCTTTCTCCAAAACTTTTTAAAGTCAACGAGATACATGTCATAAGTTGGGATGGTACGTTTTTTTGGGTGAATAGTTGGAATGATATATACATTAATTCTTAATATGCAAAAAAAAGAAGAAGAAGCGTCTACATTAATTAAGTTTCATTCATTAGTTCTAGTAATGTACTACTCTCAAGTTAAACTAAACAGATGAGCTTTTATGTTAACTTTACTTGATGTATTTTCTTTAATAATTATTAAAATTAAGCATTATGTTGAATATGTTTTATATTTTAAGATTAACTTTATGAACAAATGAAATGATGATTCAACATCCATATACTTGACTAGGCAATAACTATCGACACATACAAATGTCATCTCATGAAAACATTATAATAAAAAACAAAAACATAAGAGAAGAGAGTGGAGATTAATTAACTAAATAAATACAAGAAAGATATAGGTAAATGTGAAGGATATCATACCATACATATATAAAAATAAATATTTTTTCTTTTGTAGGACTTTGCACAGCAACAATTACACTATTCACCGAGCTGGACATTATAATTGAGTTGATCAGCATCGGCACACTGTTGGTGTTCTACATGGTAGCCAACGCTCTTATATACCGTCGATATGTAATCACTAGCCATGCCCCACCTACGCACACTCTCGTCTTCCTCTTTCTCCTTTCCCTAAGTGCACTATGCTTCTCCCTTGCGTGGAAATTCAAGCAGCAATGGTGGGGTCTCCTACTTTTTGGCGGGTTTATGATCGCCATCACTGCCTTCTTTCAACACGTGGTACTTACTACTACTACTATGACTACTACTACTAATTGGTCCGTACCATTCATGCCATGGCCACCCGCCATGTCCATCTTCCTTAACGTTTTCCTCATGACAACCCTCAAAATCCTCTCTTTCCAACGATTTGCCATATGGGCATGTCTCATTACAATCTTCTATGTGCTCTATGGCGTCCACAACACTTATGAGGCTGAGGAGATTGAGAATGAAGTGGATTCAAGTGTAAACAACTTGCAAGCCAAGGTAGAAATTATTCAAGTGCACTAATTGAAGCAATCAAATTCAATTGGGCCAAAAATAAGAAAATAATATTGTGTAGCTAAGTACATTTAATTTAATTTGTGGGAAAGAGACAGATGGGGGGATATTCTAAAGGAATGTTGCAATATATTGGTGATGAACTCTTCAAGCAACAATGATTCTTTTTAGTAGTAGTGGGAAACATTGAATTGAGTTCAAGTCCAATCTGGCCGGGCGCAATCTGCAGTCTTTGGAATAGTACTACTACTGAAGAAATAACTTGTATCGTTGTTATGTCATTTCGGTAGCACGTCAAAAGTGAAATGTGGTGGGTCAAAATCACGAGGTTGAATTAGTTAAGCAATCTCTTCAGTATCTTTGGAAAAATTGGGTTGAATTAAGGACCAAGCTATATATATATATATATAGCCAACCTATAAAATTCCTTACATGGGGCATATATAAAAGTGTATATACATCAGCCTTGTATTCCTCTTATTAATTATTAGTACTAGTATATTATTGCTGTTGTATGTCCACTTGGTTACTGATAATTAAGAACATTACTATCATCAGTAGGCCTTATTAATTTCTTTCACCATATTCTCACTGCTACAACAGAGGAGGCCTACGACAACGGTTATTTAAGCCATACGACGACGATTGTTGAACTGTCGTTGTTAAGCGTGTCGTTGAAAATGGGCTACTTTCGACGATGGTTCTAAAAAACCGTCTTCGTTTATAATTTTTTTTAAATTAAACACAAACGAAGACAGTTATTAATAAAAAACCATCATCGTATGTATACATACGAAGACAATTTTTTCCTAATAACCGTCTTTGTTTGTATTTTATTTCAATTTTTTTTAAAATTAAATAGAAATGAAGACGGTTATTAAGAAATAACTGTCATCGTATGTCTGGATACGAAGACGAGTTTTTCCTAATAACCGTATTTGTTTGTATTTTATTTAGATTTATTTTTTTATATTAAATACAAATGAAGACGGTTATTAAGAAATAACTGTCATCGTATGTCCAGATACGAAGACAGATTTTTTCTAATAACCGTCTTTGTTTGTATTTTATTTCGATTTATTTTTTAATTTTGAACACCTACAAAGACGGTTATTTACAAAAAACCGTCATCGTATGTCAACATACGAAGATGGTTTTTTTCGTAATAACCGTCTTTGTTTGTATTTTATTTCAACTTTTTTTTTTAAATTTTAACACCTATAAAGATGGATATTTAGAAAAAATCGTCATCGTATGTCAACTTACATAGACGATTCTTTCATAATAATCGTCTTTGTTTGTTTATAAATTTTTTAAAATTATTTTACACCTATGAATGCATAATATACAACCGTTAAAACCACATCAAATATTAAAACCATTTAACACTTTCTATTGGAATTACAACATCACATAACCTAAAACCATTACAAATTGTAGTTTATTGTACCAACACTATATTAGCAAAAATCTAGAAAATACAAAACACTGCTCGCCAGAGTTAACAATCCTCAGATGAAAAAAGGGAACCAAGAATCAATTATCAATTCAAACTAGCGATGAACCCTACAGTCAAAAAAGAAAGGATCAAACTAAAAATGGATAATTAAGCAACAGTAGTTATGCATTGGATTGGTTGGTTGCACTAGTCTTTTATTGTTGCCTCAGCTCCATAAACCTATGAAGAGAGCAAATACTAAATCAGAAATAGGACATGTGAAGAGAAGTAAGAATTGACAGCCTCGAACACATTAATGGCACCATGTTGGCGTTGAAGACCCTGAACAGTAGATATGTTTCACTAAATCACATTGGAAGATAACCAAAGTTACAATATATGAGAATATATGTTAAAGTGCAATTGATGACTATCTCAAGGCAATTCAACGTCTAATTCAAATAATTGTAGATGTCTTTCATACAGGAAATCAAATACAAACTTTTGCCTCAATTGGAAACATAGCTATTGTGTTTCCCACTTGACAACCTTGTATAAAAGGATGAATACATTAAAAAGAAATGAATGCTCACCCAACTATAAGTATGCATGAAATCAGAAAATTTCTTGCGTACTTAATGATTGGAAAGATAAAGGATACCATTACATTCACTCATTGAGGAAAATAGTTCCCAATATAAGGTGCACATATCCCCAAATATCATACTGGAAAGATTGCCAAGCTTTTGAAGTCTGAACTTATTAGTTGCCTTTCCATGTAGTAGAAAGTCTCTTCAGTTTAGCTTCCATACATATTGAGTGAGTTTGTTTAAACTTATTTCTTGAAAAAAAAAAACACCTTTTTAATAAAATAAGTAGCTTTCTGTTTTCTTTGTGTGTTTGTCTAAACTGCTTCTAATTAAAAAAAAGTTGTTGTGTTTTTGCTAATTTTGATTAGCAAATCCTATCTGGTTATTCAAAAAACAGTTTCTAAAAAAGTGCTTATTTTAACATTATCTTTTTTAAGTTTAAACAAACCAGCCCAATATCCCAGAACATACACACCTTTCACAAATTGATGATCTGAATCTCTATCCTTGTCGTCAGTCAATTAGATTGTTCTTCAAAGCATATTTTGGATTAAAGGCTCTTACTAGTTTGATATCCACTATAAGTTGTAGCAAAGAATGTACAAATCATCCTTTCAACAATTGTATTGAGCTAAATATCTTCTAATGCCAGATAATGTCCGATTGGGGAAGTAGGAACTAGGATTACTCTGTAATTTTTTCATTCACATGTGATAACAACCAAATGAAATGTGTGTGTCAAATTAAAAATAATCAAGTTGTTAGAAACTGTGGAAAAAAAATACTAGTATACTATACCTCAAGCATGAAGGACGTGTTGCAGGCAAAGAAACTGGTGTCTTCTGCATGGGAGTCAAGAAAGACCAAGCAAGCCCCCACCGGTATGTCCTGCCTTGGACAAATTCAGTTGTCTTCACTATGGCAACTCCAACCTCCCAAAGTTTTGATGTAAGGTACTTGAGATTTGATTTTTTACCTACCATTGAAGTGAACAACCTATGAACAAATTAAAATGAATGAGCCAAATTTATTGCAAGCAAATGAGAGCATAAATATAAGAAAACATGAATGATATTTGATATACATATAGTAATACCGAAATTGATCCTTTAGTTGAGTACTATCTTCAATAATACCAGTAATGAAGGCCCTCTCACCACCAGGGCAAACCATTTACTGAGAAGTCCCACCACAAGAAGTTTTGGGATTAAGGCCAGGTCCCTCCTACATGGAATTGCCACAAACACAAAACCAAGATCGATCAAGATAACATCATGAACCATCACATTGAAAGAAAAACCCTAATAAAGGGCATGCTAATTAAGACTTAAGCACGATGAGGATCCAACACATATCAAGATCAAAAGTTATAATAGAGCTAGAATCTAGATGGCACCAAAAGAGACAAAGTGATAAAAAACAGCAACACAAGACAACAATAACAATGCAAGAGGACAAAAAAAATGCAGCAGCAGCTAACTATCCAGCGCAACAATAAGATGTTACTTTCATTAATATGCTAAATCATTGTTCTTATTAGTAGGCTCATACCTCTGTGGTCCTCTCCCTCGCACAATACTCTTTGGTGCTTGAGTTTGATTGCCTTTGTTATCATACCCTTTCCAGTTACCTCTAACATATCCTCCACTGCAATCAACACCTCGAGTTTTACCACCACGACCTTTAAAGAAGCTGGAAAGCATTAATTTCTAATACTGAAGAATCGATAACAAGAACCTAATTGCAACATATATTTAATTGCTTCATGTTGCTGTTAGCACCTCCTTCATGTTGACTCCTCATAGAACCAATTTTTACCCATGTAATAGTGTGATTATAGTCTCTTGGATTCAAATTGTTTTATTTGGGGTCCTTACTTTCTTAAAATCTACACTTTTAGTCATCTAATTTTTAATTTTGTCAGCTAATTAGGTCTCTCATGTATCACAATTATTCATTTTTAGTGACTTTATTTAATAGACCAACATCATTCTTATTAGTATATATGAAATAAAATATATATTTAGGAACTAAATTACTACTATTGTGATACATGATGAAACAATTGTGACAATGGGAACTTGGAGACATTCAATGATAGTTGAAATGTATACGCAGATAATAATATGCACATATAGCATTTAAGTCCATTTTGTAGACATTCACACTATTATTAACAAACATCAAGAAGAAGTACTTTACCTGGCATAATAAGCCCTGTTGTCCTTTGGTAAGAGCCTCACCAATCTCAGAACCGAAGAAGAAAAGAATAAAACACATAATGAGATGATTAGTGGTTCTTTGGTAAGAGCCTCACAAACTTATGCATGTCTAAGTTACTTTACCTGGTGGCTCCAAGTCCATAGCTAGAGAGAGATTGATCATTAGTCATAATATCATTATAATTAGTGGTTCTTTGCTTCATAAGTCCTGGCCCTAGTAGTGTCACCATGAGTCATTACTCAATATAGAAAAATAACTAGCCTAGTGTAATTTGGAAAATTCATGTTGACCAAAATTCTTGCACCTGCTCCAACACCATCCTACCATGCCACCAACATGGACAAGAAAAAGGGAAAGGAAAGCCCATAACATTTCCTGAACAGTTCCAGCAAACATTTAACACGTTCAACCTCAATAGAAGTCTGAATTCCTATCTCAAATATATAATAACCCTTCTTCCTTTTCTCTGCTTCTGTCATTGACGAGTGTGAGAAGCTTCATAACTACCCAACCATTGACCAAAACACTTTCCACCCAACTAGAAAGTTGATTAGAACTCCTCTATGAGCTAGATTCCAAGCTTAGTTCTCAGAAAAAAACCATCAATCGGAGAGATCCAGTTCTCTAGGAAACTTCTCAAAGTTGGGATTTGGAGGAGAAAAGAGGCGTTTCAAGGACGCTAAAGCTTGGAGAAGTGATCCTCTAGCTTTCCTCAATAGTTTAGAGGTAAGAAACTCAAGTTTTACCGGTTGATTTGTGAATTTGTTCTTGAGGTGAATAGTAACCCTTTTGCGTTAGAGCTGAAATTAGGTTTGAGTTCTTTAGAAAAGTATGCTCAGGAGGTTGTTCTGATGAAGATTGAACTTTGAAACATGACTTTTGATGAAGTTTGGTTTTGACTCTGAGATATGTATGAGTAGGAAGAATGTTGGTTAGATGGAGGGTATTATGACATCTATGAGCCTAGGTGCTTTTACAAAATATGTTTAGGAGACCATATAAACGGTGAAAAAGTATTGAAGTAACCATTTTGATGAACTTGATAATCATTGAAATATGGTCTGGTTAGAGCATGGAATTGGCTTATGCAGAGTCTTAGAGAGGCTCTAGTGCCTTGGTTAGGCCGAGATAGGTCCTGTTGAGGATTTGAAATCACCTGTTAGGTGACTAGCCCTTAAAAGCTTGAAATAGAGTAACAAAGGGGTTGCTATAGAAAATGATAACTTTTCTTCTCTTTTTAGCGGTTGAGAATCGATATTGATTCTGGTATACCTTTATGTAGGGCGTGATACAAAGGTTACTGGTGGGTGTGACCTCGAGGCCGGGAGAGCCAGTGTAGCACTCAGAGCAGGTAAGCTCTTTGTTCTTGGGAGTGTTTCCCATTGTCTGTGTTCCACCATACTCCGAGGGAGTGATGGTTATTGTATGTCATGATGCATGTATATTGAAATTGTGTGTTACTGCTTTTGATTGAAAACATGTATATGATGTACACTATGATAGTGTTGTGTGATTAATGAGATTCTCTGGCCAGTAGAATGGACTAAATATGGACTTCCCTTAGAGCCAGAGTTACGTGGAACAACTCTAAGTGGTCAATATATGTATATGTAATAAAACCTGAGAGGAATGTACCCGTTGCGGATGATCTTCTCTCAGAAGTGCCATATATGTTCGAGTAAGTCCTGAGAGAATGTACACGTCGCGGATGATCTTTCTCAGGCAAAACGATATATCTATATGTACTGGGAGAATGTACCCGTCGCAGATGATCTTCCTCAGGCCATACGATATATCTATATGAATATGTTGTATCTATGTTGTGATATACATGTGATATGTTTTGAAAGCCGTGATGGCTAGATGATGTGATACACATTTTAATATTATATGCCATGAAAGTGAACCAGGGGGGAGGAAAGACCTCCAAGGACCCTGAGTTTATTGAGATTGTTATCTCACCCCTGTTGGGGATTATATGTTTTGCAGGTGATGCTCAGGGAGCGGATGGTGTATCCCAGGGCAAGAGGCCCGTGTAGGGATAGGTTTTGTGTGAACCTTAGGCATAGATTTTGAGAGCTTGTTAGCTCAATATTTTGATTATGCCTGATGTTTTGTACCCTGAGGGGATTATGCACAGTTTTGTATAGACATTGTACATATTGAGAATTGACCATATATAATGTTCAGTGGGTGTTGATAGTGACGTGTGATGATGTCATTTTTGTTTATTGCTTCCGAAATAATTATCTTTGTGAGTTGCTGCGTGAATGACCATAAAGGAATGTTAACGAACTGGATGCATACGGGGCGTTACACAATAAATCTTGGATTCATAAAAGCTAAGGGAAGTTGGACTAAGAAAAGTTCCAGAAACACTTAGATTTCATCTAAACTGTTAAGAGAAATTCATAAACAATGCTATACTTTCTTTAATCTTTGAATTTTTTTCTTCAAACTAGTTGATCAAAATTTTGTTTTAATTAAAAAATAGAGAATAGAAACAAGATAACCAATTCCTTAAAAAAAATGGGACAATAGACATACACAAAAAGGATCAAACAAGAATACCTTAAGAAGTACTGTGAGATGTTATGATATCTTTATTTATGATCTGTTACATGAAGGAAACTAAAGATTAATCCAAGAGATATTGCAGCAGACCATTGGTGGTGTTCATGCTCATGTTGGAACAACCATTCCAAAAGGAGCTTTGAAGCAACAGACTTAACCATGTGAACAGATGGAGGCAAAACTAGAAAATAGTAATGCCAGAGAATGTGACAATCAAATGCTATTATGCTAATTACACAAGATACATCACTAACCAGATTATTAGAGAGTTGACTCACTAATTGGTTGATGTTTTAATTAAACATAGCCCAAAGCGAAAATGCGAAATTATAGATACTAGTTACTGCAACACAAAATAAATATATGGCATTTAGGAGATGATATACTTCCAAGATCATTATATTGTAAAATAGTTAGTATAAAATTGCTTGGATTCCCGCTTCCTTCTCAAAATAAAAATATAGGTTTCAATTATTTAAATTGACAACATGGTACCTGTGAGTGCCTTCAATGTTCTTGGAAACGTTTCATCCATATACAGTATATCTAGATTCAATTACATGACAGCCAAATTCTCAAAAGTAATCAAGCATGCACCTTGCAAAGTCGTTCTCCATTTTCTTCCTAAAAATATATAAACATTAAACAATACTTAAAAGAAGGAGAGCTAGGATAGACTTATCCATCTAGATAGCTCAATAAAATTGCATTTGACAAAGTATTGAAATTCAGCTAAAACATATATTAATGAATAAAATTTGAAACAATGTATGGCATTTTGGAAGAAGTTATACATGGCAATGAGTGAATATTATTTTTCAACAGGCACAAGCAATGTTATCAAAACCGGTTCGGTCATCGAACCGATCGAGGTAGTGGGTCAGTGGTTCAACCGATGGGTCAGTAATTGAACCGGTATATATTAAAAATTTAAAATTATATTATATATATAAATAAAACTAACATCAGTTCATTCATACTTCAAAATCCAAATTTCTAAAATAACAATTGAAATATTAAAATTGATACCACAAGTCCACAAATATTAATAAAATTGATACCACAAGTCCACAAATATTAATAAGTCTTGAAATGAAAACACAAATATTAAAATTAATACCACAACTCAACAAATATTAATAGGTCTTGAAATGAAAACACAAATATTAAAGCTAATACCACAAGTCTCTACAAATATTAATAAGTCTTGAAATGAAAACACAAATATTAAAGCTAATACCACAAGTCCACAAATATTAATAAGTCTTGAAATGAAAACACAAATAACATCAAGCCATCAACATGACAACATCCATAAATCATAATTTATATCCAAGGAGCCAATGTAGGGTCAAGTTCAGGTAACCCTTCTTCATCAAAAGAATGAAGCTCTTCACCAATATTGCTTTCATTTGGATTAACATCTTCCATGGTGTTGTCGGGTAGTTGTGGCACTGGCACATCATCATCCTCATCTTTATCCAGATTTAATTTATCTATGACAACATCGTTATAGATTCAAATTAACAATTAACATAAGTATGTAACATAAGTGTTACCTAATAAATACTAATGTTATTAAGAAACAATACCAATGTCATCTAATGTTGGTTGGATTGACATATTTGCAAGATCATTACGTAAAGCTTCCAACTCTTCACGAGTTAAGAATGGTGGTGACTCCTCCAACACCCAATTAGAATGGTCATCAAGGGTTTCCAAATTGATTGGGTCATAATTTGCTTGCCTTAGACGATTCCTAAATAAATTGATCAAAATGCTCATATATCAACAATAAAAATAATCAACCAAAATAGGTAAACAATCAAACCATAATCAATATAATGATACCTTTGTTGTAACCTCAAGTTATAACGAACATAAACAAGGTCATTAAGCTTTTGATGCTCTAGCCTATTCCTTTTTTTTTGAATGGATGTGCTCAAATACACTCCAATTTCTTTCACAACCCGAAGCACTACAAGTTTGGCTTAAAACACGAATAGCCAATTTTTGCAACTCTGGAGCACTACATCCATAACAATCCCACCATTGATCTAGAATAAAACATATAAATAAATAAATCAAATATATATTTAGGAAACTAAGATAAATAACAAATCAATAATGTTATCAAAGTATGAAACGCTAAATTTACCTGGCATGACTGTGTTTCGTTCACGTATTGCAGCTCGTCTTGCAAAATCTCCTTCAGAATTTTTATATATCCTCATGCCTTCATTTAACTTATCTTGCAACTCAAGATCTCCATGTGTATACCTATCAATGAGTTCCAAAATGCCAGATTGTGTGTTCCTATGCTTATCAAATTCTTCAGCATTGAATCTACAAGCTGGATTTAACCAATAACCAGCTGCATGTAGATCTTTGCGAAGCTGTGAATCCCAATGCCTATCAAGGACCTCCAAATAAGGCTCCACTTTCCTCTTATTTCTCTTAAACCTCCTTACCATCTCCTCTCTGGCCTTATACATAGCCTGGTAAAGAAAACCCAGGGCAGGTGTATCTTCACTGTCAACAATACGTAACACACGAACTAATGGCTCTGTAAGCTTCACAATATCAGCACACTCTTTCCAAAAACCAGAGTCCAAGATTTGTTCCACAAATCTTTTAGCCTTTGAGTCTTTGGCATAAGTTGAGGTTGTCTAGTCCCTAGATGTCACCATAGCCCTTAAAGCATCCTTCTGGGCCAATATGCTTTGCAAGGCAATGAAATTAGTTGCAAACCGAGTTGGAGCTGGACGGGGTATATCTCTTCCACCTATGTGTTGTCACATCAAGAATAATGCATAACAATGATGATATATGTACTTAGTAATTTTTAAGGCATGTGAAACAATGTCACTTACTTCCTCAAATTTACCAAAGTCTTGCAACATCAAATTGATGCAATGAGCAGCACAAGGAGACCAATATAATTTCGGAAACTCTTTTTCTAATAACCTACCAGCAGCAACATAATTTGCAGCATTATCAGTCACAATGTGAACAACATTTTCTGCTCCAACATATAGCACCATCTCCTTGAAAAGCTTAAACAACATTTCAGCAGTTTTAGAAGCATAGGAAGCATCAACTGACCTTAAGAAAACAGTCCCTTTAGGACAATAAACAAGAAAATTAATCAGAGTTCTCCTACAACGGTCAGTCCATCCATCAGCCATCAGAGTACATCCAGTTTCCTTCCAAACTTCTTTGTAACTATCAACAAGCTTTTTCACTTCATCAACCCACACATTTAGCAAAGGACCACAAAATCTATGAAAATTTGGGGCTTTATACCCTGGACTCATGCTACTAATAGCATCAATCATAGGTTGATAATATGCCGAGTTAGCTGCATTAAATGGCACTGAAGCATCTATCATCCATTTTGCAATGGCTTTGTCACACTTTTCTACTATTTGCTTATTTTGCAAGACACTCTTCAAGCTAGGTTGAGATCCAGGAGAAGTTCTAGGCATGAAATAATCATTTACATGATGAGTGTTCTTCCCTTTTTGAGAGTTGGAAGAAACTGATTTTGAGGTTCCACATCTCACAGGGTCTTCATCCATTTCAAATGTATCACTTTCATTTAATGGTTCCTGCACTTTTCTTTTCTTGTTGCTTTCAATTTGTTCAAGTAATTGCTTCATTTGATGTTGGACATCAGCAGGAACCTTCTTGCAAGCCTCTATTTGGCCCTTTTGTCCAGCCAAGTGAGCCTTAAACCTATTAATACCACCTCCCTTAACTCGTTTATCACAATAAATACACATGATTATCACTTTCGAACCACCCTCAACAATTTGTTTACAATGTCCCCAAGCTGGATCAACTTTCCCTCTAACATTTTGAGAAGTATTAGGAGTAGATGCTTCTTGAGATGATGGGGTTTCAATCTCTTTCATCTTCAAGTCTAAATGCAAAAACATCAAATGACAATTAAGTAATTAACCAATTACTAGGAGAAAAATACAGAATTCATCATAGGCAGCCAACACTCACTGCTTAAAAATACAGAAAAAATTATTAACATAGTATCTCTTTATGCCAATGAATCCACAAACTCATCACAGCCACAAACTCACTGAAGCTATCTACAAATACAAGGCAAAGGCATTACTCAATTCATCACAGCCACAAACTCACTGCTTAATTTGATTTGAACTTTCAATTCAACACAAATAGGTTCCCTTTCTTAATTTGACAACTCACTGCTTAATTTGAACTATGCAAAAAGGAAAATGAATAACACTAAACAATGCAAAATTGCAAACATATTATCAGCAAACACTCATTCGGTCATTCCATCAAACATATCAGCAAACACTTATTCCAGCAAACCACAATCAAACCATAAGCAAATTGCACCCAAACATGGCCAATAAGCAGAGCAATTAAAAATGAGAAGCAGTCAAGCACGATGACAAATCACAAAAGCTTATTAAGAAATAAGAACACAAGCACGGAGCGGAGGAGAGAACCACAACGGTCTCGACGGAGATGACCTGCGCTGGGCTTACGCCGGAGATGACAGAGTGAGCCGGCGACGGAGATGGCCAAGAGCTGCGCTTACGCCGGCGACAGAGATGGCCAAGAGCGTATTTGCGTTTTGTCACTTTTGTGTTTTGTGAACACTGAAGACTGAAAAGATGAAGAAGAAGCTTCTGCGTTTTGTGTTTTTTTTTTCTTTCTAGGGCACCAAAACGACGTCGTTTTGGGCATTTTCTGCTTTTTTTTTTGTTGTTGTTCATCAACCCGGTCCGGG
Source organism: Glycine latifolia (assembly GCA_013407115.1). Taxonomy (NCBI): domain Eukaryota; kingdom Viridiplantae; phylum Streptophyta; class Magnoliopsida; order Fabales; family Fabaceae; genus Glycine; species Glycine latifolia. The sequence goes on along the minus strand of CM023957.1, from coordinate 15,128,632 downwards.
TCATAAAACCCGGCCGGGTCCCCGGTTTTGCACATATTCGGCCGGTTTTATCCGGTTCAGGACGGTTCGATTGCATGTCCGGTTTGTTTGGTGATTCGGACCGGTTACCCCTCCGGTTCCCGGTTCGACCGGTCCAACCGGCCGGTCCGAACCGGTTTTGATAACATTGGGCACAAGTATTAATGCAACAGGTTTGTAAAACTACATACCAAACACAATGCTCATAATTTCAAAGATATAGTCAACTAGTGACAGACACACAAACTCATAATTTCAGCTTACCCTTAATGCTCCTCGAGATTGAAGCCATCTGACCACATGCTGCATGTAAGCATCAGTTCTAGATTCAGCAATCCACACACTCTTGGGTCATGAAGTTTTCTGCAAGAGGACTAACACACACAAAGCAATATAGTACCTGGCTCTTTATTATTTTCATAATGAAGTCATTATACTCACCATGACAGCAAAGAGTTGAGAATTGGGGTGTTTGCTTCCTAGTCTCTTTTTTATAGCCTTAAAAACATCTCTTGCTTCTCTGCATATTCAAATGATATTATAGTAAATTAAGAGCCAGAGATTATCCTGACAATCTGACACATTCATCTATGTTCATAATCAAGTGAAGAAAGGCATGCCAGGGAAAATCGTGATCAAGAAGTCAAGAACCATGAATAGCATAATTTGAATTGCAAATTAAGAGCTGATTTGGATTTAATTATTATTTAAGATTTAATAAAATGAAAATTCAAAAGGTCTCCAAGTAAGATTTTGATTAGAAGCTATTTTGAACAGAAGATAAACTAAGCTAGAAATAAACTAAGTATATCACGCATCAGATATCATTCATTAACTAACTAATTGAAAGTTATAACTTTTCCTTTTGAAAAATAAAACAAATTTTCAAATAAAAGGTGCACCTAGAATGAAAAATAATTTATTCCCAGGAACCCAACTATCAATTTCAGTAAAACCAAAGAAAAATGATAATTCATAAGGATTATCTTTGAATAATAAGGAAACACATAATTAGTTGCTTAGTTTAGCTCAAGTGACAATGATAGAGATCATAGGTTTGATTGCTATGCAAAGAAAGAAAAAAAGAATCACACTTACAAAGGGCCATAATGAAATCTGAAACATAAAAAGTTATGTATGAACAAAACTAAATGAATTTAGTTCTCATTTGATTCAATCAGAAAGAAACAACACCAAATAAGGAAATGGAATCTTTATTCAGAAAAAGGAAAAGGAAAAAAAGTGCCAACATCTGGATAAAGAAATAATCAAAACCACAAATAATTAAAAAAAAATAATCCTCAAGATATTTATTCAGAAAAATTGGGGAAAATAAAAGAAAAAGGAATACCGGTAGGGCAGGGTAGGTTGGGGTTGCGTCCCATTTCGAAGTGCATATGGAGCAATCGTAACTGAGAGCGAAAAGGCTTTCGGTGACAATCTTTCTCAAATCGTCTATCCGCTTATAAACCTTGTTGTTCTTGTCATCGATATTTGATGTGTCAGTTAAGAGGTTTCTCTAACACTCGCGCAAGGAATCAAGCTCTGCAAAAAAAATATGCAGTGTGAAGGAAAGCTAACACCAGAAAAACACAGCAAAAAAATTCAAAGAAAGAGAAGGAGAAGAAGACAACCGAGAATGGCCTAAGGTATTGAGAAAGAAATAAAATCAGTGAAAAAGAAAAAAAATAGAAGGAAAAAAGATTAAAAAGAAGGAGAAGGAGAAGACAACCGAGAAAATGAGAGTGAGAGGAAAGAGAGAGAGTTTAAATTTCAAATTTCAAACTGAGGTACTGAGGGAGAATGGCCTGAGGGAGAAGTTGAAAATGGATGAGGGAGATTTGGGTGAGGAAGAAATGAATTGACAGAAGGAGAGTGAGGCTAGGGCACGAGGCTAAGACAAGGGGTTCTGAGGAGAATGCGAGGTTTCTAAAATTAGTGGACGCATTTTGTTTGAAAAATCAAAGACGGTTCAAGGAAAACCGTCTTTGTTAGTGCCCCTACGAAGACGATTTTTCATAACCGACTGCTTTAAGTTCAACATAATTACAAAAATGCCACCGGTTTCTTTTATTCAGCCTATACGACGACGGTTTACGTTAGACCCGTCTTTGTTTTTAACCTCATATTTACGATAATGTCACCGCCTAACATACGAAGACGGTTTTGACATAACCATCTTTGTATGTGCGTCATCAAAAGCTTTATGTGTAGTAGTGTCTCCATACGTACAAAGTCATCTTATACATTACTGACGAGTCGAAAAGGAAGTAAGGAAAAATAATGAAATTTAAAAATATTGACAACAAAATAAATGTGAAATCACAATGGAACAACATAAATGAGAGAGAACCCTTAGTTATTATATAATGCAGAATCATAATAAAATGCCCCAGAAATCTTTATAAATGACCCTTTTTATGGAAAAGAGTGGTAGAACGGTGATCTTTACGATAAAGTTGGATCTGTGAAGTCTTTTTGATCTCTAGGGGAAGGAGGGCGAGTTCTTCCAAGCTCTTATATATATTATTACATCCTATACTTGGGAGTCACAAAGCATGTACTTTCTTAAGAAGGTTTATACTTGATTTTTTCTGTCAACTATTTTGTATATGTTTTGGTATGCCAAAAAGTATTGTATCTGTTAAGGAGCAAAAGCTAAGGACAATGTATAAACATTCTTCTTTTTTTTAACTCACCGAAACCATTTTTAGAGACAAAGTTGTGACGATTCATTGAACATCAATAGAGACAATACTTCAAACGTGGTGATAGGAGGATTATGTGATATTATTGGCACTGTAAAAAAGTAATATGATTGACCTTTACAACGTAGGATTAGGTGAATTTTTGGTACACATGTACCATATAGATGCAGGTCATGCGGACTGGACCAGGACATTTTGTATATGGCATTGATGGACACTTCTTGATGCTTAATTTCAAAACCTGAATCTATTATCCGTGAATTTTCTTAGCTTATCCAAAAAAAAATAAAGAACATAAATTGTAATAATTTACCATTTAAAAGTTTTTCAATTTGGAAGGTGCCTGTCATTTGGTGTGCACCACACACAAAGTTAGGTATATGAACATTTGAAGCTGCACGAATCTTAATTGTACGAAGACAGACTTGTGTCTTCAAATGGAAATTGGTACGAATAAGTGAAATTTCCGAATGCTTAGCGCTTTTCATTCTTATAAGTTATAACTTCAACTATACATTTTAGGAAAATGTTAAACTGGAGGAAGAAATAGATAAAGATTAAAAAGAGAGAGAATGAAATTGATAATTGTAGCAAATGAATGCAATTTGGATCCTCTCTATCTCCATTCTCTTATGTCATGATCATGCAACCTCCATTTAAACTTGTATATGTTATGTAGTAATTGGAGAGGGAAGAGAAACAGTTGAGATCTTGGATGAAGAGATTTTTTTATCTTTAAAAATTGAAGATAATATTAAAAAATTTACAATAATTTATATTTTCAATCAATCAATTGAGTTATATCCTTGTTAGTTTTAGTTTTGATAGAGGCTAAAGAGTATTTAATTAGAATATTAGTGACAAATAATGTGTTGAAAAAATGAAGATAAGTGAAAATGAGATAGAACAAAAGTTGGACAATGGGTTCTACTCCAAATAATTGCAGTGTCCTTGTTCTGCTGGTGGAGATGCCAAAATAATAGTAATAGTAAAATAGATAACATAATTGACTTTTTGGTTTCACTGATTTATTTGTAATGTGTTTTGCTCAGTTACGGTTAGAATGTGAAGCGTAATTCTCGTAACTACCTCTGAGAAATGTCGGGAACTATAACAAAATAATATTTTTGAAGGATAAAACTTACATAGTAAAAAAAAAAAAAAACTTACATACATACATACAATATTTTGTATATATTTAAGTTTTGTGCTATTTTTAAATCTTTTTTACGAGGCTTTATCTTAGCCTGATAAATGGGTTTAGGACTTAGAAGACATGCATATTATTTTATATAGGTTTATAAATAATTTATATAATAACATTTTTGTATATATTTTTTTCATCACATCATTATTATATTTCATATTTATTTTTTTTTTCCCTTTGGGTTGTAAAATTCACTATATATGAGTTGTTGTACAAATAATATTTGCAATAAAAATGAAAATAATATTGTTAATTATTTTCCACAAGTCCAAGGCTGATCACATACCTTGTAATCTCAAAAAGAGTGAAATAGTCTTCTAATTTTGTGTTCTATAATATAGTAGGAGTGTCACCTATTCAATATCAATGACATCCAGAAATGAGAGATAGAGAGATGACATAGCAGCTCATTTAGGTTTCTTTTATAACCTTAACCTTATTCTTAATTAATCATATCAAGGTTGATCACCCATTAAACTCTTATTGGATCAAACCCTAATTCAGAAGAATATAATAAAAGCCATTTATTTATTTTTAGTACTTTTAGTGATTAAACTGGATTGTTTTTTAATCTGTGCAATTCAATCGTAATTACCCCCATATATTTATTCCTTTTTTTACCCCCCCTCAAATTCTCTTTTCCAACTATAAATAGGAAAATAGTCTAAAATAATTGTCGGTTTTTTTCTTAATAACTTTTCCTTTTTGGTCCTTTGAATTATTATTTCATGTACTTTTCTTCTTGTGTAGTATTTGTTTGCTTCCTCCATTTTGTCTTATTCACATTCACCCGTTATCACTCTCCCAAGCTGCACTTGCTGTGTTCACTGCACCACTCCAAGGCCACCACTTCAACATAGTCGTTCCGGGAGACAAGCTTTTTTGCTTCCCACTACAATTCATGTATTGCATGCCTCTGCAGTGGACACATTTTGTTTTTTTAGTAGACACTTCGGTCCTTCAAAATAATTATTCTATGTATTATTTTGGTTTCTTGAAAATTTAAAATTACAAAATAATCTTTTGCTTTGAGGTTATATGTGTGAAATGCTATCACCAAAACATGTCAATTAAATAGTGTGAGCTTATTTCAGCTAAATCAAAGGTCTCATGTTCAGGCTACACATAATAATATTAAATATTTGAATGAAATGTCATCTATAATAGTTTTATCTTACTCAAACATGATTATTTTTAGTAAAAAATATATCTGGTTTAAACAAAAAAAAATACTTATAAAATGTTTCAATTTTTTTTGATTTTTTTCAATACATAATTAGACATCAAATTATTTTTTTAGAATTTGATTAACTACATATTTAGTTAAAATTATTTTAGAGAAATAATCATTACTTTTGTTAATTTGTTCAGGAAATTTTAAAAAAATAATCAATTAATTTCTACACTTCAAGTGTGACAAATGTGTTTCAGTGGACACCTTTTCTGGATGAAATTATTTACTGTTTCAAACATATATGGAACACGTTCAGGAACGCACCACCGCATATACAAAGAGGATGGACTCGGATGCCCTAGATTCTTTTGCATTAGGCGTGGTGTGAAAGAAAGAAACAAACATTAGTAGCACTAGTGTCAGAAATCCATCTTATGGGAGAGAAAATTTGACCATTTGTGTAGGATATTCAGCTATTCTGCTATAGGAGAGAATTTATTGGAGCTGGGGTAGGTTGTCCACCTTGCTGATCTTTGAATGAGTTTGGAAGCAGAGAAACAGCAAACTAGTATATTGTTCTGCAGTGAACATAATAACCTAAGTGCTCGATGCTCATTGTTTGCCAATTCAACAAGTGAATCATATATTCATATTGACTGTCATCAGAGACCAATAGATTTGCATTTCTCTTAAATACTTGGGATATTCTTGAACTTGAATCCAGTGGAATTTTCTGTTAATTTGCATCAAATACCCTACATAACAAACTTAAATGGTCTTACCCGTCTTATGGTATGTTTGGACGTACGTATAACCATATAAAAATACAAAATGATTATATACAATAAGATATAAAAAAATTTTGTTATGTTGACTTGAATATGTTAAAAAAAGGCTATTAATACTGAAAGTATTAATGAGGATAATACATCGTTAAGGTTGTACTATAAATATGGCTACTAGTGTACCAACATGATACGTCATGGGTTTAATCTCTTGTTCTTTGGAAAAATATTTCTTGAAAAAATAAGAGTTTATTTAGATGAGTCAATTTAAAATTCTAAAAGAATTTTAAATTCTAAGAATTTCAAATGTTTTAATTGAAATTCGTTCATTTTCAAAATTCTGTGTTTGAATAAATAAATTAAATTTTTTTATTTTCAAAATTTCGTCTAATTCATAATTTGACCCACCCCGAAGTTAGTAGTCTTCCGCGAGTTTATCAGCAGATTCGAGGGTTTGATGTCCCTGTGCACGATGTGTCGTCGATGTAGGTATGCTAGCCTCGTAGAATCTATCGAGACAAATCTATCAGCTGCAGCTCCTACGGAATGTGTTTCCCCTCCAACGACCCTCCGTCCATGAACTCCAACAGCATCTGAATTTTGCTGTTCTGATCGTACATCTTGTGGTACCTCACCATGTTCGGATCGTCCACGTCATTGAGGATCTGAATTTTCCTGTAAATCTGCTGCCCCACCAACTCCACGTGGTGACCGTATATCACCTTCAATGCGTATACGTGCTCGCTGGTGCGGTGGACCACCTTGTTCCCGCCGCTCTCGCTCTCGCTCCCAATGCGATTCAGTCTCTCCAGTTCCGAGAACGGGATCACCTATTGTAGTTGCAAGTTGATGTCCTGCTACGACAATGATACCGTTAGATCCTTGCGGCAACGGCAGTGTGATGTCCTTGCGACTGGGAGGTCAATGACAAAAGAAATTTTCAATTTCTTACGTTTTAGAAAAAAAATTAAAATTTCATATTTTTAGTTATTTAAAATTTTGTTTTAAAATTCAAAAAATTTAAATTCTTCATATAAAAACATCTAAACAATGAATTTTAAATTAAAGAAATTTAAATTATCTAAAAATTATTTTCCTCATTTAAAATTCTATATTCAAATACACTTTAAATGAATTTCAATGACTGAGAGATTAATCCACAACTTTTAGTCAAGGAATACGTTCATACCATAGTTAATAGTGTGAAAAAGGGAGAACTTATTAGATAATTTTACGCCATCATCTATCCAAAATATTGACCAAACTTTCATGTGACACGTATTTAAATTTTTTTAATTTTAAAAATAATTAATAACACTTGATTATGTATTACATTGAAATTTGTCATAATCATAAATCAAGTGGTACCATATAATCACTCAATAATTTTTCGTAAAAAGGAATATAAGAAGACCAAAAACGATTTCAGACAAAGTTGGTAAAATGAATCTCATAGTAAATAAAATCTTTAAAGTTTTGGTTCATAACGAGCTGAATGACAACGTGTGATTCTAGCTAGCTAGGATTGTATATATAATTGTTTTTTCTTTGTATTTAGAGATGTGTTTTCTTTTCCTTAGATAAAAAATAATAATTCAGCATTATCGAGAGACATTTATATTGAACATGTTGATCTTTAACCTTTTTTGAAATTTAATCAACATGATATTGCAAATAGAAATATCTTTTGCGTGTATCATTATATTTTCTTATGTTATTCAATTCGTATTAATTTAATGTTTTTTTAATTATTAATGCATTTTTTATTCATTTGAAAAGGGGATATTATATGAAGCATATTATAAGATTAATTTACTTCCATTTTTATATTTATGCATTATGTTGCTTTTCTTAATTATCTATTTAAATTTATTTAGTTATTATTATACTAGCTACTTTTTGGTTTTTTTCTTTTTTTTTTATGTTCTATATCAACAATTTTTATTTATTTGAATAATTATTTTTCTAATCGGTATTTTTTTACATATTAACTCTTAATTTATATACATTTTAATACTTTTATACTTATTATTTGAATAAAACCCCACCTTGAATTAAAAAAAAATGAAAAAGGATGAGGAAGATATGTTAGGAATTTAAAAGCAAACAAAAAATTTAGTGATGATTAGTGGTAGATCAACGGTAGCTCTAGTAGGAGTTAACCATGGAATATCAAAACCTCAAAATAAAGAAGTTCAATGCTACAATTGTGGCATGAGAAGACATTTGAAGAAACATTGTTGACACAAATAAGAATGCTTAGAAGATTCTTGAAGTAACTTTAATGATGAGTTGCTAGTACCTTAAATGATGGATAAATATTTTATAATGGAGCAGTAGTTGGATAATGGATTTAGGTGCAACATAACATATGACTGCACACTGAGGCTGGTGTTGTATAATTTTAAGCAAATACCAAGAGCCTGGCACTCTATGATTACATAATCTTGTTGCAAAATGGATATTTATCGGCACCGATTCTTAGTGAAATTATAAGTAGCTACAATGCTAGTATGGCCATGGATGCTCTTATCATAATTGATGATGATGATGATGGATTTAAGGTCAAAAGGAATAAGGATAAGACTTGTTGAAAAATAAATATGGCATACTTTAGAGTGGAAAATACCGTGGGTTCACCTACAAAAATAATTCGAGGAATATCAACAGTTAATATCATCAAGGAGAAATTCATTTATATGCATAGAAGCAAGATCAAGGATGAGTAAACTAGGCTACTGCAAGCATCCCATATTAGGCAGGACATCAACACATTTTATTAATCTCTATGTGAATTTTTTGTTTTTAGTAGCTTTATGTGGATATGAATGATCATAACTTTTCATCTTCTATTCGACAAAAAAATGAGATTTTTTTTCAACAAACTATGCCCTCTAAAACCACAAATGTTGTTAGTTGTCGCCCGATGTTGTGTTCCACCACCAGAGAACTAATTTTCGGAATCCATGGGTTAATGAGAGGTTTAGAGCTTAAAGCACACCTTCATAGTTTTGCTACAAAATGCCAAAGTTAGCCCCAAGAACTTAGAGAAGCCAATAATTTAAAATCAGGTTAGACTTGATTTTAAAATTCATAATCGAGTTAAAGTGGACCTATTTTTTCTCACCCATATCTCTAAACGAAGTCAAAGTCTGATCATTTTATCTTTTAATGATAAGAGATACGTTGTTATGTGATAAGGGCTTATCTACATCCTGAAAAGGAGGAATTGGTTTTTATGATGCACATAATATGATCCCTATACACATTTGGAAAGTGTTTTAATGCTGGAAGTATTCTTTGCGTTGAAGGCTTCAATCATTGCTTTTAAAGTTATGATCAGGGGTTAGTAATCCTAGTTAAATATATGTTCATTCATGACTATGTTCACTAAAGTATTCTAAATGTTTGTCAATATTATAAATTAAGTCCTATTATAAAAAGGAAGGATGATAGTATTGTTTTCCAATTAAAATAAGAATTTTATTTTAATAATCTATGTTAGACATTATTAATATAACTTTTATTACGTGCAATTTTAACGGAAAGACAACACTAAAGATTTATATATTCGGAGGAGCTGCTGCATTTTGATGGTGGAACAATTTTATTACGTGCAATTTTAACGGAATAGACCACCTTAAATGCAAGGTCAAAGTTGTTGGATCCTATTCCATCCTAACATTTGCTGCCACGCTTAAGATGGTGAAGAACAGCCATCCAAGGATGAGAAGGCCTAATGAAATCCTCATAAAAAAATTGTTTATTCCTCCAATTCCACAAAAGTTACATATAGTATTGGCCCAAATTAAACCACGTTCCATTGTCACTGCTTCTATCTCCCCATAAAGAGATTTGTTATTACCCAATGAAGAAGATTCCCAAACAAGAAAAGCACCAACTTATCAAGATCAACCAAATGACGCCAGAAAACGGTATTTAGTGGACAGTCCCTCTAAACCATGATCAATAGTCTCAGGTCTATCATTACAGTGCTTCAGATTACGGATCACTAATTATTAATACCTTATTTAGCTATTCTAGACTCCATTAATCATCAATCTTCCATGAACAATTTGCCAAACAACAGTTGTAAACGCTGAATTTTATAAATAAACACAGCCTTGACTTTGGAGCCAACTTAAACAAAAACAAGCCAATAATAATTGTGTTTTTGAAAACAAAGGCATCAAAAGTCTTCACAATACCTAATTGATGTAATTTAATTGACGACACACATTAAATTTATGAAAAAAAACTTAGATTTTATCCTCGCATAATACACTTTTAGGAAAAAATGAAGAGTTTGTGTGATTAAATTTTGGAACGAAAATTAATCTCCCAGTCGACTAAAAAAATCGAAGTTTATGAAAATAGCTTAGGGTCTCAGCATGGAGCCAAAAGGCCTACAATGATTAAAAAAGATAAGCTTCACAATTGAGGATTACTAATAGAGTATTTCTAATAAAAACGCTGCAATTAATAGAAATATTAACATATTTAACATTAAATAAGTTTTTATGTTGAGAAGTCAACTATGTGTAGAATAAGTTAGAAGTAGAATATTAGTATTTTTGCGTTTTAACTTTGCTTGGAAGTAACTTCTGCATTTCCCTTTCGGCGAATGCTTTCCCACAAGTTACAGTGAGTAAATTAGCAAACATACATCTAAGAAGGAGACAGAAAAATCATCGTCTTTGGTTAAAAGCATAACAATATACCTATAAATCCTTGAAACCAAATAATTGTTTCAAGCTGAATTTGCTTTGGTTCAAAAATTTTCACGGCCTTTGTCGATTCTCCGCAGCATCAAAGGAACGGGTTTTTTCAAAAGGGTCACGTTGACATTTTTCCAAACATCAGATTTTGTGGGGAGTATAGAAATTTTCTCAGCAATGTGCATATCTTCTGGAAGAACAGAACCGAAGACAGTGAATTCCTTTTTCCATTCCCAATGGTTGGCAAGGCTTATAAAGAATTCTGGACCAGAACCAACCCAAGCAATTGAACCCCTTCTTATAGTGGGGCAATCTTCAATGGGAATTTTCTTGAATATGGTTCCTTCATTACCTTGGGCTTCCAACGTTCCTTGAATCAATGCAAAAGGGGGACCAAAAGCAGCCTGAAAATATGAGGATTCATTTGCCATCATTGAACTCTAAAAACATGCACATGACATCGATAGAAATTCGATAGTCCTTTAATATCTAATGTATATTTCTGTTTAGGTCTTTAGACGCAACGATAAGAATAAGAATAAGAATAATATCTATAAATACAAAGTAATTGCATAGTCAATAGTGTGATTTATAACATTTACGTATGAAACTGAAAAGAAACTATAGGTTTTCGTTATGTAAGCATAGGAGAAGAGTCCAATTCAAAAGACTAGTTCACTGGTAGGAGAGTCTGATGGCTTAAGTATTACACATAAATTCAATGTAAGACACATAATATTGTCACCTCTTTTAAGAGTTGAAGTCCATGTCGACTTCACACTATCGACATTGACCCAATGGTATTCTTTTTTCCTTTGACGGCTTCACTCACCTATTAATATACGGTATATTAAATCTTAATCTAGTCTATAAGTAACCCTTTTCATAGCCCAACTCTCAATGAAAACAAAAACAATTTATGACTCAAATATAAGAAGAGAACTCAACTCAAATGAAAGAAAAACTCATGACTTAAGCACACCCTCAATGTGAGACTCATAATAGTTTTACCATTTTGGACGGATAAAAAAATTCAGGGATTAAAACAAGAAACATATATAGTCTCCTAAACAGAATATATAGGCCCCCAAAAAATTAATGTCATGATGGAGATAAATAACTAACAGTGACAATCAGACTGAAATAACTACAGAATATTAAGTAACTAAGGCTGTTACATAACATAATAATTCGAATGTAGAATTGCAGAGTGGTTTGGAATTTGGATACAAATGTGGAATATCTGTACATCCAAGCATGCATCACTTTCACTTTGGAAAAAACCAATCTTACATTTTTAAGGTGGTTTCCTTTTGAATCCCATGATTGACCTCTGCTCTCTGCTCGGAAAAATTGGCAGCCTACACAAAGGTGCAATTGCAACAATTCCAGAATGTAGGCAACAGAGTGCGGTGCACAGTCAGGGAAGAGCTTCACCAAATTAACAATTTTCAGAATTAGCTTGACATCTGAATAAAAAAACCATTCAGCCAGAACCAAAGTGAGTAGTATAAGTACAAAGAATAACAATGTGGTAGAAGTTGCATTTTTTTTAGCAGGAGTAATTATTGGTTAAGCACTTCATAGAAACCAAGAGTACTCAGTAGTTTCCTAGTCATTGAATTGTTACATATATTGGCAAAGGCAATCACAACAAATATTCATGGAAGCTCAAACCCAGATGCAGATTGCAACCAGACCAGCCCACTGGCAAATTTTCTAGTTGCTTTAAGATTTGAAGTGTGTCCACATGAACCTTCAGATATATCAATTCCATACTTAGCATGCATAATAAATTATTGGTGTTGTGTCAAAGCATGGGCACTTACTTTTACACGAAGAGTTCCGAATTCAGTTTCCAGCCCAATAATTCCCTGAAGAAGAGATTAATTAAAAATGATATTGAAAAATAAGATAACACATCCTAAATTGGTAATGAAAAGCATATCATAAAGAAACTAGTAAGATAATTTCACTACATAGGTAATCTGCCCAAGATGAATTCCATTTAATCAGAAGACACAGCTAATGCCAAAGTTGCTTTTCTAGTTAGATATTTTAGATTCTTCCTGTTGGAAATTGTTCTGCCTTAAATACTTGGCTCAAGTCTCAAGGCATTGAAACTCTACAAGTCTCAAGGAGTCACATCCTCTGAGTGGCATAAGGCTCAAGGAGTCATCTTTCTATATAAGCCTTTAATGTTTGAAGTTGAATGATTCTGACGAGAGAAAAGTCTGAAAGAGATTTTTCCGTGAGAATCCCTCTAGAGAGACCACTTTAGAGAAGTTTGAATACTACCATACTTGGTGAAATTTGATTGTACTTCTAGTGAAAGGCTAGAGACGTTTGATTCTTTGTAACCCATTATTCTTATAGTGAAAATTTGATTCTGGACTAGTGTCCCGTAAGTTTTTTTTACTTCACATTGAAGGAGGTTTTCCCACATTAAACAAATTGACTGTGTTTGTCTCCATCTCTCCTCTCTTGCATTTTATTGTTTCCGCTTCCACAGATTTGAGGGTTTGACGATAACCCAACCGAATCTATTTGAGGGTACGATTTTACCCAACACTTCCCATTACTCAATGTGTAACATTAAGAAACATTAAATTTTAAAAAAAATATGCACCCTATTGGTGTTTAAATACACCAAAACCTCTCTTACCTCTCCTTTTCCAAAGATGAGACCAGAAGTCCAACTAACTACTCCCCCTTCTTCGCTTATCTGTTCAGGGGCTAAACTGTCCTTTTGTTTCTTCAGCCAGCACTGAAAGAATTAAGGTTAATACAGTGACTTCTAAGCTCAGGTTAATTTTATGCTTTCAAAAATAAAACAAAAGAAAAAACTTGAACAATAGTCCAGACTGAAAATGAAGTCTTTCCTGCATAATAATTAAGTTTAATCAACAATATTCTATAATCGTATTAGTTGTTTCAATTTACATGCTCTGACAGACACTAACAAGGCATAAGCATTTTACTTAAGAAACTTCAAGTTGAGAGTGTAACGTAAGAGACGTGATAGGTGTTAGCCAAGTTTTCTAACTTCGTCTATATGTGATGATAATAACTTCGATAATCATCATCATGCAAGCCTGAACAAGTATAAAAGCTGTTGCGAAAACTCTATCTAACCCTTATCTTATAAACTTCGATGTCGATCTATTTACTGTCTCAAGTTTTGGGTTTAAAATTAAAGTTACACTTTTAGAATTTTAGTTGGTTGATCATTTTACCAATCTTTCGAAGCTCTCTCATAAGTGTATTTTGAAAAAAAACTTTTTTTGGTTCAAGTCTTCTTTTAACAGTAACGTGATGTGAGTGCCCTCAGGATTACTGATTACATAGTCTACATCTCAAACACTAGACAGCACAATTTTTTGGACATTAATATCTATTTTTCAAAAGTCAAACTCTTGAGCCAAAAAAAAAAAAAAGTGCTATATAAATTTACAGTTACGTATCCGGAACTCAGCAAATATAAACATTTTCATTTGACGACACTCTCAGAAGCAAGAAACTTGTGTGTGACTGTAAATCTTGTCAATACTAATTGTGTATACTAAATTGACACAACAAACCATATATCGGGTTCCATTCCGATAAAAAAAAGTATTTAATCACTCTTATCTCATACTAGTTAAAAAAAAAAACACTTTGTATTTTAAAATAAAAGAAAAAATAAAAGCACTTGAAGAAAGTATGCAATAATTTTTTTTGAAAGGAAAATATTCCGCGGTTACATTTAAAAGATTTAGGAAGAAAATAAAAATAATTATATATAGAAAATAATTTAAAAATAAGAAATATGTACATTAAAGAAAATAATTATTTTTATCATTAATACTATTAAATATAATAATTACATAAAATATGGCAGAAAACAATTATTCATCTACGTTATATTTTTAAAGACAAGGACGTGGCTGATTTTGAAAAATAATACAAATTAAATAAATAATTAGCAAAATGGGGT
>CM023957.1:15082272-15113646 GCA_013407115.1 Glycine latifolia | reverse complement strand
TCACAATTTTGAGGCACTTAGAGGCCTCTTTTGGGAAAAAATTTTGGGCAACTCCCTTTGGGAGTTGCCAAGGGCTTCTCCTCTCAATTACGATCGTTTTAACATATCATACGCCTCAATCAGACGTCTCAGTCAAAAGTTATCACATTCCGTAATTTTACGAAAACACCGCGAAAATCCTGCACCCCCATTTTCTGTGCCACGTGTCACCCTGGGAGCAAACACGCCTCATTTGGGCGTGTTTAAACACGCCCCAAATGGGCGTGAATGATTACCCCATTTTGCTAAATAATTTTAAAATTACCCCATTTTGTTAATTATTTATTTAATTTGTATTATTTTTCAAAATTAGCCACAAGGACGTAGTACCATTTTTAAAATATTGATTTAATTTAATTTATGTTGAAGTAAGATTCTGACCTCACCAAACTTAGATCCGCAATTGTCACGGTTGCCACAGAACACCCACGTGTCGCACAAACAAGGCCCATGATCGTTGACGGTGCACGTGGACTTGCAGGCGTTGCAGCACTCTTCGGAAGTGTTGAGTTTGAAGTCTGAACCCCACTTCACAACGTCACCCCAAAGCTCCAAATTTTCAACTCCTCTGCAACACGCTTTCCTGTCTTCGACCAGTGCCAACAACTCTGACTCTGAAACCGGAGCTCTGACCACTACGAAGGCGTAGATCAAACCGCAGGAAACGAGGAAGGCAGAGATGAAGATCAGAGGGGTGCTGCAAACGGTGCGTTTTGGTTCTTTTTTCTTGCGACCCATTTGAGGGTTTGGGAAGAAGAAGAAAAAGGACAGCACCCAGAAAATGGAATCGTGTAATGTTAAGTGAAGATGAAAATATAGTAATAAGTGCGGGTGTTGAATGTGCATGTCAGAAATTAAAAAGGGTGGCGCACGCCGAATTGGATCGACGCATGGAACATTGCCCTCTTTCGTAATGCAAATGAAAGTAGCTAGAAAGCGAACGTGTGGCATTGATAATGATGGTAAATTGTTCATGACTCCAAAGAAATTTTTATTTATCATATTATTATTGATACGAGATATTTAATAATTTTATCAATAATGATCGATTTTTATCAGATAATTTGCTTGTAATTAAGTTCTATCCTTACCCCCATATGTTTCTTTTTCAGCTCAAATAGAAATTTTACTTAAAAAATCAAATTTAATATATATCATTTTGGACCAACGACTTCTCATTGATTCCAAAGAATTTTGACTTTGTACTTGGGGTTTCATATCACGACCGAAATGGAAGTGAATGAGATAAGTTAAATAGGAGATGGAGACTTGTCTCTAGTAAGTAGTAACGTTACGTGCTGAATTATAAAATACGAATTTCCGCTGTCCAAACCTCTAACAGCATTTTTTTAGAAGAAAAATACTACAAAAAAATAAAAGGTTTCCAAAAATTTAACTTTATTTTGGAAAATGATTGATTCATAACAGGCTGATGTTATGAACTAATGAAATAATAAAAAATTATTATTATCACCATTTATATTATTTTTTCAACTTCTTTTTATATAATCTCTAGCTACTATCATTTTTCTTTCGTTTATCTTAAATGTATTAAATATTCAAATACTAAGTGAAAATAATGGTATAATTAGAAAAGATGATTGTATATCTTGTTTTAAATTTCTAAATGAATTAATAAACAAAACCATTTTTTTTAAAATAAATAAATGGAGGGAGTATAATACTCCTATAGTCCTTATTTTAAAGTATAAATTAAAAGTGTGACTTAGTTCTTATTATAGATTTAATCTAAAATATTCATGTACTAATTATTTTTTTTAAATATATATTCTTGACTAAAGTCAACTCTAGAATAACATGCAGTGAGAGAAACACAAACCTGCTAATGTTTTAAAATTTTGTTCACTGGGTATTTTTGAGAGAGAGAAAAAAAATACTAATTTGTGATAAATTCAATGTTCTCAACTATGTCAACCAATTTTTTTGGATATTGATAAATTAGTTAATTGAGCTTTATACTAAAAACAACGACATTATGATATTTGTATTAGAAAGGAAAAAAAATGTGAGCTTCATATTATTTATTTTTATGTAGAAATTAAACTCATAATAATCTTTTAAATTTTATTTCAATTGATTAAATAGAATATATAAATTATTATAAACATCTCAATTACTGTCTTCAATTTAAAAAAAAAAAAAAAAAACCAAACTCATATATCAAGAATAATCAACTGTGCTCACCATCTGCTGGCATGGGAATTGTTACTTTTACTAATAAATGAACAAAAAATAATTATTAAAAGAAAAAAGTTTCACTTTCAGTACCATCATAAATTCTTGAACCAAAAAAGAGCGTGTAGAGAGGATAAGGAAGAAGTTAGGCAAAGAGGGAAAAAGTCTAAAGGAAAAGTTATTATGCATTAAAGATAGCTTAGGCTACTTAAAAAAAAAGATAAATTAGGCAATAAATGAGAAAATGACACATCTAGAAATTTGATGTGATGTTATTGTGTTTCATTATAAAAAAACTAGTATTATACCCATGTACATTTCACATTTGCATAGATTAGTTATACATTTAAAAACATATTATCACCGTATGAAAAATTGGAAGTGAAAAAAGAAAATATAATATATAAATGTTGCAACATAAGTTTATAATGTCAATTATAAAACATATAAACGTCAAATAGATGTAGTTAAGGAACACAAAAAATAAATTAGAGTATTTGATTTGATTGCTGTCATATCCTAATTTTGTCCGAATATCCAAAAAAAAAGAAATAACAAAAAGAAAATAAAAAAATATATAACACAAAAAAAAGAAGAAAAAAAAATAATGATAAAATAAGAGAAAAAAGAAGAAGAAAAAACATAAATGAAAAAAAAGAACAAAATGAAAGAAAAAAGATAAAAAGATAAAAAATAAAAAATATAACAGTTTAAAAAAAAGAAATAAAAAGTAGTAAATAAATAGATTTAAAAAAAAAGAGAAAAAGAGAACAAAAAAAAAGCAACAGAAAGAAAAAAGAAAGAAAAAGGGGCCATAAGGAGGTCAAATGCAACAGTAGTATAAGAAGCACAAAAAGGCCAACAATGAAGGGATTTTTTTATTATTATGGAGGCAATAGTGAGGAATTAATTACAGAAGAGTGGAGGCACGGATCCTGGAGACAAAAAATACATCAATCGGAGAGTGACACTTGGCGACGTTATTGAAGGAAGCAGAGGGGTCAGTGAGGTACCACAGAAGTAGATAAAAGGGGAGAACTCGGATACCCATTTCCAACAATAGGGGAGTGATTCCAGTATCACGAAAGTCACAACAAAACGCCCACTTAATTACAAATGTCAACCAACACTTCACAGATCTTGGCCGACTTACCCATCTCGGATATCAGTCAATTGTCACTAACCCGGCAACCCACACCTTAGACCTTAGCCGACCAAACTATCCCAGACAAACCTGTTATCCTGGTAGTGCTACCGATTACACCCCTTCCTTCACATATGCACCTCCCAATTACCAAATGTACACCTAATCGACCTAGACAACCCGGCTAACCCTGACCGACCTCAGCCGACATACCCATCCTGGATAACTCCCAGTGAAGTGATCTCGCCATCCCACCAACCAACATCACTAACTCGACTAACTCTGACCGACCTCAGCCGACCTACCTATCCCGGATAACTTCATAGTGAAGTGATCTCGCCATCCCACCAACCAACATCACTAACCTGGCTAACTTTGATCGACCTCAGCCGACCTACCTATCCCGGATAACTTCCTGGTGAAATGATCACGCCAACCCATCAGCCCCTCATCACTAACCCGGCAGCCAACACCTTAAACCTTAGCCGACCTAACCAACCTAGAAGCCCTGCAACTACAACACTTCACAAACCCTGCCCAACCTAGCCATCTTGGACAAGCTTAGCTAACCTAGCCATCCCGGACGAACTTAGCTAACCTGGCCATCCTAGATAACCCTCCACCCAAGCAGTGTTGCTGATCGCACCCCTACCTTCATATTTGCCCCTCCCAATTACCAAATATACCTCCAGCCCGAGCCAACCCGGACAACCCCAGCCAATGTTGTTAAAATCGCGCTCCAGATCGTGTAATCGTATGATCCTACGATTTTTTACACGGTAGACGATCCAGATCGGTTGTAGGATCGCGGACGGGTAAGATCGGTGTAGGATCGCGATTTTAATCGTAAAATCGTGGGATCTTTGATCCTTACCGATCCTACTTCGCGGCTGGATTAAAAGCTTAGGGTTTGATTTCGAAAGTGAAAACATTTGCTACCTGCTGCGACCTGCTCTGGGAACTCCGCTCCGTTCTGACCGGCGACCTCTGCTGTGTGACGTCACCGCTGGTGACACCGCGACCTCCCCCTATTGCGCGCGCGACCATGTACATTCTCTTCTCCCTTTCCGCTTCTGCTCTTGCTTTCCCTTTCTCTTCTCCCTTCTCCTTTCTCCCTTTCGCTTCTTCGTTTCCCTTTCCTTCCCGTCTCCCTTCCCTGTCTCAGGTTTGCTTCATAATTTTGGCTTTGCTAATTTTTGTTGCTTGAAGTCTTGAACTGTTCGCACATAAATGACAGAGGCATGTTTCTGGAAAATACAGAGGCTTGATGTAGGTATGTTTTACGTTGGTTAGGATATAAATATTGAGTTATTGATTGACAACTGTACTCTGTACCTGCCTGGGATCAGGACTAAAGGAATGGCAAGTGGATCAGGTTCAGATAAAGATGTTAGAGGAGGGAGTGGAGCAATTGGACCTCCACGTAAAATAGCAAAAACTGCTGCTGGAATGAGGACTGATGTGGCATGGAAACACTATTTTTCTGTTGATGGGGATGCAAGAAAAGTCAAATGCAAATACTGTGAGAAGGTGTTCACAGGAGGGGTTTACCGTTTGAAGCATCATTTAGCGGGAACTGCAAAAGATGTTGGAGCTTGCAAGGCTGTCCCTGAAGATGTCCAAAAGGAAATGATGATTATTGTATCATCATTGCAAGAAAAGCTCTTGAAAAAATCCAGTCAATTTGAGGGAGTAGGTAGTAGCTTTGTTGCATCCGAAGAAGGTGCTACTACTACTAGTGGTAGTAGTGGTGATATTTTCAAGAGAAAGATGATGTCTCAAGCCACAATGAACAACATGTTCAAGAAGAACATAAGAGAGGAAGCTAGTCAAGACATTGCTCTTTTTTTCTACAATAATGTGATTCCTTTTAATGTGGCCAATAGTGAAGAATACAAGAAGATGTTTGAGTCGGTTGCTCGACATGGTCCAGGATTTAACCCACCATCCTACCATGAAATTAGGGTGAAATACTTGAAGCATCATGTTGACAAGACCAATCTATCTTTGGATGATCATAGAGCTTATTGGAAGAAATCTGGGTACACAATAATGACAGATGGATGGACTGATAGGAGGAGGAGGACCATATTGAACTTTCTAGTGAATAGTCCACTTGGAACTGTTTTTCTGAAGTCCATTGATGCATCTAACATATGCAAGACAGCCGACAAAATTTTCAAGATGATGGATGATGTGGTTGAGGAGGTCGGGGAAGAAAATGTTGTCTATATTGTGACGGACAATGCTGCAAATTACAAGGCAGTTGGGGATATGTTGATGCGGAAAAGGAACAAGTTGTACTGGACACCTTGTGCAGCTCACTGCATTGATTTGATGCTAGAGGATTTTGAGAAGAAGATACCACTTCATAAAGACACAATTGCAAGTGCCAGAAGGATTACAACTTACATCTATAGTAGAACAAGTCTCATTGCTTTATTGCATACCTTTACTAAAGGGGGTGATTTAATTAGACCTGGCTTGACCTGTTTTGCTACTTCCTACTTGACTTTGGGATGCTTGAATGAGAATAAAGGTCCATTAACTAGAAAGTTCACATCTGAAAAATGGACTTCCAGTCAATTAGCAAAGACTAAGGATGGTAAGTTTGTGGAAAATTTGATTACGGATAAGGAGTTTTGGAAGAATGTTCTTCATTGCATGAGGGGTGCTTTTCCCTTAATTAAAGTGTTGCACTTGGTAGATTCAGATGACAACCCAGCCATGGGGTTTATTTATGAAGAGATGGATCGAGCTAAGGAGAAAATACAAAATTTCTTCAGAGGGGTTGAAAGCAGGTAATTATATCTTCCACCATTAGTTTCATATTATATTTTATAAACTTCGTTTAGAAATTAATTCTTTTTTTTTTCATCTATAGCTACATGTCTATATGAGAAATTATTGATCAAAGATGGGACAGCCAATTACATAGGCCCTTGCATGCTGCAGGGTATTATTTGAATCGCATGCTACATTATAGTCCTGATTTTAAAGTTGATTGGGAAGTGAAGAAAGGATTCATTGATTGCATGGAAAGACTTGTGGGAGACATTGATATAATAGGCAAAATTGATGACCAATTGGAAGATTTCAAGAAAAAAAGGGGGCTTTTTGGTCATGCAATAGCTCAATGTGCACTTCAAACAAAAACTCCAGCAGATTGGTGGGATTCCTATGGAGATGGACATCCAGAATTGCAAAAGTTTGCAATTAGAGTTTTGATTTTAACATGTAGTTCATACGGATGCGAGCGCAACTGGAGTATGTTTGAAATGGTAAGCATTTCAAATTTGTTAAGCAAAAATGTATTTATTTAATTTAAATAAGAACTTATAATATGATAATTGATTTGTTTTATAATTATTTAGGTCCACACGAAAAAAAGGAACCGTTTAATGCAAAAGACCATGAATGATGTGGTATTTGTGATGGTCAATTCAA
The DNA here is from genome assembly GCA_013407115.1 of Glycine latifolia. Lineage (NCBI taxonomy): Eukaryota > Viridiplantae > Streptophyta > Magnoliopsida > Fabales > Fabaceae > Glycine > Glycine latifolia. The sequence continues at coordinate 15,106,820 of CM023957.1, read as the reverse complement.
GATTGAATAAGAAGAGGGAAGTTAGAAAGGCAAAGATCTACACCATAGAAGATATTTCTTTTGATGATGAGTGGATTGTAGAGGAGAATGATGAAAATGATGGTTTGAATGCCATGGAAGAAGACATTCTTCAAGTTGAAGACAATGTTGGAAATGATGGTGCACATGTAGATGATTTGGATGTTCCTCCTATTAATGAGGATGAAATTGTTGGACTTGGAATTGGAGATGGAGTGGGAGATGCCAATGTCATTAATGACAATGAAGATGATGATAATTGTCAAGATGAGTTGAATGCTCTCCTAAATGACTAGAGTTGGAACTTTGAACAATTTCAATTTTTTATGAATTAATGTTATGTTATTACTTATGAATTTTTATTGAGTTGTGTTATGTACTTATAAATTTATATATGAATCTAGGTTTGTTTATTTATTTATTGAGTTTTTTTATGCATATAGAATTATAAATTATATATAGGAATTTTAGGTATTATATTGACGTAGGATCTCGATCCGATCTTACGATCCTCGATTTACGATCTTTCATCCCCCCTCCCGATCCTAGGTAAAATCTCGATTTTAACAACCTTGGCCCCAGCCAACCTGGAAGCCCGACGACCACAACACTTCACAAACCTTGCCCAATTTAGTCAACCCGACCATCCTGACAACAAACACCTTAGACTTTAGCCGACCTAACCAACCCGCTAACCCATCACCCCCTCATCACCAACCCGGCAACACAATACCTCACTGACCCCAACCGACTTATCCGTCCTGGAAAAACCCGTTATCCCAACAATTATCCCGACAGTGATTTCATGGAGATGTGTATATCACATAGTGAAGAGACCGAAAAACTCCTAGCATTTAGGACCTATTTTTTCTATACAAACAAAGACAATGTGGCAAAAGTCTTCATAATTCCTCTATGAGAAACAAATTGAAGTGTAAACACAAAAATTAGTTATAACCAAAATCAGATCATCTAGTCTTCATAACAGCTCCAACAACCCCGTGAGAAATTTTTAGCTTTGTTGTATCACCCAAGTACCTTGCATCACTCCCTTTAGTCATGGCTTCTAGGGAACCCATTCCTCTGTACTTTTCCACACGTTGACCATTCTGGTGCACAAAAGGTGGTTTAGTTATGCATATTAATATATTATTACTATATTTATTCTTGTTTGAGCATGTACAACTCATCAGCAAAAGACAGAGGCAAGAACAATTTAGTGAAACTAAGATAGAAAAGGGAAAAAAAATCAAAAAGTGAGTGTGTCTGAGAGAGAGAGAAACATATTTTCATAAATGAAATAAAAATAACATGTAGTTCCTAGAAGAACAACAAAAATATTATTTGTTCAAATGGCCAAAGCCAATAATAACAAATCTTTTCATTTCTATCTAGTGAAGTTTCCAATTTTCATCACAATAACTTACCTTTAACTACAAGCATTACACAATCTTCCATGTTCTCTATTTCTAAACAGATTTTCTTTACAACACTATACTATGATATAAACTTTTAAAACACATAAATAGGAAATCACAATTTTTAAAAGATTCCATCAGGTCATAATCATACCCGATATACATAAGCCCCAGGAGCCTCAAGACTACCAGCTAAGAAGCTTCCCATCATAACAGTTGACACTCCCAATGACAAACCCTTAACAATATGACCAGAGTTCGAGATGCCACCATCAGCAATGACAAGAACACCACTTTTATAAGCAATGGACAACTTCATAACACACAAAATCTATAGAATAATACAAATCAGACAAGCAATGCAGAGACAAGGACAAGAATAAGAGATTTTTCACCTTCAAGCAAATTTTTAACATCAATTTAATGAGGTGCATATTTTAATTTTCAAGGTAACATTCCATCATTAGACCACAACATGAACTTTAAGTATATAATAAGATGCATACCATACTATCACAATTTCCATCCTCATCTGCAAATACAGTAACATCTTCTAACTCCATTTCAAATATGCCTTTGGCATCTTCTTACAGGATTCCATCCCATCCAATTTCCACCTACAACCAGTTTAATAGGAATTATGTTATTGCCCAAAGGATCCAACGTTTCTTTGACAAAATGTTTGAGGATCCGACAATTGTATTTGTGTGTTCAATAAGAAAAGAAAAAAGAATAATAATCACATTGAACTGTGCATCTAAATTAGCTTGCCCTTCAATGATTCCAATAAGCTCTTTCGTCTGCTCAGCCGGAGCCTTTTCTCCAAATAGGCTCAAACTCTTTAGGAAATCCATAAACATTTGAAATTCTATGCCAGTTACATCTTCTAAACTCTGCAATTAAATTACCATAACATATATCAACACTGCTGACCTTACAAAAATTAAGCACTTATAGATTAACAACTGAATTCATAAAAATAATGAGGGAGGGCAATTATGATTTATGAATACCTTTTTAATGAGATCAGTTATGTGTCCTTCCATTTCCTCTTGAGGTTTCAACAATTCAGCTTTGATAGGGAAAACCTATAATAAAGATATTTAGTATTCAGTATTCACTTCCATTTTCAAGATGAAATAAAAGAAAGGACTCGTTAATCAAACATTTGTCTGATTACCTTATCTCTAACAAAGTTTATAAATTTCTCACGAATGACATCATCCATGCTCGGCTCTTCAACACTGCCAATGTGCTTAAACAAAGTCGTCAAAGAAGCTGCATTGACAACTAAACTATAAGGAGACAACCAAAATGCAGCACTAATTATAAATGTCAAGAATCTGTAAAGCATATATGTGATTACTGACAAAAAATTGAGCATTCATTGGGAAAAAGTTTGTGTGTATGTACAACATTCAAAGCATTAGCCTACTACTGTTATGATTTTTATTCTTATTTTGCTTAGTAAATAGCAGTTAAAGAGCTACTGATTTCCATGTATATACAACAACCCAGATTGTTTCTCCATGTCACATGGCAATAGAACAAATTCACATACACCTTGTGTTAAGACTTAAGAGAGGTAAATAAATCATATCCATGTGGCTCCAACTGTCTACGCAAAAAATATTTTTAAATACATTTTCAAGTTATAAGCATTAATCTGCTCTTCTTTGGTCAAAAATGTGGCACATGACGCATCCTTCATTAATAGTTTCTGGGCACACATTACCAATCACACATATCTGCAGCAGGTAATGATGTAAAGAAAGGTACATAAAAATGAGAACAAAGGAAACTATAATAAGATGCTCCATATCATACCTCACTATTAGCGAGACGACATTTTGCAAGAGGACTGATATTTGAGTCAAGAGATGAACATTATGATTAGGGAGAAAAGAGAGAAGTGTAATATAAAGAAAAACAGTAATATCATTTATCCATGTGAACAAAGTCAAAAGGCAAACACACAACAGCGACTAATAGACTATTTTTGAGATAGTCATCTAACAACAGATGTATAGACACCAGACTGAAATTAAGGATACTCAAGAATGCGTGTGATAGATTGCAGATCCGTATACTTGGTACTGCTTTTGGAATAATGCAGTCCCTTGTGAAATGATCTACAATAGGAGAAAAAAAAGGTTAAGATTGCTCAAATAGGCCTTGTACTCTAATGATAAATCTTTATATAAACCATGCATCCTTTTCAATAAAAAATAAGCTTAGTGTCTCCCTCACATAGGAATTTTGATAGTTGAATCTGTAGATAACATGACCATCTGCTCTTGAATTCCTTGTAAAATATCCACAGCCTCACAGTTCATCAGGCATTTGATATTTTCCGGAAGCTCTGCATGTCACCCAAGAATCAATATTGTTGATATTAGTAAGGAAAAGTATGGTTCCATGTAATGCAAAATTGAAAATATAAATTGATATGGTGACTTAACCTAAATGCCTGAATCACAATATGAATCACATAAAAGGAGAAGTTAATAACATATGATTTACAAAACTAACAGGAAAAAAAAAGATAACAGATAATGAAGGCAAGCACCAACTTTGATCAACTCTGTGATCTGATGGGTGCGAGTCTTTTGACTGAGAACTCTTTCCACCATTTGCAACATTGTCTCCCTTTCCTCCTTCAATAAAATCACCATGAAAATAAAAAATAAAAAAACAGCAGTCCAGTAAAAAGTAACTTGACTAAGAAAGCAAGAAAATTATGAGCAATCAATTTAAAGATTGTAATCAAAATGCATTCAAATGCAATGCTACCAAACTGATGCACACGATTGAAAGGATCATTAATTCTTGATAAATCATATTATCCTGGAGAATTTATTGCACGATCAAAAGAAATGGCTTATCCTTTTGATGCCTTCTCCACACCCACGGATCCAGTAAGGCATGAAGATGAAGCCCTTTTGAATTGCAATCAGAATATCACACATCACAAATGTATTAATTAGTTCATCCATAATCACTACACAAATAATACCCAAATCATTATTCAAAGACAACCCAACCACCTAAAGAAAATTTGACTTGAGTGAACAATTAATTACCTTGGCAGACTTAGCACCCCGCTTCCTAGTAGTAGTTTCCTTAAATGAGGTAGAAACAATTGGCTCAGGGGCAGCGCAACGCTCAAATAGTCAAGTTGTCAAAAGTTTAGCAGGCACAATGCATTGCTATTAAGTCAACTGAATTTTTTTAAAAAAAAACTAAGTTAAGCTAAAGTTAAATAATAATAATAATAATAATAATAATCATGAAGAAATATAATAAGTTGAAGTGAAAAAATCACAAAGAGAAGGATGACAAGTAATCCTTCTAAACTAAAGAACAAAACAATAAAAAAAAAAGATAATCAAAGGAGCAAAGCTTCAAGTCCCTCAACATAGTTGTTAATAAAACCCCATTAGAAAGCTCATGTTTAAAACAAATAATTAAGAGAAATAAAACCGAAATAATTTACCTTCAGTTGGCTATATGTCTTGATTAAAGCTAGTTAAATGAAAAGAATAAATGTGCATGCAGCAATCAAATATTAGCCATTTTTGCAATTTTTTACTCTTCTCCAATAAATATAATTTTTATGAAGGAAGTAATAACTGCATAAACAAAATATCCCTAAAAATTCAATATGATAATTTGACTTGATAAGTTGATTTGCATGCATAAATACAAAATGTTGATACTTCAACACAATAAATTGACTTGATATGCATTAACATGTTCCATAATTCATTTTTAATAGCTGGTGAGATCACTTCCCAGACCTCAGTAATCATTGCCATTTGTTGACAATAACAGAAATCAGAAACCAAACTATTTCATAAATTGAGTACATATTAAGGAAATGCACCGCAGTTGATTGGGAATAAATAAATAAAAATAGACCTGCCTTTCATAAAGTATACATGTTTCTGCCTTAATTTCTATGTCAATATTACTTACTCTAAAAAAATAAAATGAAGCTTATCATAAAGAAATACAAAGTTCATTCATTCATTCAGGCATTTGCAAAATACAAATAAGACCAACTCAACTAAAAAACACACATATATAACATTGAACAGAATATGCCACAGGAGATCAAAAAGATTACATTTTTGGTACACCCAAGAACCCAAAACAGATAAGAAAAGAATGGTGAATAAGAAGAATTACCTGTAGAAGAGAAACAATGAGAACGAAGGAGATTTTTTTGGAGAGAGTGTGGAGGTGAGTTGAGCGAGCGTGGAGGTGAGGAAGCAAAAACATCATACAGAGAGAAGAGAGAAAGTGTTAGGAGTGGGTGAAGAATGAAAATGAGATGCAGGAAGTTAGCAGGTGAGCAGGTGAATGTTAGCAGAGTTGGTGAGGAAGTTTTGGCCTCCTTGTCCCAAGCTTTTCCCGCTTCCTTTTGTGGGTTTTTGCTTCTGCCCCATGTTCGGTTGAAGAAGTTGAGGTGTGATAATGGACCAAAGCTGGGAGAAGCTGAGGAATGATACCGAAGTTGGGAAAAGGTTGTCAAACCTGGGAGAAGCTGAGCAGCAACTGTCAAACACGTGGAAAATGAAGCTGGCAAAGCCTGTGAGGAGGACACATCATTTACGAAGCTAAAAATGGCTAAGGGAGTGACACGTATTCAAAAAAATGTTGTTTTATTACAATAGAGATAGAGATAGATGTAATAGATAGATTAAATATTGACTTGTACATGTGTACGTTGTAGTATTGTACGAGTCACGAGTGTCATAAATTTGGAGAAATAATGTAATTTTTTAACACGCAAAAATGTTGGAGAAATAATGTAATTTTTTAACACGCAGAAAATTTGGAATATTTAGTAATGCCTTTACTGAAATATAATCAACAAGCAAATGAAATATGAAACATAAAATAAACTATAATTGATATTGATTATTGTAATACTTAAATAATATATCGATTCTTTTTATTTGTTTAAAACCTTGATGAATTATTTCTTATAATATAATAATATCCATATCAGTATTGTATGACATTATAAAAAGTCATGGATCCAAGAAATCATCAAAATCGGAGATGGATTTTTTTTTACTTTAACTATTTAAATATCTAAGTTCCAAAAAATAAATATTTAATAAATAATATTTTAATATAATTATTTATTAGTTTTATGCAGACACCATTGTTTACATTACTAGGTTAAAATTATTTTTTATTTCAAATTAAAAAAAAGAAATACATGTGTTTATGACTCATAATGTTTTCAAGTTTTTTTAAAAAAAATTGTCTCACTAATACAATAACAATCAACAATAATAGTCTCACAATAAAAAAATAAAAAAGAACAAACACATCAAATATAATAATAATAAAAGTCATCAAATTTTATAGGAATTATGTATAACATATTTATGTTTATAATATAATATTAATAAATAGATAAATAAAACTTATAATAATACACAATCCATAATTAGCCTAAATCATAACAATGATGAAAAATTATATAAAAATAAGATCTATTAATATATATATATATATATATATATATATATATGTGTGTGTGAGAGAGAGTTAGATTATAATAAGTGATGATATGTATTATTAAAAACTTAGTATTTTTCGATATTAAAAAGATTAATATATAATCAGTGGAATTAATTATCATATTTATTAAAAATATATTATTTTATTTTAACTAGAAGTAATATATATTATTATATACTGACTAGTATATTATTATTAATTTTGATTATATATATTATTAATTTTTTTAAAATATTATATAAACTATTTAAAGAAGTTTGAAGGAGGGGTTTTAAAGTCTCCGGCTGCCCCTGTGCATCTGTCCCATTGCTTAGAACGTTTTTTAAAGATGGATTCAGATCGAATTGATCAACGAGTGTTGAAAACATTGAAACGGTTTGAGCAGTTAATTGAGTATGTTAAGGTTTATTAAATTAAACATAATGAATGTTGTCAATTCGGATCCGTGGCGCAATGGTAGCGCGTCTGACTCCAGATCAGAAGGTTGCGTGTTCGATTCACGTCGGGTTCAATTTTCCGATTTTTGTTTTATATTTTTTCTACCAATATGTCAGCAGTCCACAAAAGTCATTATCTACTTAAAAAAGTTTCATCTAATTAGAGTTTTATTAAGGGAAAAAAATGTTCATGTTCAATGTCCAAATTCCTAAACTTAGTGCAAAAAGAAGTGAAAATCTGAATTTATATAAAATGACTTTTCCTTAAATACAGAAAGTGAACTTAAGTAGATGAATAAGCATATAACCAAATAAACTCTATATATATTCGTTGGATTTAATTTTAATATATTGTTAACTTAAAGATTTTATAGTTAACATAAGAATTATTTATAATTGAATGATAATATAAAAAAATTTATAATACCAATTAATTAAATTAAATTCATATTCATTTATTATCAAGTGCATAAATCAACTTGCACAAGATTATTCAATTTAATTAGTGATTTCAAATATGATTTTTAGGTATACAAGTGCATCAAATATTCGAAGGACAAAACTATCACGCACTAAGCCTAGGAGTGTTGGGCGTAAGGAAATATACTTAGAAAAATTCACGTCCCAACTAATGATAAGTCCAAAATAATACTTATAGGTGGATTACAAGCTTCATCTCATAAGTCAATTTTGAGGGGTTGAATTAGACCTAAACGAAATAGATCAATTAATAGAACACTTATTATATTATTCATGCACAAAGTCTAATAGTGTTAGGGATGAGAGAATGTATCAGAAAAAGCTCTAATCCTACATTGATTAGTGATAAAAACAAAATCCTTTTTAAGAATAATGTTACAAGCTCAAGTCCCACATAATAAAATGAAGTGCAAGTCCTTAAAAAAAATGAAGTGTAAAATGATTTAACAATTATTCTCAAAAAGTATGTGTGAAAATATCAAATACTCTTTTTATACAAAGTATTAAAATTTGGACAGCTATTAAACTAGGAACACCACCAATGATTTACTGAAACTGAAACCCAATAGCAGCCTTCTCTTAATATTATTCATTTAAATAAACACAAAATCCTATTTCAAGCCTGGTATAACAAGTATCTTTAGAACATCAGTGTTGCATACTGTGATAAATGTTAATAATGCTGACTATGTCTTATAGACAATCTAGCCATATCAACTAATCAAGTTCTCGATCACACTTGTTCATAGTCACCACTAACATCAATTTCCTCATCATCCTCAATATCTAATGATCCAGTGCCAGCTTGTCCACCTTCTCCAGCTTTGGATCCTTGTCCTGGTATCCTTGCCTCTTGTATTATCCTCATGATTTCCTCCACCTTCTGGTTTGGTTGGTCTTTGGTTGTTTCCTCGAATCCTTTTCTTTCGGCTTCGATGATCTCTTTAGGCATATTCTTCAGAAACCAAGGATACTGTTTTATCTCTGGGATGGTGATCCTCTTCAACAAGGATCAGAAATAGTTAGTTTGGAAAATGAGGAGATTCTCATTATACAAGAACTAAATCAACGTGAGTTGCTTTGAAACAAATCCATATTGTTTCCATTTAATGTGAGATATTTGTATATCTAAGGTTCGTTACAATGAAATTTTGTAATTCTAATAGTACAGGTTGTATGACTATAGTGCATGTAATGTATGATTTTGTAGAATTGAAGATACATACCTTGGCAGGATCAGCAACAAAGATGCGAGAGAGAAGATTCCTACAGTCAGAAGAAACACGAACATAGTCGGGTATGGAGTACTGAATACCAATTATTCTCTACCAACCAGAGAATCAGAGTTTAAGTTTCCTTCTATAGAAAGAAAATTAATCATAAAGAAACTTTGAAGTTAAACAACTAACAAGAGCTCACCCCAATAGTCTTTCTGAAATTTCTAGGATCTTCTGGATCTTCAAATGGGTATGCACCAACTAACATGACATAGAGAGTCACTCCACAGGACCAAACATCTGAAATCTACAAAAAAAAAAAAAAAATGTAAAAGAAATTGAGCATTTGGGATCATATGATGAACTCTTAATGGAAGTGGGAATGAGTTTCAATTGTAAAACCATGGCTGCCAATTGCCATAGATTGTGGTTTGTCACGATATTCATGACCCTCAGGGAAATAACAGAGAAACTCTCAATACCTTTCCATCATACTCCTTTCGCGACAGAACCTCTGGAGCAATGTATGCAGGAGTTCCAACTGTTGATTTAGGTTGAGAGTGCAGTAGAGCAGACTGCAATTACATGTTAAATTAAATAGGACAGTCAACAAAAATTATATGAAACATATGTGAGGACTGGATATAATGTAAGGTATATGATATATCTCCAAAAAGTCTCCTTTAGGTGAATGCTACTAACCTTGGAGTAACCAAAGTCACAAATTTTAAGCCGGGGAGATGGATTTCCATCCAAGAGAGTGTTTTCCAATTTTAGATCTCTATGACAAATTTCCTGAAATCAGAAACAAAACATGATATAAGACATGAGCTTGTAATGAAGAACACAATGAATTCTAAGAGCATACCATTGAATGACAGTAGCTAACCCCAGATATTAGCTGCTGGAAGAAATATCTTGCCTACAATATAGGGAATTCGTTCACTTGGTGATTTCAAAATTCAATACAAATACCTTATTTCTGTATACGGATTATTTGAAAGGAAAAATAATAGATCAACCACACTATAGATTCTACAACCTCATCTTCGCTAAATCGACCAGCAGTACAAATCCTCTCAAAAAGTTCACCACCTGAAGCATACTCCAAGACGATAGCTAAATGTGTAGGGGTCAGTAACACCTGCAGAAAAGATATCTCATTCAGCATTTTTGTTGTATGTAAATGTAACCTCTAAAAGCTCTGAATCTGAATAGAGCAAATCATTGTCATGCTCGGGCCTGACTAACAGGAGTAAATTTGATCCTAGCCCTTGCAAAAGGATAGATAAACAAATCACAGCATTAAAAGAAGGGAATTATACAAATTGAGCATCTTTCTTCCTTTCTAAAGGTACAAGTTTAATGAGATAAGGTTTGGTTGTTGACTTTTTTGTTAGTTTCCCTTGAAGGTATTGGCCACAATGATTTCTGCAGATATTTTCAAATTGGTGATCTTGGGTTGCAAGATTTGCTGAAGAAATCAACATCAACATCAACAACACCTTTAACCCAAGTTAATTGAGGTCGGTGGTAGATGAACCCAATGATAAATCGAAAATAAGACAAACGAGAGGAAAAAAAACCTAAAATAAACAAAGGGTGAAAGGAAGAAGGGAGAAAAGAGGAGGAAAATGACTAAAACAAGGGAACAACTGGAACATATAACTACTAATGAGTTTAACCCTCCACCAAGTTTATAGCTTTTCTCCATTCCATCCTAAGACATACTGTCCGCCAATCTATATCTCACTCCATTAGGTCTTGTTTCACAACCTTTCCCCATGTAAGTTTCGGTCGACCTCTACCTCTCTTTGTGTCGAGCTCTTGGTAACAAACTATTGTTCTTACAGGAGTATCCAGTGACCGTCTCATAACATGCCCAAACCACCTCAATCTATGCTCCCTCATCTTTTCCCATATCGGTACCACTGATACCTTTCATCGAATATTCTCATTTTTTTATCTTATCCATCTTATTTGCTGAAGAAATAATGCCGGAAAATATGTCACATAAATTTTTGTGAATTATGTAAGCAGCGACTCTCACCGCAAATGATTATGTCCTCCTTACTTTTAGTATAATGCAACACACCACTTAACTTGATGCACATTATGTCAAAATAAAAACTCATTGCAAAACGATTTACAAATTACACCATCAACTATTTTAGGAGACATGTTAGAAGCAGAGTTTAACATAAGAGCTACATGCACAAAAATAAAGCAGATAACCATATGCCTAACTCAAAAAGCCCCCAATTCCCCTTCAAATCTAGTAAGGAGCAGTTTGAGAAAGAAAAACAAGCTCTTACCTCTTTGAACCTGATTATATTAGGATGCCTTAAAGATCGGTGGTTAATTATCTCCCTCTGAACATTCTCATCAATCTGATACCACAAACATAGCTCACAAAGAAGAAACACACAGATCAGAAAGATTTTGGACAAAACTATTTCAAAAGAAAACCTGTGCCAGCCCTTTAAGCTTAATAATACCCTTCTGGCTGAGAATGAGGTAAGTTACTTAATCTTGATAGAGAGAACAACAAAAATAGTTCTATATTTTATGAATTCAGAGACTAAAATTCATCATGAGCACTATGGCATTCAATTTTTTTTTTTACTCGAAATTAAAAAGAAGAAACAAACAAATGGGAGTTCTAGTTGCAGGCAAGGAACACAAAGTTCCCTTTGAAGACTCGATGTGTTGCAACATAATGATTGTAGAATTTCCTTTGAGATGATACAGAACAAGACTTTCATGGAAACAACCAACTAATGGAATATAGCATAAATTTAGAGAATTGACTAGTTGAGAAATATAAGGAGGAAAGGAAATAAATAAATAAAAAAAACAGCTCCAAAATCCAACCATTGCTATTGTACTTTAACTACTTTGATTTCATATTGATGTTATGAAACATTGAACATTGAATTTAAGATTTTGAAAGTACACAAAGCTGAAAGCAGAAGAAGAAAAAAACATGGCCCAGAGGTATCTATCTTATCATATCATAAATATGCTGAAGAAGACACAGGGCTGCTCATTTTCCAAATTCAGATCGCTCAAAAAAACAGAACAATCAATGCAAAGAAAATATCTGAACCAACAACAGCATTTAGTCAGTAGTAGTCAATTGAATTTGACACAGGCCACTGGAACAATTTTGGCCTAAATTTTTTTTACCTTTTTGCCCCTCTCTATGTATTTGACCGCAACAAGCTCTCCAGTTTTCTTGTCTTTTGCCAACCTTGCCACACCAAAATTCCCAGCACCAAGCTCCTTCAATGGCTCATACCGTTCTTCCATGTCAACCCTCCAAAAAGCTACTACACCAACTTCTCAAAGAGTTAACAACATATATTAAAAAAGAAAAGTCAGAATAAAAAAACAAATTCTTTATTTTATACTATATAGATAGATAGATATTAAAGGAATAAAATTTAAGGTGGCCAAGTTAATTTAATTTAATTTAATATAAAGCGGCATATGCAAGCCAAGGAAAAATTCAAAGAAACGAACATAATCAATCATGAGCGAATAAAAGGAGACCCGTTGGACAAGGAAAAGTAGTGTTGTTCTGAGAGCCGCGGAGTTCAGTTGCTCACCTTCTTTCTTTCTTTCTTTCCCCTAGAGAATTGCTACCTCATCAAAAGTTGTAGTGTATTTTTTTATATATGTCTAAAAGTGAAGAACGGAATATGAACATTTTTAAAACAGTAGTGAAGTGACATATGGTGTATAAGAACCGCTGATGAGAAGGGAAGAGAGAGAGGAAAAGAAAAAGGAAGGTGGTAAGTGTGCGGTTATGTAAGGTTGTTAAAGAAGTATTAACTTTCTTATTATTTAAAATACTCAATTATCTAATTTATCAAAATTTTAAAAACAATTAATTTAATGGACAGCGACAAATTTATCATAAATTTATATATTTTTAAAAAAAATATTATTATCATTAGTTTTTTCTTCTTCTAAATGCATGTTAATATAACATCTCTTATTTAATTAGAGGTGTTTTTAGTCAAAAATAATTAATAGATGAGATAATATGAATTTTGTCTTATATACATACAAGTTAAAAATAAATAAATCTTATAAATAGTAACGAGTAATGTTAATAAATATACTCTCCTACATTTTTTTTTGCATGGACAGTAATGTAAAATAATATCAGTGTTAATAACTAATTTTTTAAGGAAAATTTGATTGATCATTATTCATGAAATATTTTTTTTAATCACATTTTTTCTCATCTACAAAATTTGATGTCAACATTGCTTAAGAAAACTAAATTCAGTTTTGTTCCATTAACAATTTGTTTATTTTTCTACATATTTTTTAAACAATTTTTTATTATTGATTAAAAAATTTATCAAAAAAATATTTTATTTTTATGATCTTAACCCTCCAATTCATCAAGAAAAAAAGATTACTAATTAATCCAGAGTTCAGCAAAAAAAGTATAAAGTTTGACAAAAAATTATTTCAATCAAAAATCAAATTCAAATAATATTAAAAAGATTTAACCTTAATTTGAGGACATTAATCACATATTCAATCATTTTTTCACTTCTTATTTAATGATTGTTTAATAAATTTTAATTAAGAAAGTAATATTAGAAAGTGTGTTACATAAATAATGATAGATTGATAGCACTCCTCAAAGTTGTTATTTCCGAGTACTAACGTGGCGGCTCCTATTTCCTCATGAGGATCTGCTGTGTAAAATGGAATGGCCAAGTTTGGATTGTCTGCCTCTTCACCTTTGCGTGCGTGCCTTTGACTTTGCTGCTGATTTTATTTCTTTGATGAGTTGCTATAGATGCTAATGTTCCAGGATTTTGGATTTTAATTTTGTTTCGGGCTCGAGTCTCGCCCCTTATTCTCATAAAAAACAAAAGAGCTCAAATAAAACCATAGCATGATCTTAAAAAAAAAAAAAGAAGTAAAAGAAAAGGTATAAATCGGAAAAAAAATATACTCTTACCTAATGGACTTAACTTATAACTTATCCCATACAATATTTCCTCAATCAATGTTTTAAATTATATTTTCTCTCATTTGCATTTATATAGTTTACAGCTAGCTTACAATTTTCTCAATCAAGAATATCAAATTATCGTATTTTTATCTTTAAATTAAATTTTAATATTTTAAAAAATATTAATAATGAAATATAATCTTATATTATAATTTAAATTATTCATTATAATTTTAAGATATAATTTATATATCCAAATATAATTTAATTTAAAAACGTAAGTGTTTCAAGTTGAATTGAGTTTAGTCTAATTTAAGATTCAATCCAATAAAACATAGATGAGTTGAATATTTTATTTTTTGTTAACCAACTCGGCCTTAATTTAGTTAGTTTGGGTTGGATAGTCGAGCCAACTAATTAACTCAAATAATATATTTATAAAATTTAAAATAGAAAAAAATATAAAAAAAAGCCTAATTAGTTCAACTCATTAAAAATAAAGGCATTCAAATATGCAAAAGCTAACTAAACAATAATCATGCACAATTAAACCACAATCAAAATGATAGCGTACATTGTGCAAAATGTTTGGAATGACTCGCAAATAAACCATTTTAACTCAAACACAATTAAAATTCAATTATGTGGCTCTAATGTATGTCTAAATTAAAATACAAGTCGAAAATTGTACAACTCCAACACTATTACAAAAAACATACATGTCTCAAACACCATCAATGGTTACATGAATTAAATAACAAAGATGAAAATGATATCGTGGGTTGGGGTCATGCACACAACATACTAAAACAATTAGAATAATTATGTATATTGAGTTGTATTAGGTTAGATTAATCGGGTTTAAAACTTAACACTCAACGCAATAATTGGTTCACTCAAAATAAACTCAAACTAGCCTGGCGATGTAACCTAATTCATTGAAATATAGTTGAATTGATCAAGTTTGCGGTTTGATTGTATTTCGCTTATATGCTTAATATTTTATATTAAAACATTTATTTTTATCATAAAAATAAATAAATGTTTATCTTATCTATACTAAAATTAATATATATATATATATACTTATATTTATATAAAGTGAGAGATATGAGAAATCAAGTTACTCTAAACCTTTGTTTGTAGAGGAAAAAGATATATAGAAAATAAAAATAAAAACAAAAAGTTAAGTGTGTTAGGTAAAAGAGGGAAAAAAAAGATGTGGAATTCACCAGTTGTTTTCACTTTATTCCTCACTTATTTTCATTTACCGAATTGTTTTTTTTTTTCCGATTTCTCTGAAATCAAACACCTTTATTTTTATTCTAGTTCTCACCTATTTCATCACTCTAATTCTCCAAAAATGTCTCCTCCTTGACAAAGTCCTTTGAAATATTTGTCTAATTGTTTCTCCTTAATTCTCGCAATCCATCATTGAAAAATCTACAAAACATATTAGAAACAACTTCATTTAATATATTTTCCCAATACAAAAACAATTTATATTAAATGGAAAAAGTATAAAGACATAATAATCAATTACCCGTGTTCAGCTTGAGACCAGCCTCTGCTTTGCGCTGCACTTGACCATTATGCTAATTTCATGAGGTTGCGTCTGATTGACATGCATATCCAAATTATTGTCTTCATCATTATGATGAGCTTCATGAGGTTGTTGACTGACCTGCACATCCAGAATGTTGGCTTGATCATTATGAAGAGCTTCATGAGGTTGTTGATTGATATGCATATCTAGATTGTTGAGATTGGCTTGCACAAGTTGCATTATCCTTTTGATTGACTAGCATATCCATATTGTTGAGATTGGCTTAACCATTATGATGGACTTGCTCATGCAAGGAATTGAAGTCATCCTCGTGTTCAAAAAGCTCATTCAACATGGAACTAAAGTCATTATCCTCTTCAAGAAGTAAGGAGTCATCCTCCTGTTCAACAAAGTTCATCCAATATCTCATTGCCTCCTCATTAAGAATAGTGACACTATGACATTCACCTTCAAGAATTATGTTTTTCTGGTTAACTTCATCACCAAGTCTGGCATCAGCCCTAACACCAACACCAACACTTGCCTAATACTACCATAAATGCTACAAAAAAGAAATTGTAGCATGACATCAGAAAATTGGTGTGGCAGCATATTTCTTAAAAAAAAATTGGTAGTTACACGTCCGCATCAGTAGCTAAAAAGCTATATGTTTTACGTTGATCGGGTGGTAAAGCCAAACATCTCCTCCTTGACATGGCATGGGTAGCAACTTGTTCAGCTATTCTGGTCCTGACAAAGATCTTTGAAATATTTTTTCAACCGTTCCTCCTCAATTCTTGCAATCTATTAATGAACAATATGCAAAACATATTAGAAACAACTTCTTTCAATATATTTTCCCAATGCAAAATTTTGTTTAAATGAGAAACAAAATATAAAGATATAATAATCAATTGCACGTGTTCAGTTTAAGACCAGGCCCCTGCTTTTGCATTGCACTTGACCATTACGTTGAGCTTCTTGAGATTGCGCCTGATTGACATGCATATCCATATTGGATAGCACAAGTTGCATTATACTTTGCTAATTGGCTAGCATATCCATGGGCGGATCTAGGTAGGAGATTAAGGGGCAAGTGCCCCCCTTAAATTTTGAAATGATTCTTTTTTATGTTGGTCCTTTGACTCCTTTCTGCTCATGTTCACAAGCCTTGATGCTTGACACTATAAGTTTCTGTGGGTAGTAGACTATAATATTCTGGTCTAAAATGAGACTCAAGTGAGAAGCAATTATTAAGTTTACAGTTCTTCCATATTCTTGTAATAAGCTATGATCAAGTTGCAAACTTATGCAGGCCAAACTCTACAAATTCAGGTGCGGATAGCTTAGGCAATAAAAACAGCAGCTACATAAAAGGGCCTGTTGGACGACTTCACTTTTCCTGAAAGATCAACTCCATTCAACAGCTGTCATGCTTCTAACATTGTTAAGGTTGTAAATTACAAAATAGTTTTTGTTCTTGGGTTTTTGTTATAGTATTGTAACAAAATATCTATTTTAACTTCACCAGATTGGAAAGGGTCATTTTTTGGTTATCTATTTCGGTGGCTTATCTGAGAGGACACTATATGTAAAAATATGGTTGCAAATTTATAAGATAGATATATTAATTAAATAATTAAATCTACCATAATACATATAGATAGATTAATGTTACATTGTCATCTATCTAACATTTGTCGATAATAATAAAAAATTGTATCTATTCCCTTTTATGCTCGCTGTGTGTGCGGATATGCTCGCTGCCATTCCCTTTTGTTTTGGTAGTAAAATTCCTCTGATTAAAGCAATTGGGTATCAATTTGAGCCTAACTAATACAATGGCTTTATAGACCACCAGACTAGACTACTTAACATGCCAATAATGCTATGTTCTTCACAATTGAGAAATGATTCTCAATTTCCGTAAAATTCTATTCCTTCATAAAGGGGGACTAGTCTTTCTCGGCTCTGTATTAAAATGTTAAAATATTGTTTCACTGTACCAATTATTGTATGTAAAATTGCAATTATTTTACGAGATCTTGTATTATCATATTTCTTAATGTTGTCTTTCCTTTGTTCTAGGTGAAGAGGAATAAAGCTTCACATACCGGTATGTTTGACATAACAAAGAGTGTAAATAGGCCCATGATACTTATTGGTGGATAAGGTATGTACATCTTTCTTTTTACTAATAATTTTTAACTAATTTGGCATGTCAAACTTATCTCATAAAACACAACTAATATTCAAACAAAAGAAGAGATCCAAAACATATTAAGAGTCACAAAAAGAGTAATTCTAACGAACAACTAAAAACTTGAAAATCTAATATTAATTTATTATTTATTATTTATGTAATATTTATATTATTTATAATTCTTTTTTAATTTGAACATAAATTGAGTTTTACATTTTTCATATAAGTAAATTTAATTAGATAAGTTTCATATTTTAAATATGGAAAAGAAAATATTCAAGATTTTATTTCAAAATCAAACTTGATCATTATTTCGAAAAGAACATTTTAATTCATTTTAAAAACATAAAAAAAACAGATTAAACTTTTTAATAAAAACATAAATGTATTTTAGTCATCCTAATTCTAATTTATATAAAGATATGTTATTTTAATTTTTAGTTCAAAAATAAAGTAGACTAGCAGAAAAAGACAGACAGTGACTCTGACATTACAGCATAAGTGGATGAAACGAGAGAAGATGCCAAGGTGACACGCGGAGGATCATTCTCGATACTGTGTGCGTCGGGGGAAGGCGTGGGCCGTGGGACCCACTTGACGTGACATGAATATGATAAGTTGCATGGACCTGTCCCGTTAATTCTGTCGAGAATATATATAGAATTCATACACCAAAAATTTGTGCTGTAAACTTCTGGGCCCACCAACTAGTATCTAATCATCTACTGCTAAATTGTGCTGTCCAAGTGGCAGAACATGTTCGGTCTTGTGTTCTGTGTAACTTGTGTTTTGTAATCTGTAGCACATAACTAATAAGACCGTGAGAGTAGCAAGTAATGTCAGTGTGTTTGGCAGAGGGCAGAAAAATAAAATGAAATGAAATTGAGAATGAATATTTAAATTAAAATTGTGGATTAAAGGTGTGGAATTTATATTAATTTATTAACGTTTTATTTTATTTTACCTCTAACCAAACTAATATCATTTTAATCAGCCCAGGAATTGTAACTTATGGTATATTTGGTAAAAAGGAAAGAAATAAAGAAAAAATAAAATACGGAAAATAAAATAATTTCTTTTGTTTGGATTAAGAAAAAATGAAAAAAAAAGGAAAGTTGATTTATAAAAATAAAAATTTAAATTTTTTCTTCAAATTTTTTAATTCAAATTTTAAAACTTTTCTTTTTATCCACTCCCTTTCTCTCCTTCCAAACATAGGGTTAAAGATTTTAAGAATTAGTTATAAAAAAAAGGTTTTAACAATTGTATCCTTGGAGAAAAAATATGTTGAAATAATTAAATTTTTCTTTTAATCATATGTTCAGATACGGATATAAGGGGGGCCAGTGGCTCTCCCTTCCTTCAAATTGTTTTACTTATCTACTAGCGGAAATACATGTGCGATAGACACTATCGCGTATATATCTTTATATTTCTATTATATTATATTGTATATAAATTAAAAAATAAAAGCATAGACATCATCGTATATTTATTTTATTATTGAAAAATTAATTCTTATATTTATTTTTTTTAAAATACATTTCAATTTTTTGGAATAAAATTAAAATAAGTAGTGAGATAGTTTGGAATTTTAAAAATATAATGAAATGAAAATATTTAAGTAATATTGATTTGTTTAAGAAAAAGTTAAGAAAATAGTGGGATAGTGTGAAATCTTAAATTTAAAAAGATATTGATCTTTCTAAATAATAATAGTTAGTTTGTGATGTCCATGCTTAAAAGGATTTAAAAATCTACTTTATCCAATTTAACTTATTTCAATTTTAGATATTATTTGTTAATATAACTTTATAAATGAAATAGTGGAGAGTGATTAATGGATGGTCACAATATTAAGTGGTTCTAGTTTTAGTTGAGGGGTAAAATAATAAAATGAACATGTAAACTAAAATTTGTTCTAAATTTTGTATTGTTCATTTATACATGGTTTGTTTTATTTTAGTTTACTCATGAGAAGGTTGTTGAATGTATTTTTTAATGATAAAATGGTCTAAGAAAAGGAAAATAAAAAAACGATTATCAAAAATAATATCTCCTTTATCTATTAGTATAGATGCAATAATATTTTTTTAAAAAAAGTATCATTGATAATATATATTTAATAATAAATATACTAGTATAAATAATATATATTAGTTAGTACATAATAATATATAGCAATTAATAATATATGCTACTTCAAATAAAATAAAATATATTAATTAATACATCTGATAATTAATACATGATATAATTTATTATATATTAATCTTTTAATAATATATATTGCTACTAATTAATCAATCTTAAAGATATATATACTAATTAATAATTCTAATAAGAATAATATTTTTATATGGCTTTTCATTGATTGTTATTATCAAGCCTGATTATATTTTGTTTATTATTATAAGTCTTATTTATCTATTTATATATCTAATTATTAAAATTATATTATAAATATATTTATATATAATTGGTATAAAATTTGATGGCTTTTAATTAGTTATTACTATATTTGATGTGTTTGTTTTTATTGTGAATTATATTTAAATGTAATTGTGTTTGTGAGAAAAAAAAATTCAAAACTTAAAAAAATTGTACAAGTTATAAAAAAAATGTATTTTCTTTTGTATCATTTGAAATAAAAATCAATTTTAATTTTATGTGTAAACATAATAAATAATTTTATAAAAAAATATTATTTAATAAATATTTATTTGCTAATATATATATATATATATATAATTAAAATACAAAAAAAAATCAGCCACCTTTGATGATTTCTAAATCCGTCTTTATTGATACAAAATATTTATTAACTTTAATAATAAATATAATTTTTTTTACAATTTGTATTGCGTAAGTCCTAAAAAATAGTTGAGTGAAAATTTACAACAATACCATAAGAAGAACTAGCAATAAAACCAAGCATTAATTTTTCAAATGATATGACTTGATTCATATGTGTAAACCAATCAATAGCAACTATGTACAAAAAAAATTCTGCCAACTAATATTAATTTGATGAAGACAAAAATGAAAATATACCAACTAATATTAATTTGAACAATCACACTCTAACTTACACACACTCCTCGCCTCTCACAATTTCAGTTTCCCTTCTTAGTGTAATTTTTTATTTGAGATATACCTACTTTTAATTTCTTTCCCTCTTATTATATCTCTACCAAAAAAACATCAATTTAAACATCTATTTTTGTTTTCTCTTCTTCCTCTCAATTTCCATGTTATTTTTTCATTGCCACACAATGCATGCGTGTAGAGAAAAAATAAAATTTTCAGGACTATTTTCCTAAAACAAAATGGAAAAAGTAGTTAAATTTTTTATTTATAAAAATACTTATTTTTTTGCACTATTAATGTTTATTAACTTTAGATTTAATGCTCCATCTAGTGACATTTTAATTGTAACCGAAGGATATTAAAAAACATTATTCGTTATAGCTTGCATGTTCATCAAGTTCATCCGTGACGACATTAGTTAATTATTTTGATTATTAAAAGTGTTGAAGGGACAATTTGAATTTGAATTATTATTTCTCTTATATAGGAATAAATTGTTAAAATAATCTAGATAAAAATAAGTTTGAATTATTTTTTCCTAGTTTAAATTATTATTTCATAATATTGTGTGTTGTTAACATTAATTGTATAAATATATCTCATATAAGAGGTGACGAATGAGTGAATGAATGAATAAAGAATTATTATTTTAATTTATCTATATCTGATCTTTAACATGATATCATAGTCATGGTATCCTCCATGAAAATAATTATCTTCCGATGTCATAATAGTCTCTTTCTTCTTCACATTCCCAAACATATCTCTCTCTTTTTCTTGGCTTTTTTTCTCAGGGTGAGGTTATTATTTTTCATATTTACCATTTAGGGGCTGACGATTTTTTATTACCCAATAAGGGGTAAGTCGTGCCGTATAGCACGACTTCAATCTAAGCGTGGAATTTTTTTTTATTTTTTTTAAGTAAAGTCATATATTCTTTTATGTTTTTTCTTACAAGTCGAAAAAATATATCCAATTTTAAAGTCATATCCTATTTGGCAAATTATTTTAAAATGAAAATAATTTTTTTTGTAATATCTACTTAAAAGTCGTAAAGTTAAACATGATTTTATAGTCGTTTATGTTTTTACGACTTTAAAATCGTATTCATTTATATTTTCTCTTAAAAATCGCGAGCTACGAAACGACTTTAAAGTCGTTTGTGCCTGCACGACTTTCAAGTGCAAAAGCCATCCCTGATTTATATAGGTTATGACTTTCAAACCTATATATATATATATGTGTGTGTGTGTATTTAATTAATTTATTTGATATATTTTATTTATTTATTTAATCTTTGTTTTTTTTAAATTATAATTTTATATAAATATATGGATTACTAGTTTAAATATATATACATATAAGAGAATTTTTAAATTACTTTTGTTTGTTAATTTAATTTTTCAAGTATTTTTAGTAATTATAAATAAGTTTGTGTTAATAATTATAAAAGTAGGAAAAATTTAGTTTATTTTATTATTTAATTATAAAATATTTAAATTTATTAATTTGATTTAATATTTTGTATTTATTTAATTATTAATAGTTACATGTTTTTTAAGTGTCTCATTGTGTAATTATTTTAAAATAAATGTAATATGTCAATTAATTTTGTAAATTATTGTAGTAGTGTTAAAATTGTAATTTGTAGAGATTTTTTGTTTGATGAAAATAGTTTGGTAATAAATGTAACTTAAAAAATATGAATTAGGCTATATTTATTTTGATTTTGTTTATTAATTTTGTCAATTGTTATAATGTGAATGAATCATTTGGGATAATAATGTTAAAATTTTATTATAAGAATATATATTAACACAAAATATAAATTAAGTAATAAGAGTAGTTAAATGCTAAAAAAATGAAAGAATATCAAATAAAGATGAGAAAGTAAAACACACAACCAAGTACAAATAACATTAGTTATCAACTTCCTTGTATGGACAGTTACGACGATTGTGTCATTGACTTCTATATAATGAACATTTTTTTGGTCTATTTGGAATAGGTTCATCCATCTCGTTATATATACGAGTAGTCATTGACCTTCCCAATGTTTTTCATCGTTTTGAATCATCAGGCATAAAATATGGACCCAAATATTGAGGCCAGTTTTCCTTGCTTCCAAGGGAATGAAAATGATGTTCATAAACTTTTCAAATATTATCCAACTTGTATACATGATCAACAAAGTCATCGTAATTTAAGTTGCAACATGCGGACGTAATGCGAGGTAGCCATACGTTGATTTTCTTGCAACATGATATACACATCTTCAAAGAACCTATGTCCCGCCTTTATCATATACATAAATTTCATGCCATTAGTAACAAATGAATCATTTATTTTATTAAATGTTTCATTGACTAAGACAGTAATAGGCAATGCTCGGGCTCCTTTCAAAACAGAATTCATGCATTCGGCAAGGTTGGTAGTCATATGCTTATACTGTTTGCCTTCATCATATGCCTGAGTCCATTGACTTTTGGGGATTTGATCCAGCCAAGCTGCTGCTTGTGGAAAGTCCGAGTGCATTGCTAGCAACTTTGCCTCAAATCGCGGTTTCCTCAACTCGTATCCTATTAAGTAACACAAAATTATATATAAAAAAACCATGCATTTTAATAATATGCAATAAATTTTTTTTCATGAAATGGTTAGAATGTTACCCATGTTGATGACTTGTTTTTTAGATCCACATTTTTGAACTGTTTGTTAAAATTGGATGCAATGTGGCAAATGCAGAAATCAGAAGATACATTCTGTTCATGTCATCCAACTCGTTCTGATCGCAAAGCTGCTATCAAACTGGTATCCCTATTTGATATAATACACAAATTTGGTTGAGGTGTAACATGTCTCCTTAAATAATGAAAGAACCACATCCAAGCTTCTTTGCTCTCGCTCTCAACAATTGCAAATGCAAGTGGAAAAAGGTTTCTACTACCATCTTGTGCAATGGCAGTCAACAAAGTACCATGATATTTTCCAACTAAAAATGTTCCATCTACCTGCACAATTGGCTTGCAATATTTGAAGCCTTCAAATATTTAAGAAAGAAAATTCTTATTCAATTAACCAAAAGCCTACTAATATATAACTAATAAAATCCTTATTTAATTAACCAAAATCTTATTAATTTTTAAGTAAAAAAACCTATATTTAATTAACCAAAAAAACCAAGCAAAGTCGTGTCAATGGATCCGACTTTAAAGTCGTGTTGAGGTCCATGACTTCTAAGCTATAAGCATTGTTCCTCCATACTTAAAGTCGTATCCATTTTTGAGACTTTAAAGTTGTGTAAAGCAACACGACTTCTAAGCTTTGGGAGGCAATTTCTGTGACTTGAAAGTCGTCCAAAGCCACACGACTTCTAAGCTGTGGTGAGAATTTTTGCATGCTCAAAGTTGTGTAAAGCAACACGAGTTCTAACAGTTGAACCTTGTGCATGGTAGGTGTCCTGTACGTGACTGCACTGTTTTCATTTTGGCTTTGCATTGTATTTTAATTGAACTCGTGCAGCTCATGGTGGACATCATCAATGTGCACTAGATGAAAATCCTGATAGTTAAAGCTTAGACAAGACCACACAGCTTGCACATGAAAAAATCTGA
>CM023957.1:14989758-15082262 GCA_013407115.1 Glycine latifolia | reverse complement strand
TGCTCATAAGTCTTAAACTACAGCTACTGCACGTGGATATGAATAGTGGTAATTTGAACCGAGTTTGAATGCATTCAATAAACTCCAAATGTCTTCATGTATCATTATTCCCATCCGTTATGAATGCTTTGAATAAAAGTTTGGACAAGACCACACAGCTTGCACATGAAAAATCTGCTGCTCATAAGTCTTAAACTACAGCTACTGCACGTGGATATGAATAGTGGTAATTTGAACCGAGTTGAATGCATTCATTAAACTCCAAACGTCTTCCTGTATCTTTATTGCCATCCATTATGAATGCTTCGAATAAAGACCAAACCTATTGCTCATGAGGCTCGTGCTATATGATAATAGTGTAGCACATATGGTTTGGAAATGACCAGACAATGACACCTTCATGTACCTCGTGCTCGTGAATTGAAGACAAGTCTAAATATATTTACTCAAAACTTTGAATTTCACGTGAGTCTACATGACAAAGACCTTTGCATGTTAAAGTATTTTATATTAAATGAATAGTATATAATGCTTGGATTGGCACACACATCTTCATAATTCATATTTTCTACTCATCGTACAACAATACATCTGTCCCCCTTCAAAAGCTTATTTCATATTATCTACCTTCTCATCTTCTTCATCCTTTTTTCTTAACATTTGTTCCTAAATTCATATAATTGCTATTTAGTCTTTTAAAAATTTTGATATTTTTTAATAAATAAGTCATAACAGTAAATATTACTTGCAGTTCTTGTGGACACCATATGACACTCTTGCAATAAGGCCATTAATTAATAATGTAGACATATCTATGATTGTTCGTGCAATAGTCCCTCTTATATGTTATGCAATTGTGGAATGGCACCCAACAGACAGAGGCATTAGACAATTTGGAATGAGACAATATATTCCAAATGACCCACCAATCCTAGATGAACTCCACAACATAGATATGAGAGGTCGAATAGATATTTTTTGCCCTTACCATCATTGTCGCTAGATTCACGTTTACAATAATTGGAATGATTTTATTGATCAAGGTGATATTGACCACACTATTTTGTATGAAAATTCAGAATACATGCAATGGTATATACGTCGAACTAGACGATATATATCGCGTGAAGGGACACCCATTATTCAAGTTTTAACTTTACTCTTGTAATTTGAATAAATTATTTATTACTTTTAATATTCAATATATATTTCTAAATGCACAACTCTTAATTTACAGTCTCATGCTGGCCATCACCACCATCAATCACATGTTGAGTCCAATGTTCCTCCGATGCATGTTTTTGGATTTATGCCCCACTATCATCAAACACCTGAGCAACCTTTTCATCCATCAGTGGGTTTCTCTGGATACATGCTTCAAGGTTCTGAACAACCATTTGGGTTCTCAACATATGTGCCTCAACAATATTTCAAGTTCCCTCTACGTCAAATATTTTTGAAAGACACACGAATAAGTTTGGTACCACTTTCAACACTCCTCCATCAGCATATAACCCATCACCATCGACATCTTTTTATTGTCCATCATTACCTACCGAAATGCATGACATGAGAAATGATGATGATAACAATACCACCAATAACGATGATAATGATGACGATGATAATGATGACGATGATGGCCACGAGGATGATCATGTTCCTCACTACCAACAAAGACAAACATGTTATCATCCTAGAACAAGAGGAGCAAGAAGTGGTAGAACAAGAAGAACAAATTCATCAACAAATCCAGCACAACAAGAGGAACGACCAAGACACGTATCTAGAAGACCTCGTTGTGGGACATCATCCCACTATTAAATTTTTTCTTTACTAGCTGTGTAATTTATTTGAATTTTATTTTATAATCCTAAGTCTTTCAAATTATATTTGTGTTAATATTTAAAACTTTGTTTAAAAATTTAATTACCATTATTGTTCCTCCATGAGTAATTAACATAATCATATTTGTTCTAATTAATTAGCAAAATCAATATAATTTTTTTTTCATATATAACAAGCAAATATTATTACTAAAAATTTTTAATTTAAGAAAATTAACATAAAAAATTTATTACCAAATTTTACAAAATACCAAATATTTGTAACATTAATAATTAAAATATTTAATACATTCATTAAAAATTTTATGAATTTGGTAATATAATATATATAGGACGTATATTATATAATCAAGCTGTATATGTATATACATTAGATAATATATATATGTTACGCTTCAGGCTTCCTATATAAAATATATAAAGCATTGGAGGGCTTGCGCTCGAAAGTCGTAAATATCCTTTTGACTTTTAAATGTCTGTTAACAAAATAAAGGTGGATACACATACATGACTTTAAAGGAGTTAATAAATTTACGACTTTAAAGTCGTAAATACACTTCCGACTTCTAAGTTAAATTTTAAAAAAATTAATTAATAGATAAAATCAGTGAAGTCGTAACGACATTTACGACCTTACTTTAAAAAAAACAAAATAAAAAGTTGTTGATAATGCTCAGATTGAAGTCGTGAGAGGTGACACGACTTACCTCTTAATGGTTAATAAAAAATTGACAGCCCCTAAATGGTAAATATAAAAAATAATAACCCCACGTTGGGAAAAAAGTCCTTTTTCTTCCTACATTAGTATCTATATTCCACTTTTCTTTCTCATCCTTAACCTTCACCTTCTCCAATTCCTCTACAAATTATGATATTATTATCATGAATTCCATCTTTTCCTCACATAACCTTCATTCTTGAATCCTGGCTTGAATCCATTTGCACCTGATTGCATCACCAATCACTCCATTTTCTTTTCCCTTTCCTCTCGCTAAATTACAACCTTCCTTCCCTCGAAGCAGCCTTCCTACGTGAATTGATGCACTGTTGTGATGTCTCAATGCACTCGTTCTAAAGTCTCCACAAATCCGTTTGGAATCCTTGTTGTACCTCAGTTTTGAAGCCTCCATACACGTATTTCATTTGAAGGTCATTAATGTGAAGCTCGTTTCGCTATTCTGAATCCTTCACAGACCAGTCTTGAAGTCTATTGACCTGAACATGTGATTGTTCTAAATCTTTTCCTATATTTCAATTCTCTTTCTACATCATATAACCGAAGCGCTTGCTGTGAACTATCCTGAAGCACCTCTTGAACCTATTGCTGAACGAAGCAGTTCCTAAAAGAGTGTTTGAAGAAGCAATTGTCATGTTGGGCATGATTAATATTCATGCACCAACTTGAAGATGAGTGTTGAAGATAAAATTTGAATTTGAATTATTATTTATCTTAGATAGGAACAAGTTGTTAAAATAGTCTAGATAAGAATAAATTTGAATTATTGTTTCCTAGTTGAATTATTGTTTCCTAATATTGTATTTAGGTTGTTAAAATTAATTGTATAAATATACCTTATTTACATTTGAGAGGTGGTGAATGAGTGAATGAATGGAGAGATGAATGAATGAATAATAAATTATTATTCCAATTTATTCGTATATATTTTTTAATAAAAAAGAAGTTGTGTATTATTATTTTTATTCATTTTATCACTTTAAACTCGGGTCAAGTGGTCAAGATAATACAGCGTTTGGGAAGGAGGATTATGAAGATAACGTGGCAAGATAAGAGAAATATTTAAGTTTGGAGGAATCACCGTTAGGAATATTCCATTGATTGCACCGTCCACATCAATCAAAAAATTATATAAGTCTAAGCTTTCAGCTCCAACTAGATGAACCGTCGATTCAGAATCGCTTTCAATTAAAAGGTCCTTTAATTATATTTATCTTTTCTTGTTCTTCTTTTTAAAAGAAAAAACTAACAGGCTAGCATTATGCAGATTTGTGAG
The DNA here is from genome assembly GCA_013407115.1 of Glycine latifolia. Taxonomy (NCBI): domain Eukaryota; kingdom Viridiplantae; phylum Streptophyta; class Magnoliopsida; order Fabales; family Fabaceae; genus Glycine; species Glycine latifolia. The sequence goes on along the minus strand of CM023957.1, from coordinate 15,078,403 downwards.
GCACATGAAGTTGAAGTTTTTTTTTTAATAAAAAAAAGTGCCAACTTTTTCCATTTTGTTTTAGGAAAATAGTCCTGAAAATTTTGTTATGATTCCATCACCTTCTTGTTTTATTTTTTTTCTTTTGAGTTTGACTTGCTTTGATTTAGATGCTCATTCTTTTGATGGGGTTTATGGAAGGGAAATTGGGAAAGGGGAAAAAGAATACAATGTGGGTTTTATGCTGTTGTTGTTTTTCCTCTTTTTTGTTCCTTATCTTTAGCTGAACAATTGGGCTTATGGGTTTTCTTTCATTCTTTGGTTTTTCTTTTGCTGACACGATTCTGGTGGCTTAGGAATTATCATTCCTATACCTGCATTGAAATCGAAATTAGAATAACATTGCTTTCTTCCCTTCATTGCTCTACTCTGCTTTGAATTTGAAACTTGCGTAATATATGAATATCCTATTAGATAAATAATTAGGAAATCATAAACAACAAGTATAGCAGTGAAATAAGTTCAAATAGAATTATAACACATACAAAATTTATAATAATCAATTAATACAAAATATATAATTTAATAGTAGAAAGAGTCTGGATTGAGGCGTATCATGTATTATCCTTAGAGATAACATGTTCCATGTTAGAATGAATTAATATGCATGTGTTCCTCTCTCAAGATATGACAACATGTTGATCCAATTGAGTGTAACTAAATAATTCCAAATCAAAGAACATCATAAAATATATAGTTATAGTAATATAATATAATTTAAAAAATATAGACAAATGATATTTTTCTATAAATGTTATTTTCATCTCATCCTATTGCTCAATATCTAGGAAAAGAATTGAATGTGCACCAATCCAACAACTTACATAAAAAGACTAAAGACTTAGTTCAACACTATTCTAAAAGATATTGTTAGGAAATTAAATTTTCTTTGCTATATATTGTATTAATAATTATATTATGTTATTTGATATATATTAGGTAAATTAAAGTTTCAATTAAATATGTCTAAATCGATTCCTAAGTAAATATGAGATAAATAGGTGGATGTCAGTGTTGGACTAATTAGGTTTAATAGGAGTTTACTGACCCAACAATAAAGAAAAACATTATATATAAGATTATGATATCCAATATGTCAAATCAAGTTTTCTTTCTTTCTTTCTTTCTTTCCCATCCAGAGAGAATAACTTCGAAAGAGTGATTTTACTAATGAAGACTAAAGCTCATAAGGAAAGGCTAAAAGAACAAAAGGATAAATCACTGCTGCAATGGAAACATGTATGTTTTATTTGTTTAAGATTTTTTGATGATCCAATATGATGTTTCTGGGGTTTTATTGGGTGATGATTTTCACCATAAGAATTTAAGAATTAATTTTCCAACAATTGGTATCAGAGCCATATCATATTGAATTATCAAGAAATTAAATGATTTGCAAAAAATTTTATTTGAACTCTGCTTCGTAGGTTTCTTGTATTCATTACGCATTATGCGTAAGCAAGTTTGTAATTTTAACCCTTGTTTTTGTGAACGAGAATTTTCTTTCATACCCATATTCTATTTTGGGTATGTTATTAATTTTTTGTTAATCTTACCGTGCATTTGAGGAAAGAGTGAAAAGGTGTAGTAGACATACGCGTTTTGGTTATATGTATATATATTATAATGAAAAGCTGTCTTCACTTTATGAAAATACAAAACGCGAACAATTTTAAGAAGATACTTTTTTGCAAAGTTATTAAAATCGGATCGAACCAGCCGGTTGGACCGGGAATCGATAGCATAACCGATCCGGTTCTGCTATTGAACCGAACATGCAGTTGACTTTGTCAAAATCGGTCAAACTCGGCCAAAACCGGCAGTTTTCAAAACCCGGACTGGGTTGCACCACTTTAGTGGAATTGAAGAGAAAAAGAAGCAAAACTGCAAAAGAAAGGAAGCTGGAAGAAGAACCGGAAGAGGAAGCACGGATCTAAAGCACCAAAATGAGGTTGAAGATTGAAGAAGCACAAAAATAAGAAGCATAAGGGTAGCCCATTGAAGATTGAAGAAGCACAACGGCAGCAACGCACAGAAGATTGAAGAAGCACAAGGAAGAAGAATATGCTGATTATGTTCCATTACTTCCAAATATATATGTACGGTTTTTTATTTGGGCCAAGATTCATTAATTTATTTGCTTTTTGCACCCCCATTATTGCTTACTTTACTCCTTGTGCTCATTTTTTAAAAAAAATCTGGATTTATGTTTTAATTTAAGTAGCTTTTGTTTGCACTCTTTTTTTTTTATTAATACACTTTACTTATGTTATTAACTTTAATACTTCAATTTTTATTTTAAATTTTTTATTATACTTTTCTTAATCAAATAATATTAGTTATATATTTATATATAATATAATTTAAATTTTTTGAATATAGACTGGGTCAAACCAGGCCAATTAGTGACCCACCAGTTGAACCACTGACCTACTACCTAGACTGGATCAATGACCGAACCGGTTTTCACAACTTTGCTTTTTTGGTTATTGTGTTTTCACTTGATGATAACATTTATTATCATATATGCTTTCAATTGATGATGATGATGAATTGATATTTTGAAAGTTAAGACGGAAAAAAAAATTTGTGTGTTTTACAGAAAATATAAATATAGATATATGTTGTGTTGTGTGAATTTTTGGTAATGAAAACATGTACATAATATTGCATTAGGATATGTTATTGGCAAATAATTTGCTGAATTTTTTAAATTTTTTTATTTAAAAATATTATTGTCAACAATTAAATGATAATTTGTTATTAGGAATGACATTCAATCCATTATGATAAAGTTTGGGTAATTTTATTATAATCTTATTCAGAAAATTGAGAGCAATAAAAATAAGGAAATTAGAAATTTAAATTAAATAAAATAAACCTTTGGTTTATGATTGTTTTATTTAATTATTATTGCTTTTAATTGTCTTGTATTTCATAATAAATTTATTGAAACAATATTGTTGCCAAAGTAACATCTGTTTTGAACAATTCCTTATTGTGAAGTATAAAGATGAATGTATTTGCTATTTACGCGAATAATTAGCGGCCCAAAGGAAGATTATTATTTGGCCAAATAATATATATGCATGTGGTGATAAATATGTGACGATTATAAATATTTCATGTAACCAGTAGTTAACTCAAAGGAAGACTATAGCTTGATAGGATTTATTGTTAATGTTTTATTACTGTGTTGAGAGTACCACTTACATATTGATATTTTTGGTCCAAAGATCAAGTGTTAATGTTGTGCTAGGTGTCTTGTAAATGAGCCCATGTTGCTTTGGATTATTTGTTAATGTCATGTATATGCATTTTGTTTTAATTATGCATTTGGTATGACATGAATGTTAAATATGTTATCTTATTTGTTCTCTACACAGTTTCTGTCACTACTGTTAATTATGTTGCTCAAGTGAACATGATTCCTATGTTAAACGAGATAAACTTTAAATTATGAAAAGAGAATATGAAAATTATTTTTGATTGCATGGATCTAGACCTTGCGCTAAAGATGGAGAAATCTACCTCCACTCCGGAAAATCCAAATTTGGATTACATAGAGAAGTGAGAGCGCTCTAACCGCATGAGTCTGATGATTATGAAACACTCCATTCCGGAGGTGTTTCAAGACTCTATTACTGAGAACACTGATGTTAGGAAGTTCCTCAAAGAAATTGAGCAATATTTTGCTAAAAATGAAAAAGCGGAAACGACTAACACATTAGCAAAACTCGTAACCATGAAGTATAAAGGAAAGGGGAATATAAGGAAGTACATTATTGAGATGTCTAATCTTACTGGAAAACTCAAGGCACTAAAGTTAGAGCTATCTGATGATTTGCTTGTGCATTTGGTTCTCATTTCTCTTCCTACAATACATAAAAGGATAAATGGACTCTTAATGAGCTCATTGCTCACTGTGTGTAAGAGGATGAAATGTTTCAGCAAGAAAAGACTAATAGTACTTACTTAGCATCAACATCTCATAATAAGAAAACGAAGAGAGCTAAGGACACTGTAGATGAATTACCAATGCTGAAGAAGCAAAAGAAGCAGGATAAGGAATTTACCTGCTATTTTTGCAAGAAGAGTGGACACATTGAGAAACAGTGTTCCATGTATGTTTCATGACGTGAAAATAAGGGTAAGACTCTCACTTTTGTATGTTCTGAAGTTAATTTAGCTTCTGTACCTAAAGATACTTGGTGGGTAGATTCTGGTGCTACTACTCACATAAGTATGTCTATGAAGGGTTACCTATGAAGCCGACCACCAAATGATGTTGAAAAGTACATCTTTGTGGGCGATGACAAGAAATTTTTAGTAGAAGCTATTGGGAAATTCAGATTACTATTAAAGACTGGTGTTTATTTGGATTTGATTGAGACTTATGTTGCACCGTCATTTAGACGGAATTTGATTTCTATTTCTAGTTTGGACAAATATGATTATTTTTTTCCTTTGACAATAATAAAATTAGTCTTTCTCTAAATTCAAATGTTATTGGTATTGGTTCTTTAATTGATAATCTTTATATGCTTAATACTATTACTTTTGATAACGAAATTTTTCACTCTAGTGAGCGAGGTACAGAGCAAAAATTAAATGAGAATTATGCTACTATTTGGCACAAGCGCCTAGGTCATATCTCTAAATTGAGAATTAAGAGGCTTATGGATGATGGGATTCATGGATCCCTTGATATGAATGATTTTCAAGTTTGTATTGAATGTATTAAGGGAAAATAGACAAACACAAAGAAAGTAGGTGTCATCAGAGCCACTGACATCTTAGAACTAATTCATACGGATATTTGTGGGTCATTCCCTACTGCCTCTTGGAATGGTCAACAATATTTTATTACGTTCATAGAAGATTATTCAAGATGTGATTATCTATACTTGATTCATGAGAAGTCACAATCTCTGGATGTGTTCAAACAATATAAAGTAGAAGTTGAGCTTCAATTAGGCAAGAAAAATAAGGCTATTAGATCTGACCGTGGTGTTGAGTATTATGGTAGATCTGATGGATAATGAGAACAATGTCAAGTACCATTTGCTAACTTGATAAAGGAATGTGGAATTGTCCCACAATATACAATGTCAGACAAACCTAGCATGAATGGTGTTGTAGAGAGAAGGAATATGACTCTTAAGGATATAGTGAGAAGCATGATTAGTCATTATTCTTTACCTGAGTCACTTTGGAGAGAAGCATTAAAGACTGCAGTTTATATCCTTAATAGGGTTCCAACTAAGGCAGTGACCAAAATCCCCTATGAGCTATGAACAGGAAAGAAACCTAGCATAAGGCACTTACATATTTGGGGTTATCCAACTAAAGCAAGGCCTTATAAGCCTAATGAAAGAAAGTTAGACTCAAGAACTATTAGCTGCTATTTTGTTGGATATGTTGAACGCTCTCGGGGTTTTAAGTTTTATGATCCCACTACGAGATCAATTTTTGAAATGGGAAATGTGAGATTCCTTGAAGATGTTGACTTTGAAAGGGAGGATAAAGTAAGAAATGGTGTCTTTGAGGAAGAGAATTTTGTTTCTTTTCCTGACGTTGTCATCATTCCTGACGTTGTCTTCATTCAAGATGCAACTCCAGTGCAAATAATTAATGATCAGGCTTTTATTCCTGACATCTTTCCAGAACAAGACAACAATGAATTTCCCCAATAGTACCTATGGAACAAAGTCAACAACCTCAATAAGTGTCATTAAGAAGATTCACTAGAGATAGGAGAAGTGCAATTTCAGATGATTATATTATTTTTCTCCAAGAGAATGATAATATTTTAGGCTTAAAGGAAGATGACCCAATCAACTTCCAACAAGTCTTAGATAGTTATAATGCTCATAAGTTGATTGATGTTATGAAGGATGAGATGAAATCCATGAAAGACAATGACGTTTGGGATCTTGTTGAGTTACATGAAGGTGTGAAACCTATTATTTGTAAATGAATATTTAATACCAAAAGGGATTCAAAAGGTAATATTGAAAGATATAAGGTTTGTCGTGTCGCTAAGGAATGTATAGACTATAAAAAGACTTTCTCTCAGATTTCTTCGAAAGACTCTTTTAGGACAATTATGCCACTTGTGGCTTATTTTGACTTAGAGCTACATCAAATGGATGTTAAGACAACGTTTCTCAATGGCAACATTGATAAGACAATTTATATAACACAACCAGAAAACTTTGTTTTTGGAGATCCAAAGTTGGTTTGGAAATTAAAGAAACTCATTTACGGTCTCAAAGAAACTTCTCATCAATGGTATCACAAGTTTCATCAAATTATAATCTCTTATGGTTTTGAGGTGAACATGGTGGAAGATTGTGTATATCATAAATCTAGTGGGAGTAAATTTATCTTCCTAGTTTTATATGTCGATGATATATTACTTGCCAACAGCGATATAGGCTTATTGCACGAAACCAAACCAAGAAATTTTTCACTAAAAATTTTGAGATGAAAGATCTTGGTGGCGCCTCTTTTGTATTAAGAATACATATACTCCGAAATCGTTCTCGAGGTATTCTTAGGTTGTCACGAAAGAGCTATATTGAAAAGATTTTAGAAAGATTTGGCATGAAAGATTGTGCATCAGGAGATACACACATATCTATAGGAGATAAGTTTAATCTCGAACAATGCCCAAAGAATAAACTTGAGACAATGGAAATGGAAAAGATTTTCTATGCATCAGTTGTAGAAAGTCTAATGTATGCTCAAGTTTTCACTCATCCTAACATAACATTCATAGTGGGAGTATTGGGCAGATACTTGAGTAACCTATGGATGGATCATTGGAAAACAGCTAAAATGGTTATGCGTCATTTGAAGAGAACAAAGGATTACATGCTCACATATCGGAGGTCAAATGAATTAGAGATCATTAGGTATACTGACTTTGATTTTGCTAGATGCCAAGATAGTAAAAGATCCACGTCAGGTTATGTCTACACATTGGCTGTAAGAGCTATTTCTTGGAAGAGTGTTAAGTAGACAATTGTAGCTTCCTCTACTATGGCCGTTGAATTTGTAACTTGTTTTGAGGAGTCCAACCATGAAGTATGGTTGCAAAATTTTGTCACAGGGCTATGTATAGTATGTGGTGTTGAAAGACCACTAAAGATTTATTGTGACAATAAGTCAGCAGTGTTGTACTCCAACAATAATAGAAGCTTTTCAAAATCGAAGCACTTCGATATATAGTTTCTGGTTGTTAAAGAAAGAGTTCAAAGCTATTAGATTTCCATAGAACACATAGGGACGAACTTCATGCTTGCAGACCCGCTTACTAAAGACTTAGTGCCTAAGGTCTTTCACAAGCATACTGCTTATATGAGGGTTATTTTGTTTGATGACACTATGGTTTAGTAGGAGTTCTTTATGTTGGTGTTCTATGTAAAAATATTTATATGTTTATTTTCTGCAGAATAAAGATTTTGATGTTATTTTCCTTCTGAATGTGTAATTTTTGTGTTTGTGTTTTTGCTTTGTGTATGCAAAAAAATTAAGGATTGATCTCATAAGGACTAAAGAATGACTAGTAGGAAATAGGCATGGTAGAGATCACATTGCATGTAATTTTAATGTCACTCATCCATACTTGATCTATGTCGTTGAATATATTGGTGTCATAATCATGGAAGGTTTAGTTACACCGAATAGTGACAAAAGCCGTCATGATATCATATTAATATAGGAGATGAACCAGATTGTATTTGAGAAGGCATCTAAGAACAAATAGCATACAGTTACACACTAAGGATATATGATATAATTATCTCAGGTCGATATGTAGCCCAAGTGGGAGGTTGTTAGGAAATTATATTTTTTGACGTTATTATGTGCTACATATCATATTAATAATTATATTATGTTATTTAATATATATTGGGTATATTAAAGTGATCAATTAAATATGTCCAAATCGATTCCTAAGTAAATATGGGATAAATAGGTGAATATCGGTGTTGGGCCAATTAGGTTTAATGGTTAATGGGAGTTTATTGGCCCAACAATAAAGAGAAATATTATATATAGGGTTATGGTCCCCAATAGGTCAAGTCAAATTTTCTCTTTTTCTTTCCAATCTAGAGAGAATAATCTCTAATGAGTGATTTAACTGAGGAAGACTAAAGCTCATAAGGAAAGACTAAAAGACTAAAAGAACAAAAATATAAATCACTACTGCAATGGAAACATGTACGCTTTATTTGTTTAAGATTTCTTGATGGTTCAATATGATTTTTTTGGGGTTTTATTGGATGATAATTTTCACCATAAGGATTTAGGAATTAATTTTCCAACATATATGAATAAAGAGATAGGGTAACTTTAGAAAAAAGCTTATTGGAAAAAAAATATATACTTTTACATTTTAAATTATAAGAAATATTTTCCAACATATCCTTGTTCCCTTATTTGAACTGAAGCAATGTTTTCCTTAAACAAATTAATTTAGAGAAAAGTCACGATAGTTGCAGGTCCTAAGCAAAAGCCAAAACCTATGTGCATTGAGTTTTGTGGGATGATTTGCGTAAAGATGAGAGAAGAGGTGTTATGTGCAATGCTACATCTTTGGCTTGGATTGGTTCTCTTCGGTTCTGAAAACCATGAACCCGAAACTTGAACCAATCAAGTTGGAGTTGATTACACTAAAAATTAAACCATTAAACTCGACCAAAGTGAAAATATAAGATTCGTTAGGTGATTAAGAAGAAGGAAAAATAAGAAAAGTTACATATTTGATTTTTTCTACCAACAAAAATTAATAAACTTAATAATTATCATTTCTTGATAAATAAAACTAGGTCCGGGTGAGTTTGGATTGCTCGAGTTGGTAGGTTAATCCATACTTGCATCTTTATTTAGAAATCAAGTTGAGTTTTACTATTCGAGTGAAAATTAATGAATGTTTTTAAATCTTATGTCCTCATGCACCTATTTACTCTATGTTTCCACTTTTACAATTGTTCAAAGAGAAACTTGGGTTTGAAGAAAATTTGATCTTGCATAATAGAGTTATTCGTTTAAATGCCACTTACGGGTACATGAAGAGTATACACCTTTTACTCGACAAAATACTTCAATAAAGAAACATACTAACACACAAAACCAATTTAGCTCGTGTAGGAAGGCGAAGACAGAAACTCTAACCAGACAATCTTGCATAAGATCGATGACATGTACATCATTGTGTACAAATAAATTTATTCTATTTTTTTATAGAACAAATGATTCTATTCTTGAGCACTTAGCACGACTTTGAAAGTTACAAATAATTTGTACATCTAGCATATATCTATTTCTTTGTTTTCTATTTGGGCATTGTTGGCCTTATTAAGTAAGAGTATCTTTAATACTAGATTTTGAACAAAGATTTTAAACTTAAGATCTGATTTTCACTACATTTTTCAATAAAGGAGGTCAAAAGATCTCCAACATGAAGAATGAATTCTCTTAGAAGAATCCTCAAGATTGCACATTGTTTAAAAAAGAATAAATCTTTTCCTCTTTCTCTTTCCCTAATATCTCAAAATGAGATCTATCATTAAAAAGAGAGATTTTCAATCCTATATGATACTATAGGGTCTACCAAAAAGTGGTATAAAATCCTAATTTAAGATCTATCACTAAAGATGTTTTATCCACAAATATAGAACTAAAAACACAACATAAAACAATATTTTAACTATAACTCAATTTATTATAAAATATATATACATAACTCAATTTCCTTTTTTTGCAAAAACACAAAATAAGCATAGCAAACTATTTTGTGATTCCGTTTCGGATCTCCTAAACAAGAAAAATTCTCCCCGTAAGCGTGGCCAAAGCAAAATCATGTATGCACTACTAGAAAAATCGCTTTCCACATCAATTATTTTAGACTTTTAACATCGGTTTTTAACCGATGTTGAAACTACAGACATTAAAAGTATCAATGTTAACATCGATTTTCAAAAACCGATGTTAACATAACCATACAACATTGGTTTTCTTAAGAAAACTGATGTCGTCAAATAAGAAATTAATAAAAAAAATGTAAAATATGTAAAATCAACATCGGTTATGTAGTAGAAAATCAATGTTGTAAGTACTATTCCACATCGATTTTCTACTACATAACTGATGTAGAATGCTATTTGTTTAAAAAAAATTACAACCTATTCTTTTGATGGTTTCTGACCCTTATTTAAAAGATTGGTCAAACTCCACCAAAAGTTATAAAAATAAACTACGAAAACTAAATATATTATGACATATATAAAATTAAACAATCAGCTCTTACAATTTTAGTCGAGTGAAGAAAATCCAAAAAAATAGGGAGCAATCATAATGGGTCAATCAAAGAAGCAAGTCTATTAAATTATCTTAATCTCAGATCCAGAAATAAACTAAAAAGATCAGTGAAGTCAGAATCCACACTATATCAATATTCTTATGACATTAAGCATGAAAATAACCTATATAAACTAGGAACCTTCATGAATTGCATAGTTGATAAGTGTCATATTTCAGTTAAAATCATGTTTCAAATACTGACACTTATCTTTCGATTTCAATAACTTTGTCTATAAACTTGCCCTAAAACCTAGTTACATAGTATTTATTACTTGTATGAATGTTGTTTTTATATTTCGGAAGATTAATCCAATCATGTTTTGTATTTTGATAGGTTCTGAGGCTTCCGAAAAAGCAAAGCAAGCAAAAAGGGCTTAACAAGCAAACTTTGGAGGTGTTACAAGCAAAACAGGCCCAGAACTCGTCCAGGCCCATGACCTTTCTTCATCATTAAGTCTTTAACTCGCTCAAGCGAGTGGAACTAGTGTTATTTGGTCACCCAGGCGAGTGGAGTCTTCCAGAAAGTTGTTTTAACTCGCCCAGGCGAGTGACTCAAGTGTATTTTGGTCGCCTGGCCAAGTGGCATCAGCAAGTGGACATTAAGCTCGCCCAGGTGAGTAGAAACAGGCAAAAACACTCGCCTGGGCGAGTGGACTCGAGTAACCAACCTTCCTATAAATAGCCATGTACCCCAAGGAGAAAAGACACCCCTTTCATTTTCCATTCTTCATTCTTTTTTTGTCTTAAGCTTGTTCCTTAGCTTAGGAGGTTAAATAGTAGTAGTAAGTAGGTTAGGAAAGTGAGAGAGGTAAGGATTAGTGTGGAGACTATGCCGGAAAGAAGCGGTGATGGGGCCCTTCATCAATTATTCTCTTGAGGAGGTTCTCTCCATGCTTGGTTAGTTTCTCTTAAAGAATTGGATGTAATCTTCTACTCTTAAGTATCTCTTTTAATATATATTTATGCATAAGTCTTTTCTATTTATAATTGGTAATTTTATTCCATTCTTAATGCTTGATTCTACTTGATCACTAGTTTCATGAAATTGGGTTCTAAGTTTAACTGGGAAGTACTCTTAGAATTTGAACTGAATAATTTTACTATTTACATTACGTTGCTAGGGATAGAGCGTAACGTTTAGATTGCAAATAGCACGCGATTATGATTTTAATGCTAGGTTATTTACTTTGTATGTGAGGGATCAATATTCGGTAAATATCCTTAAAACTCGATTGCGAGGGATCGATTTGAGGTAAATTAATGTGTGCATCAATAATAATAGAAAATGATTTATACATGGTAATATTAATTGGATACTGAGGGTATGAATGATGAAATCCAATCCTATGCTTTTCTTGAATTAATTAAAATCATTTGATTAGCTTCCGTAATCTTTCGTTATTTTCGTAAAACCATCAAAACTTCAACCATACTCGTTGTACATAACTATTAAACTGTTAAGTTTTATTTGGAAAAACTGAGTAATTCAAGTCCCTGTGGAGACGAACTTTTATAAATTTTGTAACTTACAACGACAATTGGTACGCTTGCCAATAGTTTAACAATAGTCAGCTTTACATTTACATATTCCACTGGAGCAGGAACCTGGAAAATGAAGAGAACAAGAATTAATAGAAGGAAAAGTGAAAATTATGTTGTGCCACTAGACAGAAGGTTAGAATCAAACAAGTTGTGTTAAAGGCCTTGATGTTGAACATATAAACTTCAAATAACTTTTGATAGAAATGTCTGATTGAGGCGTACCTTGTGTCAAAACGCTCGAAATTCAGAGGAGAAGCCCAGGGTAAATCCCGAAGGGGAATTGGTCAACTATTTTTTTTTTCCAAAAAATGTCTCTAACTAGGTGAAAAATAGGATTCAATATTCAATCACCAGTGAAGCGCTTAATCACCAGTGATTTTTTCATGTGTTTCTAATTAGGAAACAATCTAAAACTAACAACAATGGACAAGAGTGGTTCAACAATGAAATGACATACAACAATGCAAAATTATGTTACAATAATCTAAAACTAATCACATGAAAACATTCAAGATGGCACCATCCACATTAAATAAAGGGATGCTACAACAAGTAAAATTCAGCACCCACATTAACATCATTCAAGATGTTAAAGCGATAAGACTTCATCGTCTATTCCACCAAAAATGAAAACTAAAAAACAAACTCCATCACAGTTATGGGACATAGAGTGAGTGAAGAGAAAAGGAAGTGAACAACGATGGCAACCACGGTCTCAACCAAATGAAGCCTTCTACCTTGGAAATCCATGGCAGTAACATAAATAGTGAGTACGAAATGTGAGACTAACATAAACAGAGTAAAAGAAAAATGCAGAACCACCAAGCGTACCTGAGCTGCGCGAGTGAGAGTGAGACTGAAATGTGAGTTGCAAGCGACAATGGAAGCGCCACCAACAACGACACCAAGACCGTCGTAAGAGTGAGAGTGAAGGCTGAGAGAATGCGAGCAGTGAAGGCTGAGAGTGAGGGTCAGAGGCGCGAGAGTAAAGGGTGTTTAATTTGGGGATTTAGGGTTTGGGGGCCAATGCTTTTATAATAACAATAACAATAACAACATCGGTTTTCAACAAAAAACCGATGTTGCTATCTCCTGCACAACATCGATTTTCATTAAAAATTGATGTTAACATGTATAAGTTAACATCGATTTTCCAAAAAACCTTAAAACTCGATGTTAACGTGTACATGTTAACATCGGTTTTCCAAAAAACCGATGTTAATCAGATTCTCTTATTTACAAATTTGTCACCACGTTTTCGTTAACATCGATTTTATCAATAACCGATGTTAACTTAGCAATGTTAAAACCCATTTCTCTAGTAGTGATGAGGAGTGTGCGACTTTGTTGAAGTCGACACCTTGATTGGTCCTAGCATACTAATCTTGTAATGAAGATGTAATTATGATAGGGGTTCTTTGCTTCTAAAAATTTAAACATGCATTTATCTTAACTTTTCTTAAAATTAAATCAAGTGTTTTAGACTTGCATCTTATTCATTTCCATTTTCTTTTTTAGTAATGAGTAATGACATGTGAAAAGAATAATATGAAAGTCTCAACATTTGCATTGCAATTGCAATTATTATTTGACCTCTAGCTAGCATCCATTTGCTTTACTTAGTCAATGTTTAATTATTTTCAAGAAAGCAAGTTACTACCGTACGTATAGTAGATGAGCTGAATTAAATGTCCACGTGCTTGTAGTTTTCTGTTGTAGCCATGCAGGAACAATTGATTTGCAAGACTTCTTGCATCTTTTAGTGAACGGGATAAAATATAATTTTAAAATTTGTAATAATAATTGTAATCGAACTTAAACAGATTTTTTAAAATAACTTTTAGCACAATATAAATATAAACATAAACATAGAAAACATCATCGATCATTTAATAAAAATTAATGAACTTTACATAGCATTGCACTGTACAATTTTCTCATTTAATAATTACAATGATAATTTTTATTCAATAAACAATTTTAACAAATTACAATTTAAACATTAAAAAAGATATATTTAATTAACCTACTTATCGTGATATATAATGTATATAATAATAAAAAGAATCATTTTGTTTTTGGCCTACAGTAGAAAATAAAGAAACACAACAGGAACTAATTTCCAAGTTATCTAGATAAGATGCACCAACTCCAATCTCTACATAATTCTCGAAAGGTTATATTTTTAAAGACAATTTAGACGAAACTTGTATACGAACTAGTCTTATTCAAAAGGTGACATCTATTTCAACCAAATACAAAATTAGTAAAAAGGAAGAAAAAAAAGTTGATAAAGCAGAACATGCGTAATCTAATCTAATATTATATACATCATATCTAAAATCTTACACTCTATCGAATACCAAATTATCCTTGACTGGATAATTTGAGAAAGACAAAAAGTTAATATAAACATTTTTCTGCCGATCAAAAATGTATGTATATAAACGTTATTCTTCAAAAGTAAATCAATAATTTCAATTTCGAATAATATAAAAGAAAATTATTTCTCTCTCTGTATATATATATATATAGAGAGAGAGAAATTGTTTCATTTTTAAAATTAAGAAAATATATAATATTAGAATAAATAATGTAACATAAGATATTGCTTATATTAATAAATAATAATATTGTATAATTCACTTTTAAGTAAAAGTGACTTGTAAAAAACTAAATATTACTTTCACGCTTTTTTTTACACAACTTTCACGCTAATTGCAACGAATTGGTATATTTTTGTTTGTTTGTTGAAATACAAAGGTACAGATGTACAATAAAACTAAAAATGTGTAGGATAACTCAAGTTAACTGGTAACCGTTAATCAGTTCTTAAACCATTCTAAACAAAATCAGGCGCAAACTTCGAATACCTGAAAACAATTAATTTTGGCGTAAGGCAAGAGAGTTCCCTAATTGATTAGCTTTCCGCAACTCATTCATCCAAACAATTGTTGATTTTTCATAAAAATAGTATAATTTGGGTCCTCTCTTTTTAGAAAAAATATATATTTAATTTTCATATTTTAGAAAATTTATAATTTTGATCCATGTTCGATTTTGTCTATATTTTATTTTTTTATTTTGATCTAACTGAATCATAAATTTAATATATTATTTAAGTTATTATCAATAAATAACTTATGATGATATATTTATTTAATTAAAATATAAGAAAAAAATAAAATATAGGTACAATTGAGAATTAAATTAATATTATAGATTTTAAAAAAAAAAATAGAAGAAGTAAATATCTCTCTTAGGATAGAGACAAAATTACAAATTAAACTAATGAAACTAAAGATGTATTTTAAAATACTTAATTCTCTTAAGTACCAATCTAATGTAAACTCAATAACGCGGTTAGGAATGGAACCGCCCTTCTAACTCTACTATTAACTGTGTTATAAAAATCTACTAAGTCAAAATGAACTAAGTTATTCTTTAGATTATCTATTATGACTATTGTAAATAATACTGAAAAAAATACCTTCAAATGGTTAGAAAATAAAATAAGTTTGTTATGCTATTTGACTAGCTATGACAAAAAAAAACCAAAGAAATAAAGAAAATATAGCAAGAAGAATGTTAAAATAAGAAAATATTTACCCAGGACTTTAATTTTTGGTTGAACAATATGAATGAGTTGTTATAAAAAATTATATTAAATTCGATTGATATAAATAAAAAAGAAAGAAAGATAATATATTTGTTGGTATGAAATATTGAAACACATGTTCTTGCTTGATATATTTTGAAAAATAGAATATTCAAAATCAATATATTGACTGATATGAAAAAAATATATCTTGACTGATATATACTTTGAATAAAAAAAGAATATTCAAAATTAATACAATACATTTTTATAAAAGAAAAACTAAAATATTTATTAAATTTATTAAATGAAAAAGAGAATAAGATCTTGAGTTACATAACATTACCTGTGGGCTTGATTAAATACTATTAACGCTTGGTTGATTCAACAGTAGGAATATTCAAAATGAGGTAGTGAACAAGTTTCTTTTTTTGGTCAGCAGGTAAGTGAACAAGTGATTAATGGTTTGACAAATATGAGCAGTACTATTCTCTGTCAAGAAATTTCAAAACCAAAATCTTCTCTTTCTTGTTTGGAATGAAAAGAGGAAAAATCAAGTAAAAGGAACCCCATGTGAGGCAGTTGACTAAATTGGAAAATCCTCGATTTAACAACAGGAATATTCCAAATGATACCCAATGATTCCATTTTCATTTTTCCATATACAATTGTAAAAAAAACTATGAATTTAAAACGCAGTAATTTTGTTGATTTAGTCATTCTCAACACGGTATTTTCATAATTAATGATACCTAATGCATTATTTTTATTATTAAGATTGTATAAGAAGACTAACAAATATTAATTTATTATATAAAAATAATTAAGTAAAGAAAAAAATTACAAGTCTGAATATTTTAAGAATAATTTTGGTAAAATATTATAAATTATTATCAAATTCAATTTTCTTAAAAAAATTGTAAATTAATTAAAAAAAATCTCATATTTAGATACGGAAGTAGCAATATAGTAAATTTTCAAGATAATTAAATAAAAAATTAATAATTTTAATTATATTAAATTGTGTATGGGTTCTGCCGCCATACAAAAACACGAGTTCGCCGTTGCCGTTTCTAACTTTACTCTCTCTCTCTCTCTCTCTCTCTCTTTACCTACAAAATCCGCGTAAACCCAAGTTTCTCTCTCTACCCTTTTTCTTTCTACCAGCTTCTACCTCCGTCGCCGTACTCACTCCGATGCCAATTTTCTGAACAGGCTTCCGAAGAGGGTAACTTTCTTTTCCATCTGCTTCGATTTGTGTTCATTTTTCTTTTAAAAAACTTTGTTGTGATTCCATTTCCTTCTTGATTTCTCTCTGTTTCTTTTTCCCTTTTGAGTTTGACTTGCTTTGATTTAGATGCTCATTCATTGATGGTGTTTTATGGGTGGGGAATTGGGAAAGTACAATGTGGGTTTTGTTGTTGTTGTTGTTGATCCTTTTTCTTTTGTTGAACAATTGGGCTTGTGGGTTTTCTTTCTTTCTTTCTTTCTTTCTTTCTTTTTTGATATTTGATCTTCTTGATTTTGTTTTTTTAGCCTGCTTTGATTCCGAGGTAATGGAAATAAAGTTGTAATTTTGGCTTCCGTTGTGTGTTGATTGGATTATGTGATGTTGATTGTTCTTTATGTTTTAAGTATTTTTTTTCATCTTGCTTGTAATGGGATAAATCCAAATTCAAGGTTAATTTTTTTTATTTCTTTGATTACTCGATATGTTGTTTATTATTTGCCTTTTTGCTTCATATGGCTCTAACTTGTTTTTGAAAGGTCTTCGTCAATAATTACGTAAATTATGTCTCTTTGTGACACCTGAGCTCATAGCCTTCATTTGTTAATTGTCAATTATTGTTTCTGACATACAAGTGTTGGAATCCTTTGGACTGCAAACATTATTTTAGTTTTTTCCTCATCTTTCTTTTAGTTTTTCTAAGACAACTTTTTGTTTTTTTAGTTAATCTACCATGCATTATCGGAGGGTTGAATTGTTTATTATTATTTATATATTGTGGTGTTTCAATTTGGTTGGAATTGGAAAGGTTAAGATGGTTTTGATGATATATATTTCAGGTAAGTTCGAGCATCAGTACTGTGCTGTGCTGCCTTACCTTCATTTCCTCCACAATGGGCTGCTTCCACTCAAAGTTACCAAGGAAGTTTCCGGCACAGGAGAATACTGTTAATCTTGCTGCGGAGACAGCTTGTAAGTTGATTAACTTTTCCAATGAATTGATGCAAAGCTGTAATTCTTGCACAATGATATGTGATGGTTTCATCGAATTCTATCTGTGTGTTCGCATTAGAGGAGTTGTTTATTGTGAATTTACTTTTGGTCTTGCTGGATGAATCTTATAAGTATTATACTAATGATAAAACTAAGTTTCATGATTTCATCTGTAAGGGCTTTTAATTATGTATGGTATGTCTCCTGTGCCTGTGAGGTTTTTCAGACGGGAAAGATTGCCTATTTGTAACAAATAAAACAAAGTTCACTTTGTTTGGTTTATTGTTAAAAGTAGAAACAGGCACTTCCCTTTGGTCCTACCCATTCGTATTCTATCTTAATGTTGGCCACATTAAGGGAAATGAAAAGACCATTCTTCGTCAATATAGATGTATTTGTGGGTATATAAATGTAAGGCAATAATTAAGAAAAATTGTATTTCTTCTGTATTTTGTGAAGTAAACTAAACTCAAGAAAATGTTATTAGGTCACTTGAAAAATTGAAGAGATTCAAGACCTGTCTTTTCTGTTGAATTAGATTCCATAATCTTGCATTAGTTTCCATTCTGCCACTTTGCTACAAAGCTCTTCTCTTTGGAACACACAATTTTAGACCTATGCATTTCAGCAAGCTCTGCAAACAAAATTGAGAGTTGTCAGTTTATAACTACTTTATATGTGTCATTGTCTCAGTTGAAATGGTTGTGATGGTTGTGTTTGGGACTTGTTACCTGTCAATTATTTAGAAGAATGTTTCCATCTAGTGATGCATTTGTTATAAAATTGCTGTCTCTATTTCTCCATATGTTAGTTTTGTAGTTTAAACTCATGTATCAATTTCTTGTTTTCCACTTCCCAGTTACTGTCAGTGAGGTTGAAGCACTGTTTGAGCTTTTTAGGAGCATCAGCAGTTCTGTTGTCGATGATGGACTGATAAGCAAGGTACTACATATAAAATACCCTTTTATAAGCAAGTTACTACCTAGGAAATACCTTCTTTTTTCCGCATAAGTTGATCTACGATGATTGTTACTCTTTATTGTTTCTATCTCCACTCATTCTCTGTGAAAAACTTAGTTATATTCTGACATCTATCTTGCAATGGGTATTTTGTTATGAGAAACTGGGCCATATATTTGCATTAGTAATTTTGTCAAGAATTTAGTCCACACATAGCTCCGGTTTGGAATTTTCCAATTAATCAATCATGTGTAATATGAAGATAATCGGTTGTTATTTTCTCAATGATGTTTCCATGCCTGAATGATCTTACAATAAAATATCTGTTTTCTTTTAAGTTTTTCTTTCATATATTTGATTTTTGGTTTATTTATTTTTTGTTTGCTAATGAATTTTTCATATTATATTGTCCACAAATCTAATTCATTATCCATGTGGGGTGATCTTTCTTTACAGGAAGAATTTCAATTGGCAATCTTCAAAAACAAGAAAAAGGATAATCTTTTTGCAAATCGGGTACACATCACACTTTTCTTTCTTTATAGTAATGACTATGCCATAAATGTTTATGTTCCTGGCAAACAACTGTGAATGACTGTAGACTGGCCCAAAAGTACTTTTTAGATCAACAATTTGCTGTGCAAGTAGGCTATCAAAGAAATTTGTTGTTTCATGAGTCATGACATTCTTTTGAAAGAAACTCAATTAATTAATCCTTTTAGTACAACCTTGTAATATATTTATTGGGAAACCATTTGCTTCCATCCAGTTTTTGTCAAATTTATACATGCAGATTATTTTTCTCATCTGCAGGATTCCTTTTCAAATAGAAATCAATTTTTGATTATTGCACTTGAGATTGAATAATTGTGTGTTACTTATATGAGCACACAGAGAATATATTTATATTAACAAGTACAGAAACTAACCTATCATATACAAGATGTGAGAATATTATGTTATATACATTGTACTACTCTAACACTCCCCCTCAAGCTGGTGCATATATATTGTGAACACTCAGCTTGTTACAAATATATTCAACTCGAAGACCTCTAAGAGGTTTAGTGAAGACATCCGTGAGTTAATCATTGGAGTTGACAAATGCTGTTTTGATTTCTCTTGACTGAATCTTTTCTCGAATGAATTGACAATCGATCTCTATATGTTTGGTTCTCTCATGAAACACAGGATTAGATGATATATGCAGCGCAGCTTGATTGTCACAAATGAGTGTCATGGGCTGTTTTTGTTTACAGAGATAAAGCTCTCTAATCAACTGTTTTAACCAGATTAGTGCGTAGGTAGCAACTCCCATTGCACAATATACTCAGCCTCAGCACTAGATCGTGCGACAACAGTTTGTTTCTTACTCTTCCAAGAAATCAGGTTCCCTCCAAAGAAGATACAATAACCTGAAGTAGAGCGTCTGTCCGAGGGTGAACTTGCCCAATCGGCATCTGAATAACCACAAATTTCTATATGTCTCTGATCTGAATATAATAAGTCTTTCCCTGGTGCTCTTTTGATGTACCGGAGAATCCTAACAGCAGCTTCCCAATGAATAATATCACAAGAGGAGTCAAGGAATCGACTAGCAACACTAACAGCAAAAGAGTTATTTGGCCTATTCACAGTAAGGTAATTGAGCCTTCCCAATCAACCTTCGATAACGTCCAGGATCAGATGATGGCTCCCCCTGTTTGGGCAATAATTTGATATTAGGATCCATGGGTGAATCAACTGGCTTACACCCCAACATACCAATCTCCTCTAAGATATCTAAGGCATATTTCCTCTAAGAAGTAACAAAGCTTACCAAGATCCTTTGTCTGAAATTGACTAAACAAATATTGTTTTAATTGGTCAATCTCAGCTTGATCACTTTTGGTGAGAATGATGTCATCAACATAGACTAACATATAGATGCACTTATCTGGAGATGTGTGCCTATAAAATACAGAATGATCAACCTCACTACGGATTAAGCCAAAAGCCTGAATGGTAGAACTAAAACGGCTGAACCATGCCTGAGGAGACTGCTTGAGGTCATATAACGACTTGCAAAGTCTACACACTATCCCAGACTCCCCCTGAGCAACAAAGCCAGACGGTTGCTCCATGTATACCTCTTCCTGTAAATCACCATGAAGAAAAGCATTCTTAGTGTCCAGTTGAAAGAGTGGCCAGTGACGAACAACAGCGAAGGCATGAAACATGCAGACAGATGCCATCTTAGCGACAGGGGAGAATGTGTCACTATAGTCAAGGCCAAAAATCTGAGTAAAACCCTTGGCAACTAAGCGTGCCTTGAAACGGTCAACATGGCCATCAAGCCCAACCTTGACAGTAAAGATCCACTGACAACCAACTATAGACTTCCCTGGAGGAGTAGAAACAAGGTCCCAAGTGCCATTCGAATGAAGAGCGGTCATCTCATCAAGCATCGCTTGGCGTCACCCTGGATGGGAAAGAGCTTACCTGTGGTCTTAGAAACAAAAACATAAGAAAAACGATCATAGCTCAAAAAGGTAAAGAGGATAAGGGTTATGAGTAGTACGTATACCTTTTCTTTGGGCAATGGGAAGAGCTTTTGATGAAGAGCCGAAGGGGAAGAGTCGACAGGAGAAGGCGATGAATCAGCAAGGGGCAAGTCCACAGAGGGCACAATATAACGATGCTGATAGGTGAGAAAAGGGCGATCCTCAGGGATGGAGGCAAGAGGTCGCTCCTCTGGGATAGAGTCACCAGCAGCTAGTACAGACAAGTCAAGAAAAGGAATAGGAAGAACATGATCAACCTATGACAATTGAGATTGGATAGAATGAAAGGGTTTTGATCAAGAAAAGTGACATCCGTAGAAACAATATAACGCTTAAGATCAGGAGAATAACAACGATAACCCTTTTGAAGATGAGAACAACCAAGAAAAATACACCTAAAGGCTTTGGATGTTAACTTGTCCTTACTAGGAGTGAGATCATGGACAAAACAAGTACAACCAAAGACATGTGGGGATAGAGGATAAAGAGGAGCATCTAGAAGCAATAGGTTATGGGGAATGTCATTATTAAGCACAGAGGAAGGCATGCGGTTGATGAGAAAACAAGAGACGAGTACTGCATCTAGCCAGAAGTGAAGAAGAACATGCATATAAATAAAAAGAGTCCGGACAATTTCAATGAGATGTTTGTTTTTGCGTTCAGCCACCCTATTTTGTTATGAAGTGTGAGGCCAAGAAATTAGAAAAGTCAAGAGAAACATATTCCTTATCATTATTATCACTACTTAAAATACAAATAGAGGAACCAAATTGAGTATGAACCTCAACAGAAAACTTTTAATAAATGGAGAATAACTCAAAACGATTTTTCATTAAATAAATCCAGGTACACCGGAAATAATCATCAATAAAAGTAACAAAATACCGAAAACCTAAAACAGACAAAGTACGACTTGGACCTCAAATATCTGAATGAATAAGAGAAAAGGGAGCATCAATTCGTTTATTGACTCGACTGGCAAAGGAGGAACGTGTGTGCTTCCTTTGCTGACACGACAAGCAATCTAAAGACCGAAGACCGAATAAAAAAGGAACCATCGTCTTCAATTTGGAAAGACTTGGATGACCGAAACGACTATGGATAAGTTGTGGAGATTCTGTTAGAGAGCATGCCATTGAAGGACGAGGCACAACTAGATAGTAAAGACCTCGTGACTCAGCCCACTCCAATCGTCTTCCCCGTACCCGGATCCTGCACAGAAACAGAATGGTTAGAAAAGGTAATGATACAAGTAAGGGAAATGACCAATTTACTAACATAAATTAAGTTATAAGGGATGTCAAGAATGTAATAGACAAATTTCAAGGTCAAAGAAGAGGTCGGATGAGCTTGTCCAATCCCACGAATAGGGGCTTGAGTGCCATCAGCAAGGGTAAAGGAAGGTAAATGATCAGAATAAGTAAGAGATGTAAAGAGTTCCTTATTACCACAGAGGTGATCGGTAGCACCTGAGTCAATTATCCAAGGACATAGTGATGTAGAATGAGAAACACAAGCAATAGGATTACTAGTATCCGGAGCAGAAGGCTGAGGCGAAGGCTAAGGAGAAGCCTTTCTGAGAAGAGTCTGGAGTGCAGCATAGTCTGTAGGAGAGAGAGAGACAGAGAGACTGAACTAGATGAAGCAGTATATGATTGAGCTACATTTGCAGCATGAGAGGGTCGCAAGTGAGGATACTTCATTTAACAATACTCCTCATAATGACCAAGTTGCTAACAATGATTATAACGAGGTCTCTGACCACGTTCGCCCTAGCCGCGACCACGTCCACCATTCCCGCGAAAGTCATTACAGGAAACAAGAGTAGTGGAATCAACAACAGAAGATGAAGCAGGAGTAGGCATTAGTTTCTTATTGAGATTCAAAAGGCGCTGATAAGTCAAGTGATAAATTAGGATCCCCACTAGTCAAGATAGTGTCATGGAGATTATCATACTCCTCGGGGAGACCAAAAAGAGTGGCAACAATAAAGAGGCGCTCCACTTGTTTCCTATATGCAAAAGCATTAGTAGGATAAGGCAACATATCCAAGTATGCCTGCATCAAAGATCGACTTTTGCCAACATATGTCTCCATTTGAATGTCAGATGATTTGCGCAGATCTATAAATTGAGAAATGATAGAATAGAGTTGTTGAATGTCATTAGTGTAGAGGTGTTTAGCTTCCTCTCCCACTTCATAGCATGTTTGAAAAGAATAGAAAATTTCCAGAATGAGTGGATCAATAGACTGCCAAAGAATGCTTAGAAGCTGTTTGTCAACCTTTTCCCAATCAAATTTTTCTTCCTTAGGAACATCAATAGATTGAACTGTGAGATGTCGTCCATGGCCCTGTCCAAAGAACCAGACACGAATAGACGTGGCCCAATTCTTGTAGTTAAAAGAACCCTTCAGTTTGAAGGAGGTAATGGAGATGATACCTGAGGAACTTTTGGCAGAAGATGAGGCTGCCATAATGAATGCAATAAATAAATAAAAAACTGCAGATCTGAAAGGAGTAGACAAACTGAATAGTGTTTACCGCAGTGTGAACAGTGCTTCTGGCAGCGTGACCAGTGTTTTCGGCATTGTGAACAGTGTTTCCGATGTGAACAAATGTCTCAAGTGGCGTGGACAGTGATTCTAGCGGAGTGAACAATGAAATGACTCCGACGACGTGAACAGTGTTATCCGGTGATGGTGGCAGAAACAAGCCGGAAAGACACACAACAAGGAGACCTAAGCAGTGGGCTTGGGGTTTTAGCGGAAGCGAAAGGTCCCAGAACAAATAACTCTGGTACCAACGTGAGATTGAATACTTGTGTGTTACTTATATGAGCACACAAGGAATATATTTATATTTACAAGTACAGAAACTAATCTATCATATACAAGATATGAGACTATTATATTATATATACTGTACTACTCTAACAATTAAAGTACTATTAAAGTATGTAAATGCAATCAATGATATGTATGATGGGGCTACCACATGTGTGAAAGCTTGTAATGGAACATCAAGGGATTTTCTTATCACGGTAGGTGTACACCAAAGTTCGGCTCTTAATCCTTATCTTTTTGCCTTAGTGATGGATGAACTATAAAAAAATATTCAAGAGGAAGTGTTGTGGTGTATGTTTTTTGTAGATGATATTGTGCTTATTGATGAGACCGAAGACGGTGTTAATAGGAAACTTGAATTGTGGAGAAACACTTTGGAGTCTAAAGGATTCACGATAAGTTAGAGCAAGACTGAGTGTATGAAGTGTGAGTTTTTGCTGGGAAGAGATGATGATCAAGATCCTGTGCATTTACTTGGTCAAGAGGCACCCTAGAAAGATGTTTTTAGATACTTAAGATCAATTTTGTAAAAAGGTGGAGAGATTGATGAAGATGTAAATCATAGAATCAGAGTATGGTGGATGAAATAACGGAGTGCATCCGGGTTTTTGTGTGTGCAAAATTATTCTTAAGCT
Source organism: Glycine latifolia (assembly GCA_013407115.1). NCBI lineage: Eukaryota > Viridiplantae > Streptophyta > Magnoliopsida > Fabales > Fabaceae > Glycine > Glycine latifolia. Next base: position 15,053,647 of record CM023957.1, on the reverse strand, counting down.
AAAAGAAAAATTCTATAAAACAACTGTTAGACCTGTAATGTTATATGGAGCTTAGTGTTGGCCAGCACATACGCAATCTGAACATAAAATAAGGGTAGGAGAAATGACGATGTTAAGGTGGATGTGTGGTTACAAAAATGGATAAAAGATAAGAAATGAAGATATTCGACAAAAGATAGCAGCAGTATCGATAAGTGAAAAGACGAGAGCATAAATTGAGGTAGTTTGGACACGTAATGAGACGACTTCTGGATGTTCCTGTAAGAACAAGATTTTGTTACCAGGAGTTCGTCACAAAAAGAGGTAGAGGTAAACCAAAACTTACCTGGGAAAAGATAATTAAACAAGACTTAATGAGTAAAATATAGATTTGTGGAATGTGTGTCTTAGGACGGAATGGAGAAAAATTATAAGTTTGGTGGAGGGTTAGAACCATTATTATCTCTATATTCCAGATTGGTCCCTTTTTAGTTCTTTTCCTCTTCATTTTCTCCTCCTTCTTTCACCCTTCTTTTCTTTTATCTTATTTTTCTTTTCTTTTGTTTTATTTCTCTTTTTTTTCAACTTTTTTTTATCTATAATTGTATTCATTTACCACTGACCCCAATTAATTTGAATTAAAGGTGCTCTAGATGTTATTGTTGTTGATGTACTACTCTAACAATTGCTACTTGTAAATATCTTAAATGTCATTTTATGTCATTCTTGTGTGGCATCTCTACGAAGTAATCTTTCAATTGACTAAATATCCATTGATATGCTACGTGCAGATCTTTGATTTATTTGATGTCAAGAAGAAGGGAGTCATTGACTTCGAAGACTTTGTGAGATCTCTCAATGTTTTCCACCCAAATGCATCATTAGAAGACAAGATAGCTTGTAAGTTCAAGTTCAAACCCTTAACTCATGATTTATAGAAATTCTTTACTGTAATCTAAGTTTAAGTTGTTCTGATACATTAGGTTGGTTTGGTATCTTGTTTCAGTTTCATTTAAGCTCTATGATTTGCACAATACTGGCTTTATAGAGCGCCTTGAGGTAGGATGGTGATTCTTTATTCATGTACCTTTCATGCAAATAAAGTGCTTTTCTTTTTATCGACAAATGTTAGTTGTTAATTGTTAGTTTTTTTTGTTAGCAGGGAAAATCAAATCCCAGACCTTTCCCTCCCTACCTTCTCTTTTACCACCAAACCAACCTTATAATTGTTAGTTGTTGAAGTGCTTATTGCTACAAATACAAATACAATAAGTGCTAACCTACACGTAGAGATAGGTCTTTGATGCGATGTGATGATTCATTTTGGTTTGGTGTATTTTGTCATGGCATCTATCTTCAGTGTTTGTGCACTCCTATCCTATTAATTTTTAGTGGGCTTATTAATTTTTCTTTTTTGTGATTTCCAACAGGTCAAGCAAATGTTAATTGCACTTCTTTTTGAGTCGGATATGAAGTTGGCAGATGATGTCATAGAAACAATTCTTGACAAGGTTAGTTATGCTTATAGAATTCCTAAATAATAGTAGATAATTTGTCTGCTGCATTGTGAAAGAAATATAGTTTATTGCTGCCATGTTGTATCTCCTATATTTTTTTGGCATCAATTATCACAAATAAAATAGAAGGCTTAAGTTTGACATCGTATTTTTATTATTGTCCAGACTTTCGTGGAAGCTGACCTAAAGCAAGATGGGATAATCGACACTGAAGAGTGGGAAACTTTTGTTAAAAAGAATCCGTCACTATTAAAAATCATGACCCTACCTTATCTGAGGTATTGTGTAGAATTAATTTTATGGTAGATACGAATCTACCTATTTTCATCCATATTTTGAGATTTTAATTATGTAATAATTTGTTATTCTTCTTTAAAATGCAGGGACATAACAACATCTTTCCCAAGTTTTATTTTTAACTCTAACGTGGATGAGATTGTTACATAAAGTACAAAGCTTTAGGTTATGTGATTGGTGGGAAAATTGGATGTATCAAGCACTGAGAATGGAATAGGTGCCATGCTTGATTAGTTAGCCTTACTCCGTAAAATTGTAAATGACGTTTGCATTGAAATTTTCTAGCCACATCTCGAGTTAGTTCCTGTTTGGAAACCCTTTATTTTTAAGGGATATTTTTTAGTATAGAATTTTGAAATGAGTTGCAATGAAAAAATAACAATTTTTAAAACCGTTTGTCATGAACGAATTGCAATTCACAATTTTTTTCTTTTTTTTTCTCCTCCTTTTTTTATTTTATTTCTTTATTTATTTTATTAATTTTCTCGTATCTATCATTAAATTCATTTACAATTGAGTCCAATAAACTTAAATTAAAGATGTTATTGATGTTGATACAATTCAAGAAAAAAAATCTTATCATTTATGTTATGGATGGGAATCTATGGATGGGAATCCAAGACCTCAAATTCATGAAAAGTGTATGATAGTAATATCAAATTTCAGAACAAGTTAGAAGAACACCAAATTAGGCTTAAAAGAACTTTTAGAAACAAATTATGGAATTTTACACATAATTACAATGTTGAAGGGACTACAAATAGTCTTAGAAACAATTACAGAATTTTGTTACGGTAAACTATTTTTTTTAAAAAGTAAAATAAAAAGGAACACATTCTAGAAGATGTAATTTTCTAATCTTTATATATATACAGGAGAAGGGTGGGAATATTTTTGGAAGATTTTGAAAGAAAATCAAATTTATGAGAAGCATTTCAAAAATCCATTATGAGGTGCATTTAAAAAACATTTCCAAATTAAAAGGTGGATTAAAAATTGTCGATAGGTTTCATTTAATGAAAAAAAAAAGGCGTTGCAAACTTAAAGGATTCATTGTAAAATTAACAATAACATTAAGGTGGAAAAAAAGTGTCGTAGACCTAAAAAATTGTGTTTTTTGCTCAGTTACATTAGATAAGATTCATATGAGTTAAATTATTATTTAATCAATGTTAATTTAAAATTTATTTTTTCTTCTTTTAGTATATGAGTTAAATGCAATCATATATTTATAAAATAAATTTAATTATCTAAGAACTAAATATTAAATATTTTTTATATTTTATATATTAATATTTATAGAAGATTTGTACGTAGAATTAATATACATGAAGTTAAGGAGACTTTAAAAAGGATGAAAAGTAACAAAGTTTTGGGATCCAATGATGTCTCTATTGAAGTGTGAAGATGCATGAGAGATATGACAATAAAATGGTTGACTAATCTTTTCAATAAGATTTTTCAAACAAATAAAATGTGTGATGCGTAAAGGAAAAATATGCTTGTGCATATTTTCAAAAACAATGAAGATATCCAGAATTGTTCTAATTATAGAGACATTAAGCTTGTGAGTCATACTATGAAGTTATGGAGAGAGAGTTATTGAACATCGCTTAAGGAGGGAGACTAAAGTTTCTGTAAATCAATTTGGACTTATGTCATAAAGATGTATCATGGAAACTATTTTCTTGATGCAACACTTAATGAAAATGTATCGAGAAAAAGAGAAAAATTTACATATGGTGTACATAAATCTTGAGAAAACATACGATAGGATCCCAAGAAAATTCCTATGATAGACTCTTAAGAAGAAAAAAATATCATTAAAGTATGTTAATGCAATCAAGGATATGTATGATTTGGCTACCAAATGTGTGAAAACTTGTAATTGAACATCAATGGATTTTCCTATTACGGTAGGTGTACACCAATGTTCGACTCTTAGTCCATATCTCTTTGTCTTAGTGATGGATGAACTATTAAAAAATATTCAAAAGGAAGTGTCGCGGTTTATAATTTTTGTAAATGATATTGTGTTTATTGATGAGACCAAAAACGGTGTTAATAGGAAACTTGAATTATGAGGAAACACTTTGGAGTCTAAAAGATTCACGATAAGTCAATATGAAGTGTGAGTTTTACCTGGGAATAGATGGTGATCAAGACCCTATGCATATACTTGGTCAAGAAGTACCCAAGAAAGATGTTTTTAGATACTTGAGATCAATTTTGCAAAAAGGTGGAGAGATTGACGAAGATGTAAATCATAGAATCAGAGAAGGGTGGATGAAATGACAAAGTGCATATGAGTTTTTGTGTAATCGCAAAATTTCCCTTAAGCTAAAAGGAAAATTTTATAGAACAAAACTGTAAGACCTACAATATTATATGAAGCTAAGCATTGACCAACACATAGGCAACATGATCATAAAATAGGACAGAATGTAGAAAAACTATAAGTTTGATGGAGGATTAGACCCATTATAATATCTATGTTCTAGATTGGTCCCTTTTTAATTCATTTCCTTTTTATTTTTTTCCCTCATTCTTTCACCCTTCTTTTCTTTTGTCTTATTTATCTTTCCTTTTTTTAACTTTTTCATATCTATCATTTGATTTATCTACCACCGATCCCAATTAACTTGAGTTAAATGTGTTGTTGATGTTGATGTTAAACTAATCTTTATATATATAAAAGGAGAAGGATAGGGATATTTTTTGGCAAAAAGAAGGGGATGGGTGAGGGTATTTTTGAAAGAAAATCAAATTTATGAGAAACATTTAAAAAATCCATTATGCGGTGTATTTAAAAAACATTTCCAAATTAAAAGGTGTATTAAAAATTGTTGATAGGTTTCATTTAATGAAAAAAAAAAAAAGCATTGCAAACTTAAAGGATTGATCGTAAAATTGACAATAACAATTAAGGTGGGGAAAAAACGTACCATAAACCTAAAAAAAGAAGAGAAACACGTTTACTTCTTTTTAAAATAATGTTGTTTTTTGCTTAGTTACATTAGATAAGATTCATATATGAGTTAAATTATTATTTAATCAATGTTAGTTTAACTATATAAGAACTGAATATTAAATATTTATGAGGCCAGCAGAGGCTCGAAGAGATAGAGGCATTCAGAGAGGGCGGGGGGTTTGGATTTTAGAGATTCAAGCATCATACTTGCAATCAGATTGCGACAAAGATAGGGTACAAAGTGTTGAATATATATGTTATATATATATTAATAATAATATGTTCACATACAAGCCCAATAGGTTATTGTATGGTTATATGGGCCCATATGGGCCGGAGCCCAATAACTTACTATATTACTAGGGTTTTCCCTACGCTGGAGGTAACACTGTTGAGCATTCCAAATTCTGATGCCTCTTGGTGTAATACTTCAAGCACCCAACACTAAACCTTTATCTCTCTCAAAGCCTTTACCTCCAACAATCTTGAAGTATTAGCTTCATGTATCGGATTTGAGCAAGTAAGGTGTTGTTTCGAAGATCTCATCGAGAGGAACTCAAGGGTGTGATCACTTTCGTGTTTCGACGGAAGGATTGACCGGGATCTGAGATTGAAATTGTGCAGCCGCAACTTTTGAGGCTAGATCCTGGAAATTTCAGCCACTTTCACGAGTTGAAACTTTGTGGGTTTTGTTCTACTCATCGAGACGATCGTTTTGAGTGGTCGTGGGCGTAAAACGGAGGTCAGACGAAGGAGATATAGCCGTTTGAAGTTTCTGCAGTTTTCCGACGAAGTTTCCGGCGGACTGGTTCATCTTCTCCGGCGACTGGTTTGTCTTCTCCGGCAAACTTTTCCGACGACCGACGACTTTCCAGCGAACTTTTCCGGCGAATTTTCAGCAAGTTTCCGGCGACCTAAAATCATTGTTCCTAAGGTTTTTGGGCGTTCCGGATCCATTTTTGGGGTCAAATTTGACAAATTTTACCTCTACAGTGCTATTTTGAAAAGTTAGAAGGTTTGATATACTTTGGAGGACTTAAAGGTGCACTATTTCTAACTCTTTTACTTTGATTAAAATGGCAAAATATAGCTCCTATGATATCATAAAGCTTAAATCTTTTGATAATCTATTTGTTGATCTTGTGTTGAGTAAGCTACCTGCTAAATGAAATTCTTTTAAGACTGATATGCATAGACTAAAAGAATAGATGAGGCTGGATGAATTAAAAAAAATGTATATTCGTATTGACGATAAAAACATTTGTAGGCAGAGTTTGGAACAAGTAGGACAACAAAAGTTAGTTGCCAACTTAGTTTCACATTCCTATAAATATTAGAAAAAGTCCAAGCCACCAAAAAGTGAATCCTCTTCACAGTTAGAGGCCAAAAAGACTGTCTTCAAAAAGAAGAAGAAGGGCAAGTGGCATAACTGTGGAAAGTGAGGTCACTGGACAGCAGAGTGTAAGCTACCAAAGATGTTAAAGAACAACACACCACAAAATGAGTCTAATACGCTAATTAGTGAACCTGAGCTTCAACCCTTCATTGAAATGATGAATAATGGAAAGGCCAGTGTCTCTTTTGAGTGATGGTTGGATAGTGGTGTTATATGTCATACAACAAATGATGAGAATTTACTCATTGAGATCATAAAAGTGAATGACAGCGTAGAAAATTGTAATGGTAGTAAGGCAGTGGTGACTCATGCTAGAACTGCTAATTTTGATGTTTTCTTCAGGTAAGTTACTAACTTTGAAACATGTTAAAGTAGTACCCTTACTTAAAAGGAATTTAATATCTATGAGTTTACTTGATAAAGCTGGTATGCCTTTCAACTATAAATGATAGAGTAACTTTATCTGTTAACTTATGTTACTTTGGTTGTGCATTTATGATCAATGGCATGTATAGATTGAGTTTAGATATTGATAGCATAAACAATGTTAGTTCTACTTTGATTGATCCAAAATTATTACATAATAGACTTGGACATGTGAACTATAGGAAAATGCAACATTTATCTAAAACTCACAACATTCCATTAGACACTTCTATTCGATTTGACAAATGTGAAGTGTGTGCACAGACTAAGATCACTAGAAAACCTTTTAAGTCGGTTTCTAAAAGCACAACACTTCTTGAGCTTATACATTCTGATCTTTGTGATTTTAAAAACTATGTCACCAAAGGGGGACGGAAGTACCTAATCACATTCATAGATGATTTCTCTAGATATTGTCATGTTTATTTGTTGAAATCGAAAGATGAGGCTTTTGAGAAGTTTAAGGTTTTTAAATCTAGAGTTGAAAATCAACTTAATTTAAAAAATTAAGAGGTTTAGGAGTGATAGAGGAGGAGAATATACAGTGACTGGGTTCAAAGAATTTTGTGCTTTGGAAGGCATAATACTTGAAACTACTGCTCCTTACTCACCCCAATCAAATGGTGTTGCAGAGCGTAAGAATAGAACTTTAATTGAAATGCTAAATTCTATGTTACTTACAGCTGGAATGCCTTCCTCCTGTTGGGGAGAAGCTGTTTTAACTGCTAATCACATCTTAAACAGGTTGCCGCACTCTAAATTGTCTAAGACACCTTATGAGATATGGCACAAATGTCCTTGTAGATATGATACCCTTAAAACTTGGGATTGTGTAGCCTATGTAAGGATACAAGATCCTAAAAGGCCTAAGGTGGGACCTAGAACAACTACTTGTGTATATCTAGGTAGTGCAGAAGATAGTGCTGCAAATAGATTTTTGGATCTATCTACTAATACAGTGATAGAATCTAGAGATGCAGAATTCTTTGAATACAAGTTTGTTAGAAATCTTGACTTGAAGGTTTTTGGATCTACAGATATGATTTTAGAATCTCCTGTAGAATCTGTAGCTTGTCCTTCTGACACTAATCTCACACAACTGACTATTGAACCAATCCCAGTTAGAAAATCTACAAGAGATAAAGTTTCTAAGAGTTTTGGTGACGACTTTGTCACTTACCATATAAAGGGTGATCCATTCTCCTACCAAGAAGCAATGAGATCTAGGGAATCCTTACTGTGGGTAGAAGTCATAGATGATGAAATGAGTTCTTTGCTATAGAATCACACTTGGCAGCTAGTCAATTTGCCAAAAGGGGCTAGGACTATAGGCTGTAAGTGGGTATTAAAGAAGAAACTGAATAGTGACGGATCAATAGCTAGATTTAAAGCACGTTTAGTAGCTAAAGGCTTTAAACAACAGAGTGGAATAGACTTTTTTGATGTTTATTTACCTGTATGTCATTTGTCAACTATAAGGATTCTTCTTGCTTTGGCATCTATTGAACACTTTGTAGTGCATCAAATGGATGTAAAGACAGCCTTCTTAAATGGAGAGTTAAATGAAGAAATATACATGGAACAACCTGAAGGGTATGTCATGAAAGGCCTTGAGGAAAAAGTTTGTAAATTGAACAAATCTTTGTATGGTCTTAAACAAGCACCTAAGATGTGGCATCTTAAGTTTGACAAGGTGGTAAAGAGCTATGGTTTTCAATCCAGTTACTCAGATAAATGCCTTTACTATCACTTCATGTCAAATAAGATAGTTATCATATGCTTATATGTTGATGACATGTTAATTCTTGGCTCCGATCATTCTATAATGAGTGATGTGAAAACCACTTTAGCTAGAGAATTTGACATGAAAGATCTTGGTATAGCTAATACCATTCTCAGTATGAAAGTAAGCTTTGAAAGGCAAGTTATCTCCCTTAGCCAAACTCATTATATTGAACACCTACTTTCTACCTGGGGATACAGTGAGTGTAAACTGAGTGAGACACCATATGATTATAACAAAAGACTGAGTCCTAATGAAGGGACCAGTGTGGATCAGTTAAAATACTCAAAACTGATAGGTAGTCTCATGTATGCTATGAGTTGCACTAGACCTGACATAGCTTTTGCAGTTGGTATGTTGAGTCATTTCACTAGTAATCCTAGTAAAGAGCATTGGGATGCCCTCAGTAGGCTGATGAGATACCTTAAAGGTACTAAAGATTATGCTCTATGTTATTCTGGTTATCCTCCAACTGTGGATGGATATTCTGATGCCTCATGGTGTTCAGAAATTGGAAATAGTAAATCTACCAGTGGATATATATTCACTTTGGGTGGAGCTGCTGTTACTTGGAAATCCAAAAGACAGACTTGTATTGCGTTGTCATCAATGGAATCAGAACTTTTTGCTTTAGCCTCAGCTGGTGAAGAGACAGAGTGGATAAAGAATTTGATTATGGATATTCCTTTGACTAAACTAAAGATTAATTCTTTAAGTTTATTTTGTGATAATCAAGCAGCAGTCCAAGTCGTAAAGAATGCTCTCTTTAATTCAAAGAGAAGACATGTAAGACTGAGACATGCGTTGTTGAATTATCTGCGAGAACAAGGAGTTATCACTTTGGTCGATGTGAGATCAAAGGATAACATGGTCAATGCTCTCACAAAAGGTTTGCCTAAAGATTGATTATTCAAAACAGTGGGGGAAATGGGGTTAAAGACTATGTAGACAAGTCTTAATTATCATTTACTTACCTTAAATTGTGTGTTTTGAATTATCGAATCTTCTTTTGTTGGCCAAATGATAAGCAGAATCTATATGTTTCATTGATGATCGTGGTTGCTAACTATTTTGAGAAGGGTGAGTTATCTCATTCCAAACTTGATGAGATGATTTTTAATCCAATTCAAAAGTTCTATCTGGGAAGCTTGTGTCATTCCAAATTTGATAATACAATCCTACCAAGTTGGCCTATCCTTTTTGGTTGAATGATCTCATTCCAAACTTGATGAGTTGATTTTAAACCAATATCTGGGAAGCTTGTGTCATTCCAAACTTGATGATACAATCCTACCAGGTTGGCCTATCCTTTTGATTAAATGATCTCATTCCAAACTTGATGTTAGATTATGTGACTTTAAGGAATTAGCAACTGTGACATTCCAAATTGAAACATAGAAATAGTTGATTATATAAAAAGCCTATTGGTCTTGTTCTTAATTGAAGCTTGACATTACAAGACTAGGTTATTGTAAGTGATGTGACTATTAGTCTTATTCTGTGAAACGAGACAATCGTTACTCTCTTACAAATAAACTTAGGTTGATGGCTCTTTATAACTTAAACTATTTAGGCCGTGTTCATAATTTATGAAACTGGCTTGATGCTTATGAACATGATATTATGATGCTTTATGACATTGATATATGTTCTTCTTTGCCTGATGATATGATGCTAAGTTCCTTTAGTAGAACTAGACATTTTTAGTAGTTTATTCAAATGATTGAATTCATGATAATATGAAATTCATATTTGATATTCTACAGGGTGGTAGAGATGGAGGAGAGCTTAAGAAGTTGGATCCTGAGGAGGACAACCAACTTGATATATGAATATATCATTTATAGTAGGGAACTTGATAGTTCACTTGCTATTGTCCATTATGTTGGAGTCCATTTACTTGAGACTTACATTTTGTTATTTCTACTTTGTGAACATCATGATTGTTATGCTTCTTTCTTATATTTGTAAGGCCTTAGACTCTTTTGACTGGCCTACTTCTACTTGATTGTTATGCATATGTTGGTTGTGAACTGATTTTGAGATTGATTTTTTGGATGTTGGGATTTGGATGAATTTAGATTTAATCTAAAAAACTCTTGGTATTTATATTGATATATTGATCTCAAAACAGATTCATGATAATGATGATTCACTTAGTTTGATTGCAAACGTAATATGAGTTTAATATTTTATTATTAAAACTCTTTGACCGATCCGAGTTGACTGTCTTGGACTAGATGTGGATGATTCATGTTTGTTTGAACATTACACTGACTACCTTATTGGATTGTGCTGTATGGTGAACATAGGAGGAGATTGTTGAATATATATGTTATATATATTAATAATAATATGTTCACATACAAGTCCAATAGGTTATTGTATGGTTATATGGGCCCATATGGGCCGGAGCCCAATAACTTACTATATTACTAGGGTTTTCCCTACGCTGGAGGTAACACTGTTGAGCATTCCAAATTCTGATGCCTCTTGGTGTAATACTTCAAGCACCCAACACTAAACCTTTCTCTCTCTCAAAGCCTTTACCTCCAACACAAAGTCATATGTTTTTCTTCTTTTCTCAATCACTCTTTTCTTCTTTTCTTAGTCACTTATTCTCATATCTCTCAGATGTCAACATTGTTTCTTGAAGAGGTTGCAGTTTCAAATGATGACATGTATTCATGGTAGTAACATGCTTTTCTTTATTATACTTTCATTTTTGAAATCAAAATTGGAGGTTTATCTTTCTTGCGGTTGGCCACCATGACAATCAATTTTCGTACTTTCTTCCTCTTTTCACTTTATTTCTTTCGTTCTTTTTTCTTTCTCAAATTTCTCATTTTTTATGTATTTTATCAGGTTGAATCTTGCTTTCTTCATTTTGTTTTGTTTTATTTTAAATTATTTATCAACGATTATTATACGATTTCGTCATTCTCTCTTTATGACTCTATTTCCCCCTCTCTATGGTTGTGGTCAAAACTAAACAAGAATAACAAAAATAAAGAAAAGAAAGAAACATGGTTTCAATAAGAATGCCAAAGGTTTTTCCTTTTCCTTCAAAGATTCTTCTTTGTAGCTCGATTGACCTTTTTGTTTTGTTACGATTCTTCACAGGTAGATGAAGGTATCGATGCCTTTTTAGGTTAAACCTTACAATGATTTAGACGCTGCTTCATATGGCCTATGGCTTTTGGACTACATAGATAAAGATTAGACTCTTAGATAAATTATGATTTTCTTAAAATTCAAATTATTTTTATTTGGTCTCATATGAATTTTCACTTGCATGTTTATTTTTTCTCTTCTTAACTATGAAATTTGTGATTCTCCTTTCATTTTTTTTCTATTTTCAGGTTAGTTCTCATTGGTTCATCTTCTGTTTTCAATATTTCGATTGATTTCAAGTGTAAAACACTTTAATTAATTTTATTGCATTTTTTTAATTCTTTTTGTTTACCTTCTTATGTTTATTTTTCATTGGTATACGATTTTGTTTGGGATTGTTTGATTTGTTGTTTTGACAATTCAAAAATGGATATATGCTTGACAAATTTTAGTATTTAGAGGATAAAGCCACTTTTTATTATCTTTGTATTGTTCTGTGTAAATGTTTATGCACATTTTTTTTACATGTATATTGTCACTTATACATGAAACATTTAAATCAAACTAAATAGAAGATATTTAATAGTTTAATTCTTATTTTTAATAGGATTTATTTTGACAAAATTTGAAATGTTACATTAATGTTTTTTATTAAAATAATTCATACAGTTGCATTGAATTCTAAATTAAAAATAAAAATGTATAAATAATTCTACTGATGTGTAATATTATATTAGAATATTCTTATTAGGAAATCATATGTAGTAAAAAAGGTAATATTTATAATATTAAGTATATGTATAAGAAGTGTAAATTCTAATTATATTTTTATTTATTTTAGAGTGAAAATTTTATGTTTCCGTAATATGGTTTTAATTATATTAAAAAATAAAAATTACATACTAAATGTATATAAATATTTTTTTTGAGTTTAGAATGGTAAATTTATGATAAGGTAATGATATTTATTTTGAATCTAATAATTGAACAATTAAATTTATTATAAAAAAATCATATAAATTTAAAACATTAATATGATAATAAAATTAAAATAAAAAAATTATATGCAAAAGTGTGTCTAAATTTTTATTGATTGCTAAATTTTAGTCTTATTTGATGTCAACTAATGGACATAAATATAATATAATTTTTAATATTTCTTAGTTTTTTATGTGAAAATTTAACAAAAAATGTCTGAATACCAATTTTGATTGATTGTTACAATTTTAACTTATTTTTGTGTCAAAATAAAGGGTTTGTAACATTTTCTAAAAATATTTCTCATATTGGAGGTTTTGTCAAAACTTTGAATAGGCAACAACTCAATCCACCATAATTAAAAACATCTATGAATTTGAATTAAAATATATAAATGTAATTATAAATGACATGACATTTAAATAAACAAATTCTATTGTATCTTTATATTATGTTGATAAAATAAAAATTATTATATTAATAAAAATTAATGATTGACAAAAATAGTTATTTTGGTAATAAATATATATCAATAGAATTTTCATATTATAATAAAAATATTTCATATTTTTTTATGAAAACCTTAAAAAAATATTTTTGTTAATAATAAAGATAATTCAAATATGACTTCAAATATTATTTATCAAGAACTTTTTTAAAATTTAAATCAAGTATTATTACTATTTATTATTTTCTATCACATATTTCTTATCTATCTTTTTAATATTTAGAAGCATATTATTTCTTTATTTGCATAGTCTTCAATATTGATTTATTGTTTTAAACTGATACAAAATATAACATAAGATTAAAACTTGAAATCTTTCATATCAAAAATATATTGCAATAAATATTTTTATTTTATTAATCTTGAAAATATAATTCATCATGTATTGTTGGATATAACATCCTATATTAATTAACATTATGTTTTTGCCAATATTAACCATGTAAAATTTTCATAAAAAATAAACTTATTTAACTTAATTGGTAAATAATTTATTATCAATTTCACTAAATTTAATTAATTTTATTTAATTTTTTTATTGAGTATTTTGGACATATGACGAATAATAAAAAAATTAAGGATACATTTCAACAATTTATAATTCATTTAAAAAAAAGTTTAAATAATAATGAGAGACTTATTTCTAACATCAATACATGCTTTGTTATGTACATTACTTAATTTTTTTTCTTATGTTATATTTATATTTAATACATTGACTTATTTTTTAGATATTTTATTTATTAGATATAACAATAAATAATTCAATAAAAGCCTATATTTTTTTGGATGCTTCTTTCTTATATCAAAACATTTTCATAAGAAATCACCAAATACATATATAAATAAACTTTAACCCCCGTGCGGATCAAAAACTAGTATTGATAAAAGGAAAATAGCAAATCAAAGTTGATTATGGAAAATGAAGGGGACACAATAAATTCGAGAAGACAAAATGAGCTAAACTAAACAACTACTTGTGCAGTTGTGCCGTGTGTGGTTTCATTGTGTAAAGTCAAATTAAATTTATAGCCTGTTTGATTTTGAGTTTGAATTCCGAAATTCTCATGCCCTGATTTTTTTAGATATACTATGGTTTGGAGTCTTTCAAATGCAAAATTAAACATACGCTTGATTTTAAATCAAATATTTGGACTACTATCAAATACTTGGATTTTAATTGGTGAGAATTTTTTTTAAGAAGAATTGGAGAGAAGTTGTTTGAACTTAAATCAATAATTTTGAATTTATTATACTTAATGTATTAAATATTATTGTTTATAATAATCTTAGTTGATTAAACAAATTAAACATATGAATTAAATTTTAATATGCAGTGAGAGGTATCCCTATTGGAAGTGAGTGTAGTTAACGGTTTCTGGTTAGGACAAAGAATCTCTGACCTGAGAAAGAAGTCCTACTATTAATTTTGCCACATCAACTACTACACCTGTTGTAAAGGACAATGTATCGTATCAGTTTCCTTCTAGTTACTGCCAAATAAGGATTGACTTAACTCAGATTCAAAGAAAAAACAATGATTCTAAAAGAGATAACTTGAGGATTTTTACCCTTTTTTTTAGATTGGGTCTTAATAATTTGTAGTTTTATGGTATTGATCAAGAAAATAAAAGAAAAAATATATTTATTGTGACAATATAATTTTACATACCTTTAAAAAAGTATTTTTTGAAAATTTTAAACAATGTGCTAGGATTACGAATTAACATTATCCTTTTAAATAACAAAAAGGTTATCAAGCCACATGTAAACCACAACTTTGGTAAAAAAAGAAAGAAAAAATATAAAATGTCGTGCTGTAATTTAAAATGCAACTAGCATCACATTTATTTTGTTTGGGCACTTAAACTTCACCATTATTTTATAAGATTCCTTGTTATTTGGTTAAATTTTTACAAAAAAATTCCCATAAATAAAATTGAGCTAGTGTCTTTTTCTTTTTAATATTATATATTATAAAATAATCTCTCTCTTTATAATCTAATAATATATTGTTATAATTATTTCAATATTCAAACATAAATTATGATATTATTATTTAATTATTTTATTTATAATTAATCCATTACTACTGCTATAATAATAAATATAAATTTATAATATATATTATGAATAAATTAATTTATATATGTAGATAAACACAATTTTTGTATCGTAACTTTTTAAAAGAAAATACTTTCTCTTTTTTTTTCTTTATTTTCACTCTTATTTTATTATTACCACAATATAATAATAAAGTACAATTAGGTATGGCAGCGAGACCCAAACCCGTATGTATCCGTCCGAATTTTAATAAGGAAAAACTGAGTTTATCAGGTTCAGATTTTTCCCAAAAGTTAAAAGCGGGAGCGAGGTCAGGTATGAGATTACTGATACCCACCTCTGCCCCATAATAAATAATATTAAAAAAATAAAAAATAAAAAAATATTATTTTGTAATATTTTTTAATTGAATTGATTAATTTTGTTTTGTAATTTTTAAATTATGATATCATATTTTAAATGTGAGTTTGTTATTTTTTTTGTTACGTAATTAGCCTTTTCGTCCGATTTTTTCAATAAAAAAAGTTATATTATATTTTAATTTTAATCAAATAGCGGGAGCGGGACGAGGTTGGGAAAATCTGAACCCCACTAGGGACGGGAATGAGGATAGGTTTTAAAATTCAACGGGAATCAGAGACAAGGACAGGAAATGTAATACCCGCCCCCGCCCAACCTTGTTACCATGTCTAATTACAATGAGTATAACACAAAAATTTATAGTTTAAATTTGAAGGCTTTAAATTTTAATAAGAAAAAAAATATTAATTTAATTTATTAATGATTCCCTCAACACTGAGATGATTTTCTAATACATTATGATATTAATTATTTCTCTTAAATATTAAACATAAAAAAACATTTAAAGATATGATCTAACGTAATGAAATTTAAAAATAAATCAATGTCAAGTAAACACTGAAGAAAATTAAATAATTAATTTAGTATATTTTAAGTGGAATTATAAATATTAATCTTTAAATATATAATTTAGTCTATTTAAATTAACAACACTAGTTATAATATTCTGATTAATTTAGTCTATATATATATATTAAAAAAATTTGACGGTATATTGTAGTATATACCTATTAAATTAACTTTTAAAAAAAAAACTAAACAATATATTTACATTACAACTTAGGCTTAAATATAATTTTTTTTACTGTAATTTAATGTTTTTAATTTTCGTCTTTATAAATTTAATTTTTTATTTTAATTTTTTTAAAATGTGTTTGTTTTATTTTTAATTTTAAGATATTTTAAATAATGTTTTAAACAATAAAAAATATTTTAAAAAAATATTATTTAAAGTATTTTAAAAATGAAAAATTAAATAAATATATTTTAAAAAGATTAATTTTTTTTTATAAGGAGTAAAATGAAAAAAGTACTAATTTGGAGGGAAAAAATGTTTTGGTAGAAAAATTAATAGTAAAACAGAGAAGGCGTCATCTCTTCTTCTTCAGTCACCTTAGGGTTTCGCTTTTATTCGATTCCCATCAGAATATCCCAAATCTTCAATTGTCTTGTGTCGGCAACTCTCAAAATCGAAAATTCACCATCTCTCGATCCGTTTGAGTAGAAACCTTTCAGTCTCGGCGTTGTATTTGTTTGCATATAAATGCAACTCAAATAGCATAGGCATGGTGGAATGGTGCTTCCTTTCACCAAATTCATTTTGTTTCGTAACCATTTCTTCAGAAAGTCTTCACCTTTACGCAGGATTTTTCAAGGGCATGTCTGCTTTGAGCAGTTTCCTTTTCTGCAAAAATTTTCCACTTCTGGCCACTGTGAAAGATTATCATGGGAACGTTCCACCGAAGAAATTCTATTGGGGAAGCTTAAATTTGCTTTGAGGAATCACCAGGTGCAAGAAGCATGGGAATCATTTCATGATTTTAGAAGCCTTTATGGTTACCCTGAGGTTCATCTAGTGAACCAGCTCATTGTTCAACTGTCTTATTCTTCTAATCATGCTTGGATGAGAAAAGCTTGTGATTTGGTTTTGCAGATTGTTAGAGAGAAATCAGGTTTACTTCATGCTGATACCTTAACCAAACTTGCACTGTCTCTAGCTAGGTTGCAAATGCCATGCCCTGCCTCACTGGTTCTTAGATTGATGCTTGACAAAGGGTGTGTGCCCTCTATGCATTTGTTGTCTTTGGTTGTTTTTCATATTGCGAAGACAGAAATTGGAACATATCTTGCATCTAATTATCTGTTTCAAGTTTTTGATTTTTACAATTGCTTGAATGATAAAAAGGGTAACCATAAGGTCAAGTTCGAGCTGGATACCTTGGTCTTTAACCTTGTTCTTGATGCTTGTGTGAGGTTTAAATTGTCTTTGAAAGGCCTGAGCCTAATTGAATTAATGTCAATGACTGGGACCGTGGCTGATGCACACTCGATTGTGATAATTTCACAGATTCTAGAGATGAATGGTTTGAGAGATGAACTGAAGGAATTGAAAGATCATATTGACAGAGTTTCGGCTGTTTATGTTTGGCACTATCGTCAGTTTTATGATAGTTTGTTGAGCTTGCACTTCAAATTTAACGACATTGATGCTGCTGCTAAGCTTGTTCTAGATATGACTAGCTCGCATAACTATGATGTTAAAAAAGAATGTGAGAAACATTTGCAAAAGCCTTGCTTTATTGCCGTTGGATCTCCTTTCCTTAGGACTGTCTTAAAGATACATATTGAGCCTGAGCTACTGCATAAGGATTCTGTCCTTAAAGTAGAAAGCAGACAAGATCTTATTTTCTATAAGGGTGGGAAACTAGTTCTTAGTAATAGTGCTCTGGCTAAGTTCATTAGTGGTTACAAGAAAGATGGGAGGATTGGTGAACTTTCAAAACTTTTACTTAGTATTCAAAGGGAAATAAATTCAGTGGCAGGGTCCAGTTTGTGTTCTGATGTAATTGGTGCTTGTATTCAGTTAGGATGGCTTGAGTGTGCTCATGACATTTTGGATGATGTAGAGGCCACTGGTTCTCCAATGGGCCGGGATACATATATGTTACTTGTGTCAGCATATCAGAAGGGGGGAATGCAAAGAGAAACAAAGGCACTACTGAAACAAATGAAAAAGGTTGGTTTGGACAAAGGATTATCTGATGATGCTATTGATGAACACAACCTCTGTGAAGAAACATTAAATTCACTTGGTAAAGCAGATTTGGCTATTGCCTTGGCTCAAATATTGAAAGATGAAGATCAGACAGTTTTTCCTTTGGTGTATAACTTCAATTCTTCCATTTTCTTTTTCTGCAAGGCCGGAATAATAGAGGATGCACTTAGGGCATATAGAAAAATGGTCGACATGAAAATTCAACCCACAAGTCAAACTTTTGCTTTTTTGATGTGTGGATATTCTTCTCTTGGTATGTATCGGGAGATCACAATTTTGTGGGGAGACATTAAGAGATTCATGAGGAGTGGCAATTTAGTGGGAAATAGAGATCTCTATGAGTTACTGCTGCTAAATTTTCTTCAAGGTGGTTACTTCGAGAGAGTGCTGGAGGTCATTAGCCATATGAGAGACCGTAACATGTATACTGACAAGTGGATGTACAAAAATGAGTTCCTTAGACTTCATAAGAATCTTTATAGGAGCTTAAAGGCATCAAATACAAGAACTGAAGCACAAAGCAAACGGCTTGAGCATGTTCAAGAATTTAGGAAATGGGTGGGTATTGATTAAAGGTCTCTGGCAAAATATTCATGTGTCAATGTACCTCCATGTTTTCCAGCAACAACCTGGGTGTCTGAACCTTGTGAATGTTATGTCTGCTTAGGCTTATTTGAAGTTTATTTAATTATGGTTGTGGCTCAAATCTATCACCGCTGGAATTAAGTGGAAATTTGGTTTCATTAATCCCCCATCCTATCAAGATCTTAAGAAATGAATTTCCTCATCTGGATGGTGTATTTCCCAATATGAAGTGGATACATTGCATGATCTCTCATCATACAACTCATAAATTCTGCCAAGTGGTGGGTACTGCTCATTGATGATGTGCTTTTTTGGTTGAAAGATGGCATGTTGCTGCCTGCTTGTTTTGGAGGTTGCGGATGGAATCAATTGTACTTATTTGCTGGGTAGTTGAAAGAATTCTGACAGAAAGACCTTCTTTTCACTTCACTTGTTTGTGGCTGATGAATTGATGATGCTTATTGCGCAGCAACTAACGTTATACCACATTTTAGTTGAATGGAAGTTGGAAGGAATGAAGGATTTATAACTACATGTATTAGCCCATTGTTACACTCATGTAAGTAATTATATAACAAATCATATGGTGTTAAAGTAGGAGTTATGTAAATTAACTTTTTGGTTACTAGCTCAGATTTTGAAACTTATATTTATCTGAATGCAGGGGAGCAACACCATTTTGCGTGCTCCAATGTAATAAAGGGTAATTTTTTCTTCAAAGTTGTTATAATGAGAGTAAAACGAACTATTGGCTGGTATATTTGAACTGCTGCAAGGTGCATGGTGGTTAATCTTTGTTTTGGTTGACATTACAATTATTAGTAAACTTACCTCTCCTTCATGCTATTCCAATGCAGATGTACAAGATGTTAATTTCCTTCTCTGACATCAATTAGTGTGTTTATACATGGAACCGATCTTCACTAAGCTAATCTTTGTTTTGGTTGGCATTTCCTGATGAAGTATTATGCTGGCTCTTTGAAACAGTGAAAGAGAGTACTATTTATTTGACACAGCAACAGTTTTGTTTATTGAAATCATGAAGTCCCCCAGAAAACTCCTTTGCAAATCAATTTAAAATCCATTTCATTCTGTCCATTAATAATTTAGTGTTATTTTCCTTATTGGTTCATATGAAGATTACTTATTGCAGTTTAAATTTAAACTCTAATCCACCTTGCAACCGTTGGGACTTGGGAGCTTTCTTCAAGCCCCAGTTATGCGCAGATGTAAAATACTAGTCATTTAGCACTTTTGTGAATTATTAGTCCTTATATATTCTAAGATGGGTTTCAACTCTGGATTTGCCCCTGTATGTTCATTAAGTTCAGTTCATAAACTTTTGGGGTTCAATCATTGTGAACTAAAAATGTTAGGTCTGAATTAGCATCTCAAATGAGGCACATGTTAATATTAATAATGTACTGCTAAATTAGAATACACAACATAAAAAGTGAGATTCTCACTCTCTTATCTGCTTTGGATGTATATTTCATGCTTAAGCACAAGTGTTTCAACTTTTTTTAAATCTTTATTTTTAAATTGAATTGTAATAATATTTTTAAAAAGAATTGTAAATAGTTAAAAAATGATTTTATAACACAATTTAAACTATATATTATAATGTTAGTATATAATTTATATATTTAAAAAAAGGTGATCTTACTACCTCCAAGTAAAAATGGGGTTAAATAACTCCATCCTAGGTGATCCAATAAAATTACATAGAATTTTGTGCATAAAAAAAATCTAAACAAATATATGTAATTTTATTGGGTCACATAGTAGTCGTTTAACTCCATTTTTAGTTGGAATTAGTTAGACAAAACCATTTAAAAATATTTAGTTATTATGAATTTTAATTATAATATATTTTTAACTTAATTTCTGTTTTATCCCTGAATTTGAGGTATGTGTTTTTTTTAGTACTTGAAATTTAAAATGTTTATTTTAGTTTTTGAATTTTGACAAATTATTTTTTCTAGTCCCTCACATAATAAATGGACACTTTATGGTAGTTTTCAGTATTTTGTAACAGTTTTAAAATATAAATTCAAGCGACTAAAAAATAAAAATTAATTTATGCAACTAAAAATTATCACAAAATATCAATTTATTATGTCAGAATAAATTCTTTTTTTATCAAAATTCAGGAAAAATATAGTTTTAAGTTTTAAAGTTTAAAAAACATACACACTCCAAATTCAGATACTAAAATAATAACTAAGTCTTGTTTAAAATTAGTTTTGATGCCAAAGAAAAAAATTTATACTTATTTTAAATTTGTTAAAACCAGTTTGATATGAAAATAAATTGATTCTCAAAATTAAATCATAATACTAGTTCATTTTGAGTTTTAGTTTAAAAATTATCACAAAGTGTTAAAAAATAATCATAAAGTGCTAAAAATCGAGATAAAATATCAATTTATTATGTTAGGTACTAAAAAAATAATTTGTCATAATTCATGAACTAAAAAATACATTTTTAAATTTTATGGACTAAAAAAAGCACACTCCCTAAATTCATGAACTAAAACAATAATTTTAAAATGAGTTTGATAAGAAAACAAATTGATTCTCCAAATTAAATCATAATATTAGTTCATTTTGAGTTTCAATTTAAAAACTATCACAAAATGTGTTAAAAAATCATCATAAAATGCTAAAAATCAACATAAAATGTTAATTTATTATGTCAGGTACTAAAAAATAATTTGTCAAAATTCATAAACTAAAAAAAAACATTTTTAAATTTTATGGACTAAAAAAAGCACACTCCCTGAATTCACGAACTAAAACATGATAAGAAAACAAATTGATTCTCCAAATTAAATCATAATACTAATTCTTTTGAGTTTCAATTTAAAAACTATCAGAAAGTGTTAAAAAATCATCATAAAGTGTTAAAAATTGACATAAAATGTCAATTTATTATGTCAGATACTAAAAAATAATTTGTCAAAATTCATAGACTAAAAAAATATTTTTTTAAATTTTAAGGACTAATAAAAGCACATCCCTAAATTTAGGAACTAAAACAATAATTAACCATATATCTTTTTATTAGCAACTGTTAGTTTGTTGAAATGATAATTTTTGTTAGACATTATCGAACTTGCCACTTTTTCTCCTTTTTTCTTCTCCTTTAACCATCAAATTCAACTTATATCTTCGTTATAATATAATTTAGGGTTAATATTTTTAGGGCTACAATAAAAGATCAATTTTTGTTTTTGGTCCTTAATAAAAAAATTCATTGCATTAAATCCCTAATATTTCAAAACTTTTGTCTTGAGGATGATTGAAAAGATTTATTCTCATATATTACATCTTCACTTAATTGATAACATAAATTCAAAACAATAGTTTTGATATATTAAAGATCTAATACAATAATTTTTTTTATTAGAGACCTAAAACAATAATTGGATATTTATCATGGACCTAAAACAAATTTTAGCGTATAATTTATATAGTTAAAAAAATGTTTATTTATCAAGAGGATTATGAGGTTAAGCGGCACGTGAAGCGGTTAAGGAGCATAATTAGTCCGACGTCGGAGGCGCTGAGGATGCGGTCAGTGACGGTGAAGAACCGGAGGCGCGCCTACTTGAACTGCTGTGCCAAGGGCATTACTTCTCCGAGGATGCAATGAGGGAGAGAGAGCCGTATCTGCATCATGAGTACGTGGGGAGGTTTCAGGACCAGAGTGGCAGACGCATGGTAAGGCCGGGGCAGCGGTGGTCCGAGAAGTTGATGAGGAGGTGCGATGAGGCGGAGCTGGTTGCGAAGATTAGAGGGGAGCAGTAGATGATGGTTGTGCCGGAGAGGGACTGGGTTGTGTGATCCATGTAATTTGGTTTTTCTCTTCTGTTTTAACTATCCATGGGATTGTGTGATCCATGTAATTGATCTCACTTGGTGGGATAATAATGCTATTGTTCTTGTTCTTGTTTAACTAGAATAGTGGCATGTAAGAAAAAATAAGATGCAGAGAAAAATTACAAAGGGGAAGGATGATAAGGAATCCTGCTACAGGAGAGAACAGAACAGAAAACAATTGAGAAAAAATGCCACATGCTTTGCACCAACTAGGCTCCAAATACTTAATCTTATCCCAAATCAAGTTCTGTGCCAATGAAATCTTAAGCATGTGAGAGTTCTGGTCCTATTAAATGCACCAAACTATTGAAGTAGCACAGCTTGCACATTGCCACAAAAACTTAACCTGTTTACTTTCACCACAACCAAGAAAGCTAATCACCAGGCAGAACAATTTAAGAGCAGTTGAGTGACAAATTCTCAGCACACACCACGCATCACAAACACATTAGGGGAAGAACTGGCCCCCCTTTTTTTAATATCATCTGTCCTGTATTGTGTCATCATAATAAGTTAATAACCTTTTGACTTTTGAAATTAGATCTTTTTGCTGTTATCATCTCACTATTACCTTGCTTATGATATTTTAAATTTTAATTGATAAATTTATCATTGTCTTTGGTAGATACGCAGATTTAGACTATACAACTTCAGTTTTGTAGTTCATGAGATATAAAGAGCTTAGATCAATGTGTTGAGTACTTGTTTGTGTTTGATATAGAAGCATGAAATATTGTGCATACTTTTCCTTCCTTTTCTCCACAGACAATTGTCTGATATTGACTAGTGGGATTTCTATCAATAATCAGTTAAGTTTGGTTTAAGCTCTTCTATTATCTTCTGGCGCTGATGCTCTTTACTATTTATGCATAAATAGGTTTCACCAAATTTAAACTGAAAAATATGCTTCTGCACATTCTAATTTTTATTTGAATCGAAACCCTGCATCATTGTTTCTCATAAAGAGAAAGATGATGTATCCCATTCATAATAATTGATTTTGGACTGGTCTCTCTAAATAAGATGGATAGCCATTAATATTTATACTTGTGCCAAGCAGCAATCATCTGTGCATTGTAGGAATGTTTTTTTCTGACATTTCTGATAGGACCCGGGAAGTTATTTCTTGAATGTACTTTCTTCGACGTTTCATTTGACCCACCCAATTGTGTATTTTGCGCTTGCTGTGTATATGGACTGATAGTAATTACGTTACGTCTGTGCTTACTTTAATGGTCACCACTAACTTATTTTCCCAATAATTATGTCCATCCAGTGACGAACCCCGTGTTTTCAAAACCTTGAAGTTGGTTTTGTTTTCAGGATTGTATTCGAATATTATCATTACAATCTATTTGACTTGAATTATCTGTTTTAAACAAGAAATTTTGATTAAATATTAAATAATATTATAAGTCAATACATATAAAGTTAAGGTGAAAAAATCCAAAGGATTGGTGCAATGAGATCTATTTAATAAGATTTCTGAGTCATTTGAGATATTTGTGATTTCTGACCTGTGAAAAATGAAATAGTATTATATTAATTTAATAAGATTATAATCATAAACATTACTATATATATACTAATAAATAATTGTATTATATTAATTAATTTAATTACAATGCATTGATAATATAAAGGAATTATAATCAGTTTTTTATGTAAAATTATAGTCAGTTATAAATTGATATATGATATATTTCATAAAAAATTATAGAAATTATTATAAAAATCATATCTAACATGATTTATATTTACTATAAAAGGTACAGCAAAATTCAACTCTATATTAATACTTATAATAGTGCTACTGCTGTTTTTTATAAAAAAAAATATTAAACATTTTTGCTTAACATTTTTTCTAGAAATCGCAAGTATTGTACTGGGAGTGGATGTGGATGTCCATGTCCTTGAGAACAAATATCTCATTGTGGTACCAAAAACATGGTACGATAACGACAACGGACGCAAAAAAAAAAAAAAAAAAAAAAAAGAGGGTCCCACCGAAACAATGTTGGAGCAAGTACGCAGGAGACACGTAGATGCAGAGAGAGGGAGTTACTAAAAATGATATTTGGTTTGTAGGGAGTTGCATCGGCAACAAATACTGGTGGGACTTGGAGGAAGAAAGAAAGGTCTTATATTTAATAATTACTAATTAAAATTAATGAATGAAACAAACTAATCTGTCATTTTTGTTGTTGGAGAAGAATGAATCCTGAGAACAAAGCATTTAGAATCGAAATTGGAAGAGAAGCATAAGGAGGGTATGAATGATCACAAAGGAAGAGAAGGAGAAAGTAGTGTTGTTGTTCGGAAGCGATTCAAGGAGAAGCAGCAGCAACAACAACAACAACCCTGTCCTTCCACAAGGGCCATCATCAACCAACAACACCGTCGCTGTGCCTCCCTCCCCAACAACACTCAATACGGTTACTCATCTCATCTTTCTTTACAATCAATCGCTCGTTTTATCTCCCTTTATCCCTTAATTCAAACAACCATTCCTATTCTTTTTTTCATTTATTTAAGTAAACAAAATCACCTATCTTCCATTCCATCTGAAACGTCGCCTTCACACACATCTCGCATGCACTAATTGAACGTGACCTCGTTTATATATTTCATTATGGAAGGCTGCAGAAAATGATTTCTCTTAGTTGGCACGTCTTATTATTAATTATACCCTTATTTCCATGACTGTGGAATCCCCATCATTTAAAGTTTCATTCTTGAAAATGAAATTCAAAGGGGATGTTATTGGATGGCAAGAGTAGGATTGTAGAATTGTCTAATATCTCTGCTGGTTTTCTACTTTTAAGGTTTAAACGAATGCTCCGTGAACTTGGAATGAAACCATGTATGATTTGCAAGCGGGATGAAAATGAAAATGACAAGCGGGATGGTTCTATAAGATATAAAGGAAAGGACAATGAAAATGAAAATTTGCAAGCGGGATGGAATGGACCTATTGTGCACGGCAGAGTTTTGGGCTATGTTTAGATTTCCGTTTAAAATGTGGTGCACGAATTCCAAGATAAATTTAATGATTCACAAACTCAGTTTTGCAAAAAGAAGGGTCTGGAAGCTTTTGCATGCCTCATTTTGCCCCAAAAGTCTGTTTGAAACAATAAAACAAACATGCACTTGAACAAATTATAATTACTTGGGTTTTTTTATCAGCCGATGTTAGTTGGTCAGTTTTGTTAGAATGTTATTGGGGGAATTCGAACAACTGGGGCTGACTTTAATTCGCTGATCTTTATTTTCTCTGTATTGGGTGCAGAGGAATCTGAAACAGATGTCGAAGCGTCTGATGTTAGCGTTTCAGAAGGGGATGACACATCTTGGATTTCATGGTTTTGCAATTTGAGAGGAAATGAATTCTTTTGCGAAGTGGATGATGATTTCGTGCAAGATGATTTCAACCTCTGTGGATTAAGTAGTCAAGTGCCTTACTATGATTATGCACTTGATTTGATTTTGGATGTTGAGTCCTCCCACGGTAAGCATATTCTTTTCTTACTAGAATTCAATATTTGTTCTATACAATTTCAAGTTGTGTGATGAAATTGAAAGTACTTGTTTTTCTCTTGCTATAACTGTATTCTGACTGAAGTAAGGCAAAATCTTCTTCCCTTGATGCTAAATTC
This sequence comes from Glycine latifolia, assembly GCA_013407115.1. Lineage (NCBI taxonomy): Eukaryota > Viridiplantae > Streptophyta > Magnoliopsida > Fabales > Fabaceae > Glycine > Glycine latifolia. The sequence continues at coordinate 15,027,353 of CM023957.1, read as the reverse complement.
AAGTGTTTTTTTTTTTAAAGGCAAAGAGGAATTTATATTATAGATTCAGGTAAAGTGTGTAACTGTGTATACAAAATCTGTACAAGGTGTACAGTATAATTCAAAGCTAAGTGTAGCTATACCAAAAAACAACATAGCATGCTAAATTCAAGTTGTTCACTGATATGACTTAAAACTCTGAAATCCTCTTTGGCTATTCTTCTACTTGCTTGATTGACTGTAACTGATGGTCCATTGATTAGGAGACACGTTCTCGGAGGACCAAAATGAGTTAATTGAATCTGCAGCAGAAATGCTTTATGGTCTGATTCATGCCCGGTACATTTTGACAAGCAAAGGAATGGCTGCAATGGTATGATTTTTCTCCTAGTTATCCTGTTTTTTGATACTTTGTTGTGGACAAAATTGGCACTGGTCAATGACACTGAATTATCTACAGCTTCATAAGTACAAAAACTACGACTTTGGCCGATGTCCAAGAGTTTTCTGCTCTGGACAACCCTGCCTTCCAGTTGGCCAGTCAGATGTTCCTAGGTCAAGTACTGTGAAGATATATTGCCCCAGGTGTGAAGACATTTACTACCCAAAGTCCAAGTATCAAGGTAGTATCCTTTGAAATGCCTTGTTTAACACTTGAACTCCTCTCAACTATATTTATCATTTCTTTTGAAATTTTGGATTTTGTTATTCTTCCATCTATGCACTTTAACATTGCCTTCTAGATTTTGTTTAATTTGTCTGTCAATTAAGGTTTTAACTTGTTAGCTGTCATATATTAAGTTTTGGCTTTTGAGCATTTCACTTGTCTCTTACATTTACTTGCTGCGTGTTGCCTTTTCTTTTCATATTGGTATCTAAAATAAAAAAATAGAAAAGAAAATGTGTGTTGATCTCAAGGTCTTCCTCATGCATGGTTTAATTATCAATAAGAATGACACAAGGACTGATTACTAATCCTCAAAAAATTTCTTTAACTTGAATGAGCTCGTAATATATACACACAAAAAAGTCAGTTTTTACTTGGATTTGTTGGTGCTGGTATTTGAAACTAAACTATCATATATTAAATATGATGATTAGGGGAATAAGCACATAATATTATATCTACCTGTTGAAAAGTCTGTGTATCTGGTACCTTTTGAAGTTTTTGTTTTGCCATAATAATGGGTGGATACTCAAACACATCATAAGGTATTTCATAATCAAGTCCTTTGATTATTACAGACATGTGATTAACAATGTAGTAGGTTGTCTCAACTACACTGTTTGATATTATATCTCAGAAGTTTCTGTTGGCTAGATAAAGGCATGTTCTTCTGCCGTACCTCTTTGGTTATAAGTACAGTTTTTGAAGTTTCTGACTTGTATGCTTTGAAAAAAAAAAAAAAAAACTGGAAACTTGCAGGGTTTTCTTTACACATTTTTTACACAGTTGCTATTTGAATTTATAGAGAAATAAGTGGTAAAGTGGTAACAAATTTATCTTGGGTTATGAAGATTTACCTGATTTCTTATACTTTGATTTCTATAACTCAGTTAACAAATCATTTTTGTTTAAAACTTTTGTAATCTTATTGAGATTTTCTCATTACTAACTAAATCCTGAACATTTTTGGAGTGATAGTGTGTTACTCTGTGTTCTTGCATAAGATTGTGGATTCTCTTTTATTCATTGGAGGAAATAATATCCTGTATTTCATGCTCAAATTTCCTTAACTGTGTCTAGACATTGATGGAGCTTATTTTGGAGCTACATTTCCTCACCTTTTTCTGATGACTTATGGGAATCTGAAGCCACAGAAGCAATCACAGAACTATGTACCTAGAGTGTTTGGTTTCAAAGTTCACAAGTCCTGAAGCTGGAAGGAGTTTCAAGCTTTCATCAAAGTAGGAATCTGAGCATGCCTTGCTTAGTTGTATTTCTTTAAAATTCAGTGAATTTTCAGTTTCTGAAATCAGTACATTCTAGATCCACATGTTCTGTAAAATGTAAAGATATATGCAGGCACCAACATCAAGGCCACAAGAGATTAATTTTGTTTTCTGCTTCAAATTCAGTGTGCCTTTGTTGAATGCACTTTTCAGTAATATACCTAAAAAAAAAAAAACTACGTACCTCATTGTCCAGAGGTTCCACGTTATGTACAGGTAAGGAGGAGAGATATTGTACGCAGTCTTACACTTGCATATACAAAGAGACTATTTCCGGATTTGAACCCATGATCAACAAGTTACCAAGACAACTTTACTGTTGTGTCAGGACTCGCCTTCTTTTCAGTAATATACCATTAAATTAAATTTCTCAAAGAAGTGGACAATGTCATTTTCTTATCAAATGTGTTCCTGTCTTTTGCCAATTTTCTTTTCAACTTTTTTTTTATCAAATGCACGAGAACTTTCTCTATTGATGGCTTGTTTCAAATGAAATAGTACATTCATAATACAATAACTTATATAACACTTCCTTTTCTTTCTATTTCTCTCCACAACACCACCACATCAATTTTATCTCACATTTCTCTTCCTACCTTTCTTATATGTAAAAACCGGTATAAAAATGAGGAAATTACAATGAACATCCTTGTGGTTTGTTTTAATTACATTGGACACTCCGGTTTTTTTTAACCTACAAAAAATATTTTAATTGTTGATTTTTCGTTTCACTGGTTACCTTTTGATGTTTTATTTTTAGTTAATTATAATGATCACCTCTATGGTTTGCTTTTATTACACTCATCACTCATCTTTTTCGGCATTATTTTTAACCTTGTTTGTTAACTCTATGAAACTTCCGTTAGTAAATTTAATAAAAGAAAAAAATAGACATTCATTTATGAAATAAAAAACTAAGACAAAAGAAAATAATGTTTAAATAGTGACATGAAAAATAATGTCAGCAACCATTTTAATATTCAATTACATGCAATTTTTTGGATTTACTTAATTGAACTTTAAATCTTGATTCAGCTTGTTGAAATTTAATGTGAACTATTTTATACAAATGCACTCCTGGACAAACATTTTAATGTGAAGTAATTGTGAAGTTAAATGGAACGAATAAGGGTATTTTAGACAAAGAAAAATCATTAAAAATCATATGTTCCTCATGTGACATTCTCAAACTAATGTTTCTCACGTCTAAAATATCAAATGGTGATTTCTAAAAAAATAAAATCAAAGGGTGGTCAGTGAAATGAAAAATCAACAATTAAGATTTTTTTGTAAGGTTAAAAAAAATCAAGGTGTTCAATGTAATAAAAGCAAATCACATGGGTGATCATTGTAATTTACTCTAAAATTAATATAAAAAAAAGAGAAGGTGACGAATGTAATAAAAGTAAACCACAAGGAAAATCATGGTAATTAACTCAAAAAAACATCAAAGGATGGTTAGTGAATAAAAAAACTAACAATTAGGATTTTTTTTAAGGTTCAAAAAAGCAAAAATATCAATGTGATAAAAATAAATCAAAGAGATGATCATTATAATTTACTCTAAAAATATTTAATGAATATAATTTCTCGTTTCAAATTGTTTTCTTTCAAATTACTAAAAACCAACTAATTTTTGTAATTATTTTATTAGGTTTTTTACTTGATACTTCTATAGTTGGACTTACCTGAATGTATTTGTGCTTTTGAATTTGTTTTAATCAATTACAAGTGATTCAATTTCAAGTTCATCTATCCAAATCCCAAATATTATAGACATTATTGGTGATTGTCTACGAAGTTCTGATACTTCAAAAATGACCATATATATCATACTAGTATTTGATATTCATACATGCATTATTACCGAAAATGGTTCAAACCAGTCAGATCAACGAGTTGATCTGATAATCGACCACTTAACCCATCCACACCACTAAATGGATTAGCCATGCAATAGATTTGCTTCACTCATAATTGACTTGATTTGACTAAGTTGATTAGGTTGAACAGGTGACCCAACAACCTAATTGATTTGGTGGGTCACATAATTATTATTTTTTTATTTTTACAATTGAACAACATCACTCATATGAGAAAATTCAATTTTTACCTTACACTTATGTTATTTATAGATTTGCTTACTTTTTTACCAAGCACAATCGCATCTTGGGATTTGAACTGATAAAGTTGTTGTCACTTTCAATTTGACTTCTATTGTTATCTAAAAATAAATTGCATTTACCCTATCTCATTCACTAGACTTACTGATTTCAAAATGATTATTCTTTATCAGAGCAATAATGAAATGAATGGAAAATTTGTATTGTCTAAACTAAATAGGTTTTGTAAAAATTTGTCCACTTCATTGAATTTGCTTTTATATTTGTCACTTATATATATAAGATACATGGCCTGAAGCAATCAGTATATTAGATTATGTCTATTGTTGGACCTAAGTTTCAATTTTTGTTAGAAACATTAATGTTTTGTGAACTTTTAATTTTTTAAAAAGGACCAAAACAATACATTTCGAAAACATAAATGATCAGAATGAACTTTTAAAACTTAATGTACCAAAACAAAATAACTTGAAAACATGATGAACCAAAAGTGATATTAAGAATTTTAAGGTAATTAACTTAACATAGTGGCGACTAAAAATTGTCGCTATCTTTATTTTATTTAAAAAAATCATCTAAAAAAATCATTATATCTTCCAACCTCTTCTAGATCTAAAAAGATAAAAAAAGCAGTACCACACAGATTAAATAGTGTCAACACATAGTCTCATCGTAATCACCAAAAATTCTTATATTCCTTACCACAAGACCCAACATATTTCATATAAATATGCTATTGGAAACAAAATCAAGGGATCTCATAGCAAAGGTTGTCTTTGATGAAAGAGAAAAACATGACCCTAACTCGCCAATTAATTCAGATCTGAACAAAAAGTCGGAATGTGGCTCTTTGTGATGTTTGTGAGCAAGATCTCCATTGTCATGCACGGTTGGGTCGAACAAGTAGAGGATTTTCCATTCGATATTTACGTCTTCTTCACTCGTGGTGGAACTCAATGAATCAATGTCGTCTAGCTCGATGATTGGCCTTATTTGGTTGACAATCACATGTGGTTCCAGGAGGATTTTCCTCGACATACTTTGTTACACACAGAAAGACCCAAATTTGTGATGCACTTCACAAACCTAGATTTGAGACGCACTTCACCACACACACACACCAACCCATATCTTATTCATCAAAAAGACATAAAAAAATTAGAACATCACACAACACTTACACAAAACACAACACACACCAACCCAGATCTTATTCATCAAAAAGACATAAAAAAAAAATTAGAACATCACACAACACTCACACAAAACACAACACACGTGCCGTTTTGGGAGAGGAGAAGTTGTGCCGTGGCGACAAGATCTAGATGCGAATTTGAGTTCGATGGACAGGATGCTATGGTGGAGGACAACGTGTGAGGTAATTGTGGTGGTGAAGATGAGCAACATGAAGAGGGGATGAACAATGCGTTGTTGTTGGTTTCGCCTTCACCAATGTGTTGTTGTTGGCGGCAACAATGAGACAATAGTTGTCATTAGGTGATGCAGCAACTTCGATTGCATAAGAAAGTTGCGGTGAAGACAAAAGTGGGTACCAAAGTGATACATTTTGAAAATATAAAAGACTAAAATAAAATTTTTCAAAACTTAATGTTTAAAAGTAAAACAAATGTGAAATATAATGAATCACAAGTGAAATTAAGTCATTTTAAAAATTAATATAACACTAACGTTTGTAACGGAAAATTGAAAAAAAAAACTAAAACTATACATTTTGAAAACACAAAAAATTATAATAAAATTTAATATATCAAAGTGAAATAATTAAAAATAACATAATAAATCAAAAATAACATTAACATTTTTTTTACGTATTTTTTACTTTCATCTTCTTCCTACCCGGCACCAGCTGTAGTTTACGACCTTGTAAACACATTATTTTCCTTTTTCTTCTTCGGGAAATTAAAGTCAACGCAACTTATATGAAGTTATTTTAATAGGATTGTAGTATAAAATTTAACATAATTAACATGAAGGTAGTCTATTATAATTATTATTCAGGATTTAAATCTTAATTAATCTTTGAATATGAAATAAATTATATTAAAAAAATTATCTTATATATACTTAAGATCCTCTACGAATATTTGTTATTATTTTATCTTGATATATCAAAATTTAAAAAAAATGTCATAAGATGCTAAATTTGTTATCTGGTTCCAAGTAGAGTCTTGTTTTTACAAAAGATAGAATGAAATTTTCTTGTTGTAATTCGTTGTCTATTTTGTTACTTGAAGATAGATGTATAATTCAATACTAAATGAGTTCGTCAAATTTATGAAAAGGACTCAGCTCAAAGATTGCAGCTTATTTTAAATCAGATTAAATAGACAATTTGAAATTGATTTTATCAATAAATCACAAAACAACTGGAAAAATTAACTAAAGGTGTTTTATAGATAAATATGCGGGGTGCGAAGATTAAAAATATTTCTTGGGTTACCCTTCCTTTGATAAAAAAAAAAAAACTAGATAAATAAAAGGGGTCAACGTTCAAATAAAGATAATATAAAAGAAACAGAATGAAAAGCAATTTTTTCCACAAGCCAAACAATCAAACTACAAGATTTCATTATTACTTTGTTCATCTTCCATATATTGTTGATTTCAGAACAAGCTAGTAAGGACATTGACATTGAAAGTTGTAGTAGGCTTTGTGTGCTATTTCGGGATAAGGACACATGGAATATAGATAAAACGGATAAGGACAACGGTTTGGGTATAATATAAGGCCATGAGTAGGATTGGCAAACATGGATAAGAACAAAGTAAGACCACTCAACCCAATCATGGTGCACAGTCATGTACATGTGGATCGAGGCTTTAACACTTTTGCACTCTTATCACCTCTAATATTATTATATAATTTGAATCTCGTTGATTTTTAATCCTCCCGATTATGTTGTTCTAATTATCTTCATGATTCTTAATGTAGTATTGTTAAATCTCTCTGATAATGATGTGGCACTACTTTTGTCCATATCGTAGTTTAATGTTTTATTTATAAGGAATAAATGATAACATGGCACTGTTCTACATTACTAAAAAAAAAGTACACTCAAATAACTTGATTCTGTCGTAATTATAAAAAGAATTAAACATATTTTTGATTTATATAATTTAATATTTTTATATTTGTTTTTACAATTTTTTATTTTACTTATTATAGCATTTGATTGTTTTATTTTGTCACTAAAATATTTTAGAAAATATATTTTTTATTGTTCAAAGCGTTATCTAAAATACTTTAAAAATAATAAATAAAATAAAAATATTTTACAAAGATGAAAAAAAAATACAAGAACAAAGATAAAAAAAACATTAAATTACATAGATAAAAAAAATCTTTAAAATTATAAAAATAACATTGTAATTTATACTTGGAGACCAAACTAAAAAGCAAAATCAAATCAACAGGGAAAAATATTTAAATAGGCAATTACTTTTTGAATAATAAAATTCAAAGCTTATATTCTTTCTTTTTTGTGCATGTATTTAATTTTTTATTATTATATTATTAGTATCAAATATTTATTAATTTTAATGAACAAAATTAATTGGTTATTTTTAAAAGTATTTTTCTTTTCAATCATAATTTTTTTATCCATGGAAGTTGAACTAAAATCTTATTTAAGATAATTAAAGTCAATATTAGACTAACGAATTATTGGATGTATCACTTGTATATATTAACTTTGGTATCTTTTCAAATATAGGTAAATCTATAAGTTTTGAAATTAACATTTACCAAAACAAATCAAAATATAATTGTAAGGCATTCCACTTCTTACGCTTGAGAGGGTGAAAAGGACAAAGCAGAGTGGTGTTTACGTGAATTTAGGTGAAGCATGTGATTGGTTGTTCTCACTTCTCAGGTTCAAAGTTTCTTTCCAAATGAGGTTTAGGAAATAAAGAGCAGAAACGAATTCAACGTGTCAGTGAAACAGTGCGCCACGTGGACACAGTTCCTGGAACGGTTACCGTTAGCTACTACAGTTGCCGTTATGAGAGGGTAGCTGATCTGATTGATTGCGCATTTGTTCAGAAGAGGCGACGCGACCGACCACATCTTTGAGGTTATGCTCTTTACATTTTTGCCCTAATTTTACGGATTAACCCTAAACGTAAGACATCAAGATGCGTTATTGCAATTTGCAATCTAGAATAGTAGTATTACAAGGGGACGTTTGGTATGGTATTCATTTTAAAAAATAAACATTTTTGGGAAATGATATTTTTTAGGAATATTTTTTAAACAATTTTTCATAAACAAACTTCATACGAAGGTAAAAATGTTATTTTTTTGAATTTAATTTTTTTATCACAATAAAATTATCATATTATTCTTATTAAATTAAAATAAATAATAAAAATATCACCTAATTTTTTTATTTTCGAAACATTTATCCAAGTATTTTTATTGGTGAATGAAACAAATTGAATTGGTTCCGAGAACAGAAAATTGACTGTAATGATGATTTTCGGACATGGAGAAAATTTCTCCAATGCCAAATGCTGACTGAGTGGCAATTTAGAAAATCCATGCAAGGTCCAGGTGTGTTTATTTTCGAAATCCAGTTATTATTACGACACCCCCTCTCATTGGACCCCAAAAACAGACACCAAGTGCACCCTTTCCCCACCTCTCTTTTCTCTCAATCTCATTCCAACAGCAACAAAGTCATAATAGTATTACCCATCCGCCGCGGACTGAAGAAAAACAAAACCAGATACAATCACACAATAATCATACCAGAACACTTCATAGTTCATTCAGTACATTGTTATTCTCACACCAAAACCACGCCAACAAATTCAAAAGCTGTGTCACTTTCCTTGGTGTGTTTATGTTAATGCATCACCACCACATGCCAGAACTTCACATCGGAAAAGAGAACCCCCACCTCTCTTCCGATGACGCCGCCACTTCAACTCCCCAAACCCATTTCTCTATTCAGGTTTCACCTTCCTCGCCCCATCCGCCGCCACCAAACTCACCAAACACACCGTTCCACCATGAACGCTTCTCCAACAAGGGAATAATACCCATCTTGACTTTCCCTCTGTTCCAAACACCCTTTCGCGCAAAGTTTCCAACTTCGAAGCTTCTCCCGCGTTTCCGCTTCCTCCTCTTCCTCCCCCTTCCTTCCCTCTACCTCCTCTTCTCAAACCCTAGCCCCTTAGATTTCTTCTCAGTAATCGCTTTCTCAGCAGCACTCTTCGTTTCCCTCAATTTGGCACTGTCTCTCTTCACTCGATTGTTTCCCACCAAACTCTCATCATCATCATCATCCTCTTCTCCTCACCCTGTTGTATGGTCTATTGGGTCGAACCCTAAGCAAGTAAAGAACACAAATTGGGGGTGTTGGGTCCAAGTTTACAGCAATGGGGATGTTTATGAGGGTGAATTTCAAAAAGGGAAGTGTTGGGGGAGTGGGGTTTATCACTATCACATACATGGGAGGTATGAGGGGCAATGGGTTGATGGAAAGTATGATGGGTATGGTGTTGAGACATGGGCTAGAGGGAGCAGGTATAGAGGGCAATATAGAGAAGGTTTGAGGCATGGAATGGGTATATATAAGTTCTACTGTGGGGATGTGTATGGTGGTGAGTGGTCTAATGGACAGTGTCATGGGTTTGGAGTCCACACTTGCATTGATGGCAGCCGCTATGTTGGGGAGTTCAAATGGGGTGTCAAACATGGACTCGGACAGTACCATTTCAGGTTTTTTTCTTTTTTCAATTTGCTATTTGTCTGTGCAGATGCTTTAGTTGTTGTGATGTTGGAAAATGTTGTTTGTTTACTTTAGTCCTTAATTATTTTTTTTATGGGCAAATGTTAGTTCGTTAGTTTTGTTAGAAAGGTCAGTTGGATGGGATTCGAACCCTACTCCTCTCCCTTCACCCTACCCCAACCATTGAGCTAACATTGTATCGCCCCTTTAGTCCTTCATGTTCTAGAGAAAGACTAAGAACTAAGAAGTAAACAATGTTTTGCAAGGGAGTTTAATTTCTATGAGCTGGTAGTATAAAAAGTTTTTACATTGTTAACCAATTAAAAATCATAGCTGGTATGACTTTTACCCTAGTTATTGTAAAGGTCGATTAAATTACCATATATGAAAGTTTGTGATTGAACGATAGTGTAAAAATCTTTTACACTGTTACCATATACACTATTTATTCTGTGAAAAGTAAGTGGCTGAAATGAAGGTTTTGTAAGGTTATAGAGGAAAATAGCTGATGCATACAATCTCAAGTATTAAGACGAAAGGTGACAGTAGTACCGGTGAGTGAAAAGATGAGGGAGCATAGATTTAGGTGGTTTGGGCACGTAATGAGATGACCCCTAGATGCTCCTATGAAAACAAGAGTTTGTTACCAAGAGTTAGTCACAAAGAGAGACAGAGGTAGACCAAAACTTACCTAGGAAAAGGTAATTAAACAAGACTTAATGGAATGAGATATAGATTGGCGGAAAGTGTGTCTTAAGACGGAATGGAGAAAAGTTATAAGTTTCATGGAGGGTTAGACCCGTTAGTATATTTATGTTCCAGTTAGTCCCTTTTTAGTTTCTTTCCTCTTCATGTTTCCCCTCCTTCTTTCACCCGTCTTTTCTTTTATCTTATTTTTCTTTTCTTTTGTCTTATTCCTCCTTTTTCTTAGCCTTCTTTTTTTTCTTTTTCTTTTTTGTATTTATCATTGGGTTCATCTACTACTGATCCCAATTAACTTGGGTTAAAGGTGCTGTTGATGTTGATGTTTTTAGGTTTGATATTCTCATAGTTCAATGCAATGGGACTCTGATTTTCTCGTTGAGACTTGTTGAGCATTTCCGAAATTATGGTTGATTGGGGAACTTTTAAGTTTTGTCTACATCTGGTTCAAGACTTTTTTTTATTTTATTTTTAGGAAAGCATTGGTGTTTCTGTGGAAAAAGTTTAGAAATATGTTCATCTGGCCTGTAGAAGTTTGTGCCAGAGCATTATTAGATCCAATATGTCAATACTTCAATTATGACTTCATAAATTTACCCATGTCAGGTCTGTTGATATTCATGTATGCCTGTCATTATGATTCTAGACCCTTTTTTATATAAAGTTTTGGTTGCAAATATGACCATTCAAATTGTCAACAACCTGTACTAGAAACACAAGTTTCATTTGTTAGTTGTTACATTCGTACTCTTGTTTTAAAATTTTAGGGGGATATTGATTTGGATTTTCTATGTGCTTCATTTTAGCCAAACAAAAAATGCCAACACTTTACTGCACAAACTCACCAAGATTTTATTTCTGCCGTCTTTGCTTTAATTCTGGTGTTCAATCGGTTGTTTGTAATATTTACCATCAGAAGCCAAAGGGGTCAGTCTAGTTTCTTACTAACCACAAGGCAACAATTTAATCGCATGTTCTGTAAATTTTTCAACTCATTTTGATCAAAGCTCAGTCTGTTTGTAAGCATGTTAGTAAATCAAAGCTTTTCATGCCACATTTCTTGTAAAGAATTACTAAGTTATTGATAATCTTCCTGAAGATGATAAATTTGCTTCTGTTCCTGGTAGTATCAAGTATATAATGTCCAACCGATTTTACCTATAATATACATATCCAGCTAAGACACTCGAAAAGTGATTGGAATTGGAATATTGAATCTGTTACTCTGTAGCAGTGTAAATGCACTTGAAATATTTCTAAGTTACTATATCATTATACAAACAATATAACTTTCTGATTCTGTCTATCTTCTTCAACCTTGCATCATTAATAGCTGGAACTAGGTATTGAATTTAATCCATATTTACAGAACTGTATAATTTCCATATTTTTTAACCATTTCCCATTTTTTAACATGAACCAAAGAACAATCTCATTGGAAGGTGGTACAAGACTGTTATTACTTATTGTCACTATTGCTGTGGTGTTTTAAGATCTCTCTCTATGTTGAATGCATTACAAAAGAACAATTGTGACGGGAAGGTTTGATTTTTTAACAAATACGAAAAATATCTCTTTTGAGTGGGTCTTTACACTTATTTTATGTATCCTGCAGAAATGGGGACATATATGCTGGTGAATATTTTGCAGACAAGATGCATGGTTTTGGAGTGTATCAATTTCAGAATGGTCATCGGTATGAGGGAGCATGGCATGAAGGAAGAAGACAAGGACTGGGAATGTACACTTTCAGAAACGGGGAAACACAATGTGGTCATTGGCAGAATGGGATTCTTGATGATCCTAAAAGACATAATAGTCCTACTGGGTCTCCATGTGCTGTGGACCATGCCAAGGTTTTCAATGCAGTACAGGTAATAGTACATTTTGCACTTGAGATGGATTAATATGTGTATGTAACAGATAGATTGAAAAAGAAAGGGATGAGGGTAGTTATTCTTTATTCTTTATATTGGGAACAAAAGGGAGTTAAAAACAATGATATAATTACTAGAAAAGGCAATCATCGAATTACTTTTGTATTTTTTATATAATAAAATGCTTTTTATTTTTGGCTCTATACCATGTACCCAGAGACACATTAGAAAACCATGGATTAATATGTTGTTTTGCTGCTTCTTATAGTTGCTCTCCTTGTTTCTTCCTTCTTGTTATTATGAAGGACCTTCAAATAACAAAATCATGAATAAACCTGAACCTTCCCTAATTTTATCAGAATTGGCTTTCTGCATAAGCTACTTTATGGTGGACCTTAAATCACCTTGATTTCATAAGCACTAGACTCTGCAATAATAAATATGAGAAATGTTTATACTTGATACTTACTTCTCTCATTCTGAGCAGGACGCACATTCTGCTGCTGAGAAAGCTTACAATAGGGCAAAGGTGGATGACGGGGTGAATAAAGTAGTGGCTGCAGCTAATAAAGAAGCAAACACAGCCAGAGTTGCAGCTGTAAAGGCTGTGCAAAATAGGATGCACCATAATAATAGTAATAATAAATGATAATAACCCATTTCCTCAGTGTCGTCCTCCATCATAAGTTTGCATATACAGAACATTATTAGATATGCGAAAGCAAAGGAAGCAGAATGAATGCAAGGAAGGAGAATCACAAAGATGTGCAAAAAATGATATCTTCTCTGAAGTTTGATCGCTAAGTTATGTACATTTTCTTCTCCTCTCCACTTGATAGGTGTTTCCATTTCTTGTATCTTTGTATAGCTACGAGGTGCCTGCTTGGAACCACTTTCTGTCATAGAACTCAATGGCAGATTGTGGAGCAAGTATGTTCCTCACTTTTGGTGGATGCTTTTATGTGTATAAGTAAGAAGAGCAGTATTAGTAGAGTATAAAGTTCCACCGTGTAAGGCAAAAAGTGCCACAAAGATGGCCAAAGTATAGCGTAGGATTTGCATGTTGGCTTCTTGCAAAGCCATAAACGTGTTAGTGTATCTATCCATCTGGGTGCATTTATAAAGTTGCCCACCAGCTAGTGCTGTATGTGTTGTTTGGTGAAGAGTTGAAGATTTGGGAAGCTCAATTTCGTTATCATTTGTACGATCAGACTTACACATCAAACAACCATGTAAAGTTTTATATCTCAAAATAGTAAAAATATGACAGAAGGTGGAGCTCTATTATTACTTGAAAGAATTGTGTCTTGTAGAATGGAGGTGACATCGCAACAATTTTTACAGGAACTCATGCCAGAGGTATTAAACAGGCTGGTTCATACCAATCACCAGGCTAATAAGTATTTTTTGAGTGCAATGTTATAGAGAAAAATGCTAGAAATACTTTTTAAAATTCTATGTGATTTCATCGGTTAAAATCGATTAAGGGTTTCCTTTAGAAGTTAGCAACTAACATGTCAAAATTTTGTGCAACTTCATTAGACAAAATGAGAATTTTTTTTAATCTCTAGGAATTAAATATAATACCAGAAGATTTATAACATTTGCACATATGTTCGTTCGATGAACTGAATTAGACTTCTTGATTTAAACAAAAATGAGATAATGAAATGAATTGTTCTTTGGGACCTATTTTGCTTCAGTTATATTTTAAGTGATTGAAGCTCTTTAATATATTTTTTAAATCATTAAGTGCAAGATTTGTTCAAAAATTTGTTTTTTTCCCCATGAGATTGGTGATTAATGTGAAATATTTATTAGTTTTGTTAATTATTAATTTTTGTTCAAAAATTTGACTAATCATTTTTAATAAAAAAAATCCAATCATATTTTTTTTTAATTTAAAATGTTCGAACAGTGACTTATTGTTTCATGTCTTATACAAAGAGTGTTAAAGAGATTAATATGACTCGATTCATTGTTAAAAAAAACTATAATTAAAAGAAAACTATACTAAATAAAAAAAAGCTAGATGATGAAAGTAAAACTTGCTTATTTTTATTAGGTGGACGAAAACAAACAGAAAAAGAGAGAATCAAAGAAAATTTATATCAGCTAACAGCATACTATGTTTCTCTAACATTGAAACTAGAATGCTATCTTAAATTATAAACTGTCGAGACTATATAAAAGAAAATTTTATTGAAAAAAATAATGTTATTTATTAATCACGATATCTAGAATTTTGTTAATTGAGATTATAATCATTTATTATAATTTATAACTAAATGAGAGTCTAAAAACACTTTACATTATCAATATATATTATATTTCCTTTCTAAAAGCAGCTGAATGATTCTCTTTAAAAAAATACCTGAATGATGATTTTTTTTCTGCTTAAAAATAATAATAACCCATTACCATATGTAAGGTTAAAAAAACGTACCATTACACATTAACACTGTCTTCTTAAGATGGCTCATCGGATTCCTTGTACGTCTTTATTAAAAAAATCTTTTAACATCATATTAACAAATGGTTTAATTAATGTAATCAATTTAACTTTGAAATAATAAAATCGAATCAGACAATCACTTGGCAGTCTAATAGTATGTTTGTGTTACCATTTGCATCCCACAAACATACGTCGGCAAAAGGTGCATTTCCTTACTTATGCGTTGAAAGTTGAAATTATTACAGTAGATGCTCAAACAAAAAATTTAAAAATAATTCATTTTGAAAACAAAAATAACTTATAATTTAACTCTCACCTTTAATGAGATTTTCTAAACAAATAACAATTTTTTTAACAAAAGCGAAAATACGTAATATCAAGTTCTTATTAATACTCACACCGATAAATTTAAAAAACAAATGTTATGCGTTGATTGTTCACAAATTAATATGATAATAAATTTTATAATAATTATTTTAAAATTATACTATAATAATAATTTTTGATTAATTAATTGCTTTTTTTACATTAGATTGTAATTTTACTTGACTTAAAAAAAGCCAATGATAATCGTTGCTGGTGAAGGAGAACTTAAATTAGGATTTGTTTGAAAGGAGTGAAAGTTGAAGGAAAGAAAATTGAGTAAAAAATACAAATAACAATACTTTTTATTTGATGGAAGAAAAATGAAAGAAAAATAAAAATGAAATAATTTCAAGAAATAAAAATAAAAAATCCTTTCTTTATTTTTTCTCTAATTTAAATTTTAAAATTTTATTTTCTCTCTTAGCTTCTTCCTTCTCACCAAACATAATTTTAAATCTTAAATGCTGACAAGTAATTAATCATGATATTTAGCTTACCTTGCATTAATGTGTGAATATTCATAATTTAGCAAACTGACCCTTAATGATGTGGGAGCAGGTAAGGGGTGATGATAAAAATTAAAAATAAAAAGGGTTTGTTTAGTTTAAAGTTGGCACCTGGCAGCAAGTAGTAGTAACAATTCAGGATTGTGGTGTGTTGTTGTAGCTATCGGTGGGTGAATCCAAAACCCTAGCCCTCACTCTCTCCACCATTTTTTCAATTCTTGAGCTATGTTTCAAGAGAGTTAGTTAGGGATAATAGGGCAGGGAAGAATAAGAGGGATGTACAAAGAACGAGAGCGAGGTGGTGTTTCCGTTTCCTCTGTTTCCGCCTCCAAATCGGAGGATCGGAAGCGAATCAACGACGTTCTGGATAAGCACTTGGAACGATCCTCTCCTTCCACTTCTCGACCCATCAACACCGCCTCCAAGAATTCCAACCTCCAAGGTACTGTTTTTTTTTTTTTCCTTTTTTTATCGGTAAATGTTAGTTTGTTAGTTTTGTTTGAAATATCAGGTGTGGGGATTGGAACCCGCGACCTTTCCCATTCAATGGGACAACCTTATTATATCTCCTAGGTATTATCTTTTCTTTTCTTTTCAGCCCCTTTCAAACAAACATAGGTAAATGAATATGCTTTAAGGCATTGTTGTTGTTCATTAGTTTATAATATGCTTCAAAAGTTGGTGAATGTACAATTGGGGAAACTGGGCTAACGTGATGATAATAATTTGGTGTGCATTGGATGCAGTGGAGGAATCTGACACGGAGAGTGAAGAGTCTGATGTTAGTGGCTCTGATGGGGATGACACCTCCTGGATCTCGTGGTTCTGTAATCTAAGAGGGAATGAGTTCTTTTGTGAGGTGGACGATGATTACATACAGGATGACTTTAACCTCTGTGGATTGAGCAGTCAAGTGCCCTACTTTGATTATGCCCTTGATTTGATTCTCGACGTTGAGTCATCCCATGGTGAGTTTTTGTACTTTGTTGTGCGAAATTGTTGAAGATGATGAATTTGAATTGCTGTTATGTGATATCAAGGTTTTAAAACATGGTCTGCATTTGTGGTTTTGGCCACAATCTTAAGGTTTTTCGTTTTTGAGGTTTTTGTGACTGCAATTTCTGACAATGTCAAGAATTGCACCAAAAGCGTGGCTGGGACTGCAATTTAAAACCTTGTTAAGTATTCAGTTTTTTTTTTTTTTTAAATGGCTACTTGGTTTGCTTGGAATTTGTAGGTGACACGTTCACGGAGGAACAGAATGAGTTGATTGAATCGGCGGCGGAAATGCTTTATGGTATGATTCATGCTCGATATGTGTTGACCAGCAAAGGAATGGCTGCCATGGTAAGTTTTATTGGTTGATTGACGCTCTTTTTGTTCTTTATCGTCCTGGGGATTGGTGCTGTTAGTGATGTCGTTGGAACTTTTGCAGCTTGACAAATACAAGAACTATGATTTTGGCAGATGCCCAAGAGTTTACTGCTCTGGACAGCCCTGCCTTCCAGTTGGTCAATCGGACATTCCTAGGTCAAGTACTGTGAAAATATACTGCCCTAGGTGTGAAGATCTTTACTATCCACGTTCCAAGTATCAAGGCAGTATCCTTATGTCTATTACTTTACCCTTTTTTTGTGGGGGATTTGAGCTGATGCAGCTACATGTCACTGTGTTTCTGAAAAAACAATATTTATTCTCGTGCCTCTCATTTCATTTTTGCTTGAGTTTAATTTTTGAGTCTGACCATAGCAGTTTGTAAGGATTTATCCTTTTTGGTTTATTTGGAAATTCATTTCTTACTTAAACCAGTTTGTGTTTGCTGTCTTGAAAGAAAAAGAAATTGCATGTGGAGCATAAACTATTTTCTGAATATGATTAAACCATATATAAGAATTTCTGGAAACTCTGCTATTTTTTTTTTTTCTTTTTTCTGAAATTATACTTGTATGTCTTGTTCATGTGGACTATACTATACCCGTCCCTAATGGAAAAGAGAAAGTAATATTCAGATAACGAGTAGTTTAAGTTTAGTTTTATGAGAAGTGGGGTTCATGATCTAGAAATTTTAGTAACAGATATCTGATATCTGCTACATGTTTGATGATATATGAAAATTATACGGTATTTTCTTCTTTGACAAATTATATCTGCAATTTTACTTCCAGCTGTTGTATGCTTCAAAGCATAAGGACTGTTTCTGAAATCTTTGGTGGGGCATACTTATGCTTAGAAAATGCTGCAGGAAGTGAACAACTTTTGGAATTGTAAAATCCTTGGAACAGCAGTTTTCTTTAATCTCTCTTTCTCTCTCAAAGTTAAGGAAGTTTGATCATTCTTATTTTTCAGTTTATTTTTAAATTTCCTGACATTACTTTTCTATTTGTTTGGCTTTTGCATTCTTCCTATAAAACTAATGGTATGATATAAATGCTGATGAATATGTGACTTTTGGTATGATTTATGTCATCTGTTTGGGCTATATGTAATTGTGGTTTAGATTTTACTCCCAAATTTCCTTAAGTCTGTCTAGACATTGATGGAGCTTACTTTGGAACAACATTTCCACACCTCTTCTTGATGACTTATGGACAACTGAAGCCACAGAAACCAGCACAAGGCTATGTTCCGAGAGTTTTTGGGTTCAAAGTTCACAAGCCATAAAGCCGAAGTTGAAGCTTTCATGAAAGTAAAAATCTCCCCGTGTCTCATTTAACTCTTCTTATGGTTCTCTTTGCAACAACCAGCGAATCATATGCTTTCCAAACCAGTACAATCTAGGCATCTGTTTTAATTGTTATAGGAGCCTGTTGTAAAGAAATATGCAGAAATGTGAAGCAAGTGCTTAGTTTCAGCTTCAGATTCAATGAGCAAGTGCTTAGGTACTTGATGGTACTTTTTAATGGCTTTTTACAAATTGTATTCTTGCAATTAACTTAATATTGTCTATGGTTATGTCTCGAATTACAAATACCCTGCTATTTTTATATTGTTTTATTCCATTTCTCCCCATTTCTGTAGCCTTTGAATTTGTGGATTTGATGCCAATTAATTCATACATTAATGATTTCCAAGTTCACTTGCTTGGATGTTATACTCAGCTATTCAACATTATTGATTATATGGAATATGAATGCACAATATGACCTCAAGCCTGTCTGTCTTTCTCCTGAATATATGATTTCTGACTTGTGAAACCTCTCACTATGCACTTGTTTGTGTTTGTGTGTATATATAATTACTTCCTAGATGCTGAAGATTTCTTTCCACAGCTGAAAAATGTGAGCTATTATCTATTATCTATTCATCTGGTTTATGCATGATACAAAGACATTTTTTAGGGCAGGGAGCACGGGATAAGCTATATAAACTTTCATCTCTAGCTTCCATTTTGCTGAATCTCTCAATCCAGTTCTGTCAACTTTGCTACTCTACAGACTGACATCGTGCCCCCATAGCCTCTGCTTTGGCTGCTCTACCTGTTTGGTTCATGTTATTTCCTTCTCTGTTCGTATTAGTTCATGGTCAAATTGGCAGGCTAGGATAGAACTAATTTACTCTTTTATCGATTCAATATTGTTGTTCTAGCTAAGATTGTTGATGGTCAAATTGATTGAACTGGCTATTGAGTTGGTTGTTCATGATAGCAGTTATGCAAATTATTCAGAGTAATCCCCGTGGAACTTCGTTCTTAAAAATTGCAGGTTCTTCCATTTAGATTCAATTCTATTCAGCAAACATAAAATAAATTCAAGTGATTATAAATCTCTGGCTTAAATATGTTTTTTTCGTTTAAATTAGGTATTTTTGTTTTTAGTCCCTTAATTTAAGTTTGTTTTTTAGTCTTTGATTTTAGTCCTTTATGCAGTAAAGAACCACCAAAAATCCGCCAAAAATCTGTCATGAGAAACTAAAAAAAAGAATATTTTCAAAATTGAACTACAAGTCAAATTTAAATGTGAGGATCCAAAAGCAAAAGTAATCTAAATTTAAGAAATTAAAAATATATTTTAAGTTTAAATTTCAAAGTTTATTTTATTAAATGAAAATTGATTAAAAATTAAAAGCAAGAAAATTACCTAATACCCGGGCTAGTTAAGTTGTCATTTGAAAAATTTGCTTTTATGCCTATATAATAAGATAGTTGTTATATCCACATCCCTTCTTTGCTCATCCCCTTCTCTTTTTAATTAGTTTTTAAAAAATTACACTCCCCTAATTACTTAGAAAAGGGGAGTGGATATAATAATTTCCTATAATAATATTCTGAGTGGACTTTTACAGCACCTTCAGTATTAGTATAACATTTAGAGCACCTCTTTTCCATCACTTTCTCATCAAAACAAAGGAGAAAATTACCGCCCAAAATGCGATTATTTAGATGTATTCCTTTTCATTTCCTGCAACTATGAGTTGGCTGCATACTTACAGGCATTAAATACATCTCAATTTTGCTATGATCGGCTAGGTTAACTTGCTATCAAGTACCAACATTTTCAATTGATTTTTTCTTCAAAGTGGTCACGTATGCGTGATGAATTGATTTGCATCACTTCAATGTGTATTTTGGGTAGAAGAGAGAAATATAGATGAAAATATAAGAGATAAATTAAAAACGAAGAAATAGTAAAAATGAAGTGATATTTTGTTGTATGATTTAAGAAAAGTAGGTAACAAAAAGTAAAAATAATATTATAAAGTTGTTAGATATAGTATAGATTACACAAGGAATAGAGAATTTAACAGACAAAATACATTGTATCCTTATGAGTTTGATTACGAGTTGAATGTCACCCCCTACTCAAAAGACAGAAATTTTAACCACTAGGTCCCACAAATGTATGTTAATTCTCTTCATAATCAGTCCAACCAAATTCATGAAACATATTTATTAATTAAAAATAAAAAGAAAAAATATTTGATATATGTAATAATATCAAGAGTACAATTTTACACATCTTAATAAATCTTAATAAAAATTATGCGTCTTTCTCTTTTTTATTTCTTAAACTTAGAAACTGGTTAACATTTGCCTATTTAAAAAGGGACATCCAGTTACAATGCTGTTTTTGGAAATAAAAAAGGTATATAAATTCAGTGTCAATTATGCGTTGTTACATCGCCACAAATGCAAAATCAAAATTGCAACTCATCACTTCGGATTTTGGATGTATATATACGCCAAAATATTTTGACTCGAATTTTTTATCACGATCAATCATAGAGCTCCCATTAAGCATTGAGCTTCTTCTCATCATGAGTTTGAATATTAGTCGGTTTAAATAAAACTCACATCGAGCGTCAAACATACAGTTCCCTTGCTTCTACATTTATACAATGATAAGTGTATTAAACTCTCCATTAAACTTGTGAATTAATTAAACCGGGTTCCAATCACACTATGTCAGTTTCTGAAGGTACATAGTATGAGATCGTACAAAATAGAAAAAACACCAAATTATATATGCCCAAGCAAATGTTTATTTGGAAGATGAGACATTTCAACGTATATATATTGCCAGGTAAAATCGTTAACGCAAACGAACAAAATCAAACTACTAAATAGGAACAAAAGGGCAGGAAGCACCAACAAATCAACAATTGTTATACACCTGTCTAGTTGTTACTCATAAAAATCAGATTGGCAGCAACCGCACCGGATTACTTTAGTTTTTGACTTTAGGAATCTTATTCTTCACAAAATATTAAAGAACAAAGTGATTTACACTTAAAATTTCAAGAATTAAAATGAAATACTATTTTATTTTCTTTAACAGCAGAAAAACTTTCAAGTGGTTTGTTTTCCACCAATCTATTTAACTAAAAATTATTCAAAGTAAACTTCCGCAATTAACTTCAACAGCTCAATTTTCACATTTTATAAAAATGAAAATGCCTAAAGACAAACTAAACCAAAAACCATCCCAGTGAACAATTTTAATTCTTGAAGTTAATTGTTATTCTTAATGCTATTCTTAATGCTATTCTTAATGCTACCTTCTAAATCAAAAACTATCTCCATGATCAAAGGCTTCAAATTCAATTTTTAATGTTTTTACTTTGCTAGAATAGGGAACAAATGCATACAAGAAATCGAAGAATTTCTTGGGAATCCTGCAAGAGCTACTCGTTCTTTTTTATAGTCCTAGAAGATTTTAGGAAAAGCTTTTGCAACATAAGCTAAGATTCATCTTAGCAAGCATAAAGAGAAACAACGAGCCACTAGAATTGCAAACAATAAAATGAAACTATGAAGCAAAATCACCCTGACAAAGAGTTTCAAACAACTAAAATTAAAAGAGTCATCTCAAAATTAAACTTAAGAAGTTTACTTTGAATACAACCAATGCAGTTCAGTGAACACAAACGAGGCACTTCATGCAAAGTCTAATAGAAATTGATACCATCAACCAAAAAGCTTAACTCTCAGTTTGCTCCCTCAACCTCCTGATGGTGCTCCGTACAGTCACGGCACTTGCGGTACTGTCAAAACAATGAGAACAATGTCAAGTCTCTCGTTTGGAAAATAAAACATACAAGTAGAAAGAACACGATCATTACTTCAAAGTGTAAGCACCGCCAGCTTTCACTTTACCACAGTCCTTGCATCCCCATATTCCCACAGCTTTCCTCTTCACAGCATACTGCCACAGAAAAAAATTGATCATCAGAATAGAAATAAAAGATTAAACAAAACATCTTGTTAGAACACATGACCCTAAAGACATAATAATTACACAATAACAACACAAGTTTCACCTACCTTTCCACAAAATTCACAGAAAAACTTGCTGTGTTGACTAACTTCCATCTTCTTAATCTGCTTACGTAGACTGGCACCATAACGGGTACCTGATATAACAAATCAATCAAAATCGTTTCTAAGGAATTAATCAAATTAAACATATTTTTTTTGTAAACAGCATTTTTAATTACCTATACATAACATACACGAACGACTAAAAAGTGCTTAATCAAACCAAAACCAATTATCCCAATTGTAAAAACAGTACATTAATCATCAATAATCATTCTTCTAAAAATACGAGAACATGTACGACAGTAGCAAACGGCATAACAGCTGAAAAAAACATGACGAGATTTGGGTAAAATTGAAGTAACAATACATACCGTATTTTCCAACAATGCCAGCCTTCTTTGTTCTCTTAGTCTGCAAAAACAAAACGGTGCAGTGTCAACGTATAACGACGTACACAAGAAACCCTAATTTTGATTGCGGAAGTGACAGAGAAGAGAAGAGAAAGAGAGAGTACCATGTTTTCTGGATCGAAAGCGCTGCAGAGAGGTTGGGGCGGTGAACGAATGGAATGCAGCACACACTAAAACCCTAATTCTGATTTCAGAAATTTATAGAAAACCACTTTGGGTTTGGGTCGGGTACAGATCCATTTTATTCCTTCTAATTGAAGCCCGATATGAAGTTACTAGATTTTGTTCTATATAATAATTTTTAAAAATTTATAATCGTAATATTCTTATTACTAATATTTTAATATTATATATATATATACTTACAGTTATAATTTTATTAAGTGAAGTAAATATATTTGTTTAAAAATTAACAATTTTATGACTTTTTATCGTATTAGTGCTGAATAACATAATAGCTCAATCTTGTATTGTATACAGAAAAAAAATAGAAAAACATATATATTTGCTTCATGCTGTATTCTTTTTAAGAAATAACTATATTTTTAAAAGTTCTAGGAAGTAAAAATATATTATTTACTTAGATTGATATACATACGAAATTAAATTTATTTTGAAATATGGTATAAAAATATATGATTTTACTCTGTATTTTTTATTTTATGATTTTAAATTTTTAATTAAGTTTTTTTTGTTTCTTGGTAAAAAAAAAATTTAGTTAAATAATCCTATATGTAGCCAAAAAAATGAATCATTTTATAATTATCAAGACGTTCAATATATGTATGAATTATTTTATATTAATATCATAAGAATTTAATGGTGACCTCAAAATAATATATTTCTCATTTTAACTTTAGAGGAATTGATATATAATAATATATAATTGTTATTAATTTTTCAAATATTTTTATTTAATAATAAGACTTAAATGTAACAATGATATGCATGAGTAAAATTTCGATAAGAAATCTACAAGAACTTTGACACACTCAAGACAATATTTATAGATTAAGGCTAATGTGGATCATCTCATAAGTGGTCCACTGTGCACCATTAACTTTAGCCATCAGATTAAACTAAATTATAAATAATTAGCATACACCCTCCACACTATATTTTTTCTCCTTCATTACCATAGACTATTTGGTTCAACGCCTGTTGTGATCCAACCTCCATGTTTTCATCACCATGTCACTTGTCTAATTGCTTTATTTTCACACCCAAGAACAAAGAAACAACCTAATTGAAAAAAGAAAAAAAAAACTCACCAACCTTTTCAACAACAAAACAACACTTGAATACTTCATAGTCAAATAGTCACTATAATTTGGGATTTGGCTTAAAGGACACTTGTTTTTGTTGTCACAATGATTTAGCATACGAAGGACTTATATTGTCTTCACATTAAATTCTTTGGGTGGAGGTTGACTGTAATTATCTATGTGTCTCAACAACCTTGACCCCTCCTTCTATTTGGCCATCGCCAGCCACCACTCTTCGAGATTCTATCATCTGTTGCAATGCCTAAGGCAACAACGTTGAGCAACTGTTCACACGAGTTCTTCATGATGCACTCGATGATGATGGGGTGGTTTATGGGGTGGTAGGGAATCGCAACAACTATGACCTGCTCGTAAATTGTGGAGCTTCCTCTTTTGGGGGAAAGAGGAACGCTTTTTTGCTTTAGGGGGTGCATGTCGGCTTCACGCTAGGTTTTTAATGACTTGGTGGTGTGTGCCAAATAGAAAGTGGAAGAACAAGATAGGGAGACACAATGACGACAAAACTACAGTTCAAGCAATTATATGGTGTGGAGGATGTAAACTTGACCTATGAAATGAAATTAATCTAACTGTTCAAAATTATGATCTATTATGGACCATTTAAAATGTTGGTCAAGTAAAGTATTAGTCATATTTATATGTGGAAGTTAAGTGTGTAAAGTTTGAGAGTATACTCAAGTCCCTTTTATGACTTTATAACTTTCTTACTTGATTTATATTAGTGATTCTTACTAACGATGTGTGAAGGTGCCTCTAGGGTATTCAACAAAAAAAAAAAGGTGTCTCTCGGGTGAATTTTATGATATTTTTTGTTGCTAACATTTTTAGTGTCAAATCCAATGCTCTACATCTATATGGATAACGATACAAGGTCGAAAGGTTCTCAACCTCTATTTATTGGATTTACTTATCTACCAGTAGTATCAAGTCAGATTTTTGACTTTGTTCCTTTATATGGGCCTAAGTACCCTAATTGTGATTTAGAACCCACACATCATAAATTTAAAATTTATCCACATGTTATGCCAAATTATTCTTTCTTAAAGGATTTTTTTTGTATAAAATATGACTAATTTTGTCTAAGAAGTAATTAAAATTAAGTGAATATAATATAATTGTACATTTATCATGTATACTTGTGATGCTAATGGTTAAATATGTCTTGTAAGTAAGTAAATTAGCAATGTCATGAAACTATTGAAATATTTAAAGTAATTAGTTTTGCCTGATAAATGGAGAATTTGAGTAGCACATTGATAATTTTCAAATTATTATAACTAGGGGATCATGCTTCTCTAAAATTTTAAAATAATTAAAAAATAAAAGTTAAATAAGTTAAAAAAATGACAAAAAAAAACTAATAGCATAAAATTAATGTGAAGTTAATGGAAGTTAGAAGAAAAAATTAAAATTTAAGAAGTGGTTTAAGAATAAAATTGTCCAATAAACTATGTACACCAAATGAGGTAATTCTCATTATTAATAGTTATAGATATGATATATTAATATGTTGTTTTATGCATTATTAAGTTTATAATTTGAATTGATAACAATTGAGTTTGATGGATCCTTTAACCATAATCAAGGAAAACTTTCCAATAAACAAAAAAATAGGACAAAAAATAATCTAATGTCACTTAAATCAACTGAAGACTAAAGTTATGAAAATAATCACTATACTCGTTTCTTGTTTGAACTTCCAATCATCCAATAAGCATGTAAACTTAGTAGGTGAAACAACATCTTTACATGTGCACTCAAAAAAGTTACCCTTATTCATTTCTTAGAATCTACCTAGAATGTCATTTTCATGATAAAACTAACTTATTAAAAAGACGAGAGAAATCAAGCAAGCAACGTGAAGAAAACTTCAAACATGGCAAATAACATGTTTACGATGGTATTCTTCATATTGATGCTGATTTCATCAATCACTCCAACAAAAATTGATGCAAGAAATCAAGACCTTGTTGCAGCCACTAAGGAGATGCAAAAGGCAAATTACTTTACATTTGTAATGCTCATCAACATGTCTCCACTTGACACAATTGAGGGAAATGTGACATTCTTGATGCCCAATGATCGAATGCTAGCTAACATGGTCTTACAAGAAGGGTCCATTCCTAGCTTCTTACTTAGGCATTCAATCCCATCACCAATGCTCTTTGATGTCTTGGAACAATTCCCCACAGGGACAACCATTCCTACATCATTGCCAAATTACATGCTAAGAGTCTCCAACAATGGTAGGAAGAATTATGTTCTAAACAATGTTAAAATTATAAGTCCAAACTTATGTGTAGCGGGATCCTCAATTCGATGTCATGGCATAGATGGGGTTTTGTTAGAAGTGTGTGCATCAATAGGTAACTATAGTGTTCCTCTAATTTCATGTGTTAATAACACTGAACCTTCATGTAAGGCATCACCTCCTATTTCATCTTCTTTCCCTTCAGATTCTCCTCCTAGTACTAGGGACAACCTCAATCCTCCTACATTGGCAGCTCCCCAGCCAACAACACTAAATGTTGGGCCACACAAATCAAGGTCTCCACATTGGTTTTCTTATGATGGATCATTGAATTTTGTAGCATACTTGATGTTGTATCTGACTGGGATCTACTTTTAATCCATATAGATTGATGGATTAAAGTTGTGCTAGTTGAATTTAGGGTAAAATGATTCATTATTTTGTGGTCAAGGTCATATTAATAAGGTGTGTACTTATTTTATCATACAATGAAAAGAATGAAACAATCCATTTTATTATAATTGGTATAACGTGATGAAACTTTTTGTTCTTTCTATTTAGAAATGTTTCTATAACAATGTGAGCATTCAATAGGTAGCAATTTGACATGTTCTAGTCTTGGATAGCAAGCGAATAACACCATCCCTAATGTATACTTATGTTATGTAATTTCAGTAATATTGCTTATATTTGTTAGCCATATAAAAGAACAAGAAGATAAAAATGTGTGTTTGATTGACCGTTGATAGAATTGATTCTGAATAAAATTGATTTTTGTTAGAATTAATTTTGAAGTGATATAATTTATGTTTGGATAATTTTGGTTAGAATTGATTTTAAAGTAAAATTTAGTATAAATTTTGTTTAGAATTAATATCGTGTGACAAACACATGTATTAAAACATTCTAATTAACATATCAAATCGAATATGCGATTGAATTATTTTACAAATTATTGATTGAGTTATTAATACTTGAATCAAATTAAAACATATGATTAACTGAATAATGTCATTTAACATTTTTTAAGAGAATAAATACGGAACTGACAAGTGGCATCTCCCCATAGAACAAAACTCTTCTTTTATAGATATATATACTATGTTTGACAATACATTTCAACTATTTTCTAATTTCTTTTACTAGTTGAAAAACTCATTTAGTTGTTTGGTAAGCACACTTTTTTAAGTAGCTTATAACATTTTTTGAAACGCTATTTGAAGTAATATGTTTTAAAATGCTAACTTCTAGCTTTTTATATTTTTCTTTCTTTTTTTATCCATAATGTATTTATCAAATTTTTTGCTTACCCTTTTTAAATAAATCAGAGTTTTATTATTTTTCCTTTTTTACTCATTCGTCTGTTTGTTGTCTTCTTTTTTCCTCCAATGTGTTGATCTCCTCATTTTGTTTCACAATGTGCACACTAACCTTTTTTCTGGGAGTAATGATTCTTTTTATAATATTTTGATTGTGAAATTCCCCGGTATGAATGAGTAAAAAAAGGAAAATAATAAACAGAACACACAAGGAATGATTACGATTGTGCTTTGATATGTTCTCTTTAGCATTCATCTTTTATTATTGGTTCTTTTTTTTTTGCAATTGTTCAAACTTTCATAAATTCATTACAATTGTGTTTTGGAAATTTTTATATTATGATTATACTATTTATTTTATTAATTTAGCATTATAAACTAAGATATCGATAATGATAGATGATAGGTTTAATTTTTTTTGTTATTATATTTTACATTTTTTATGTTACAATATCTATTTTAAACATTGTACCACTTATAATATTTAATTTATTATTTCAACACTATACTTTGTCTATTATTTTTTGAATTTTTTTATGTTAGATGATTTATTTTAACTATTACACTAATTAACATAATAATATATAATGTCTACTTAAGTGTATTTCCTTATATTATTTTAAACTTGATTTAAAATATTTTAAGAAATATTATAAGATTAATAGTATAATACTTAACATGAAAAAATGTATCATAAAATAATAGAATATAAATATATCTATTTATGTTATTTTATATTTTTTAGCTAATTTAACATCTAATTTTACAAAATTTCTAATTTAATAAGTTAAATTTCCAGCTTCTAGTTAACTTTTCAAGCTAATTTTGTTAAACATAGTCATAGTAGATATAAATTATGTTTGACAAAACGTTTCAATTAGCTTCTATCATTTTTTACTAATTAAAAAACTTGATTGACTATTAGATAAACAAACTTTTTTAATAATTTCTAGTGTTTTATGAAATACTACTTGAAATAGTAAAATGATAGATTCTACCTTCTAACTTTTTATATTTTCTTATTTTTTATCCTTAATATATTTAATAAATTAGTTTTTCAATTTGTAACTATCAATTTTTCAACTAGTTTTGCTTAAGATAATCATAATAGATTAAGCTCGTGCTTTAATTTTTTTTTTTTAAAATCAAAATACTTCATAAACAAGTGAAAGGATAAGCTCCTCAAATTTTTTTCCAAAACAAGTTATTTGAATTTTCTACGTGTATTCTTATTTCAATTTTTTTTTCATGCATTGTCAAGCACTAAATATGTATATTTCACTTAATGGAGTTTTGAACCTTGGGTCTCGAATTCATCATGCTGTAATATACTTATAAGTTATAGTAACAACTTTCTTTTCTTTCTCCCAAAAAAAATGCTAATAATTTTATTTTATTTATTTATTTTTTTAGGGACAATAAGCATGCTCGATCATCGCCTGTGATTAGGGGGGAAAGTTGTAAGTTCTCAATTCAACTATTTAAAAATGTTATGCTTACGTGTCAATTTTTAAACGATTTAGTAACTAAATTCATCTGTTGAAAAATTATTTAACATTAAAGTAGTTATTTTTTTAAAAAAATTGTCACCATTTTAATATTTTATATTGGATTATTGAGAAAAATAATTTAACAATAGATTATTTTTTTAAGAAACTAACTTAATAATCAAATCTTTACAGAGTGACACTTAAAATATTTAAGAGATTAATAATATAATTATAATTTGTTTTTTTAAAAATTATACGTATGACAAAAAAAAAACTATTAATCATCACCATTCACCAACTGCTAGGCCAAAGCCACTCAGTGTACCCCACTAGCAAACAAACATGTGAAAAGTGATTGAAAGTTTAAACTTTCTGCTGCAAAAATAGAAGAACATTTATCGACTATGGGTGTTTGTTTGAGTTAATCCCCATCAACTATGCCTGAAATCTTGACTATTCATAAAACACAAATTAGGTACTTGGGTTGAGCAAAATAGAGCCTCTCTTAACATTTTTTTTCTTCTGAATCCTCTCTTAACAATCTAACTCACGTTAGATGTTATATATAATGTTTTATATTATTTTATTATATTAAGTAATTTAGTCAATTTTTAAAACATTTAAGTATTATTATAATCCTCAGTTTCCTATTTTTTTATTCCAATTTTTTTTCCTTTTAGTCGCTGATCTAACTTTTATTTCAATCAAAGTATTTAAACCTTTTCTGTGTAGCCACTTGTACTCTTTGCATTCAAGTAATAATATTAATAGATAATGTTATAATGACATTCACCAACTAATGACTTGTGATATTATTAAAGAGTCTAATGAAAATTAAGTAGTCTAATTTAATTCGTTGAAGATAATGTGTAAATGTTATAAAGTTTATGCTACTGTGTTAAATTTTTATGGATAAAAAAAATCCAATAAATAATTATGTGTAATTATTTTTTGATAAATAAATATATCACCAATTAGGCTCACACCATAAAGTAGTATGAATAAATAAGAAATTATAAACATATATTAAAAAAAAAGCTAATAAGAGATAACCTCGTTAGATTATACATAACAACTTATTGGATTGTGAATTTGTTATTAGTTGTTGTGACAAAATCAATGATGTTTTATCAATAGTATTATTAAAATTGTGTGGCCACCGTTATGTGTCGACTGTCGACTAGACAATTTTTTAATTTATTTAATTACATAATTTGTTATTTATTTTTTTACTGTTTCTTTTCTGTGAAAATTCATGTAGTGCAGGAGTTTCAATGTTAGTTAATGTTAGTTACTTGAATGTAAGGACTAAAAATGATGGAAAAAAAGTTTAACAATTTTGATCAATTAAATATTTTCACTTTTAATTTATTAACTTTTGCCTTAAAATTAATTGAGAGAAAAAACAAATTACAACTTATTAAGTAAATGCATGATATATTAACAAATCTTATTAATAAATGATAGTAATTTTGATTTAGGAAATAACTTGATATTAAATATTATTTTTTAAAACATTTTTAATGGGTTTACTTGAAAAAAATTTAAGTGAAAAAACTGTTTCTTTAACTTTGAAGCAAATCTATGTGACGGATTTTTTTTAAGAAATTATTTTTTTAATAATAAAAAATAATATTTATTTGACACATAACAACACCAAGTGAAAATAAAAAATATAAAAATGTTAATTTTTTTGAAAATTTCTAGAATTTCTTATCACAAAATTATATATAAATTTATTACAATGATATGGCACACTATGGGATCACAACAAATAACTTAAAGAAACAATTTGTTGCATAAGATATAAATTTTATTTAAAAAAAAACTCTGTCTAACATATAGATTTATTCCCATAAGAAAAAAAAGGGGTAAAAAATGATTTATTCACTTAAAAAATCTTTCGAAAAACTCGATTGAAGATGGTAGATGGTTTAATTTTTATTTTATAGAAAATATTCATTCCGAAATATAGCGCACTGGATTGCTCACCCTTTTGAGTTTTTTTGTCCCAACAACAACAGCCAGCGTTATCAACATCCCTACCGCGCTATCTATAACAGCATTGCAATGTGACAGACCACGTTAACAAAACAATCACCCACCTAATAGCGGTTTAAATTAAACGTTTAAAATTAAAACAATAAAAATATTATAAAAAAACAACTCACAAAGTTGCTGTAAAAAAATTAAAAAATCACGAATCACGAGGGAGAGGAGGAAGAAGAGAAAGAAAAAAAGAGCCAATGTTTTTGGTTTGTTCCTCGTAAAGTAACTATTAAGGAAGATCCTACCCACCCAAATTAAATGTCGCACCAGCGCGCTGTTTGGTACCAACACAAAATCTAACCCGCATTTTCTCTGTCATCCAAACAACCCCCTCCGCCTCAGATCTCTCGCCGCGAGAACATGGATCAGTTGTCGGCGATCAGCGAGTACCTGGCCGAGATTTACGGACACATCGCCGACAATTTCCGCGCCCTATCGTCAGAACCTTAACCTTCTTCTCATCTCATTCATTTCGTGTTTTGATGACGTTCCGTTCCCACTTTGTTGTTTTCTTCTTATCGGTGTAATGTTGTTGTTGTTTTTGTTGGTTGCAGAAATGGATTTCAGAAGTTGGAGAAGATTAAGGATTCGA
Source organism: Glycine latifolia (assembly GCA_013407115.1). Classification (NCBI taxonomy): domain Eukaryota; kingdom Viridiplantae; phylum Streptophyta; class Magnoliopsida; order Fabales; family Fabaceae; genus Glycine; species Glycine latifolia. The sequence continues at coordinate 14,995,482 of CM023957.1, read as the reverse complement.
ATAGACAGAGCAGGCAGTTGGAAGATCTCACGGAAAAATTGCGAGAATGTAAACGGTAATTTTCACCTGTCACATTCCACATTATATTTTAACGAAATTATATACGAGTTTCGATGTTGTTGTTCATGATTCACGCATTTGTATTGCGTTTTCGTGTCACATTGATGCAAACTATGTGCAAGAGAGCCGAAGATTGTTCATTTTGTTGGCTGCAAGGTTTTAAACATCGGTCGCGGTCGCCTTGTCATTTTGTCGCGTTTGTTGATATCGTGACAAATGCAGCCGATGCGGTCCCAATTGTGGTCACGGACAGTTGTAAAACCTTGATGTTGCAGCTCAAATCACGGTTGTGGACTGTTTGTTAAAACCTTAACGCTTGTTATCATTTTCAGATCTGTATTGAAAATTTGTAACCAGAAACTTGAGTATAGAGTGCCATTTTGATCTGTGTTTAAAAGCCTGGTTATGCGATTTTCCTGAACATCATTTGGCATTGGGAGCGTACCACGGATTTGAGGTTTTTCCGTCGCTGCTAACTCGAGTGTGTGTGTGGTTGGATCTAATTTTGCAGGCTTATTAAGGAGTTTGATAAAGAAGTCAAAACATTGGAGAGTAGCTTTGATAGAGAAACCAACAAAATGTTGAATGAGAAAAAGCAGTCAATGGTGAGATGTATATAGGTTTTTCCTCCGTTGATATCTTAATTGCTGCTGCTTCATATTTTAAGGTTTATTGGTTTCCATATCAACCTTACTGACCAGCATTTTCCATTTCTGTTGCAGATCAAAGAGCTAAACTCATATGTTGCTTTGAAAAAACAGTAAGTGAAAACATCATATTAGTTATCGATCTTAGCCCTGTTTGTCAGGGTGGATTTTTCTTGCTGGTGTTATATACCTTCAGCTTCCTTAACACGTCATCAATCAGAATCATTATGTTCTTGCATGAGTGGGATGTGTTCCTTGATAGCATTGACCAATTGCTGCACGTGTTATATTGCAATGCAGGTATGCTACAAATATTGAGAATAAACGAATCGAACTCTTTGAGGGCCCCAATGAAGGTTATGCAGAAGAAAATGGCTTGCTAGCATCCTGTAAGCATACTGATTTCTTCATATCGGTTGTGCTAGTATTCAAATAAATGGAAGTCCTTAATTTTTTTTACTTACTGGGACATTCTTGATAGAACAGCTGTAGTATATGATTTGTCAACCAATGCATATTTGTAGCTCTTATTCTAGGCTGAAAATGTTTTTTCTTCCTGTCTGGCCCTGCTTTGATCTTTTTCATTTTTTGATAAATGTTTTTTCCAAAGCTTTGGTAAAAAGCATAATTAGAAAGAAATTTGTCTAAAACATTTTTTGCTTCCCAGGAGAAGCACTAATTTCTTGCTGCTCTTTTAATGGCATATTTTCTGCCTTTTCTGTCACAGAAAAGAACATCTATATTTTGGTCAACCGCCTAAAAGTGTTCAAAGCCTTTTGTATAAAGATAGTAAATAAAAAGCTGTTCTGGATTTCATAGCATGACCAAATAGAATTAAGTTTTTTACTAGTGTGGTTAATGTAGACCATTTATGACTTATTACAGCAATGACAAACGAACAGCTAATGGATCATGGGAATCGGATGATGAATGAAACAGATCAAGCCATTGAAAGGGGAAAGAAGGTTGGTTTATTTCTTGAGTATCACTTTTTTTAAAATATGCAGTGTACAACAAATTTGTTTATAGTTTGCTATTGTATTTTTCTAGTCCAAGGAAGTGAAGGAACCAAAGTGAAAATTGAAATGACTAGCCTCCACATGTTTCTTTATAAGTAGAAGATAGCTTCGAAAATACAGGGATCCAAAGTCATTGTTACCATCTTACTTTTGTGTTCTTATTTTTCTTTTTGCTGTGGTCTTGTTTGTTTCCTATTGTTTATCTGACACTTGCTCGTTATTTTTCTTCCTACATTTTCTTCCTCAATTAAATTCACAAACTCATTCTGAATTTGTTGAGTGTGTCTTAAATTGACATTGTGCTCTTGAATCTTGCATTTGTTCATTCCCATTTTCTTTATCATCCTCTCTGTTTGAATTCTTCTGGTTCTCCAGGGTATTATAAAATCACAAAAACAATGAAATGAAAGAAGTAAAAAGTCTGGGGGAGGGGTGGGGGAGAAAGAATATTAATCCTTTTTTATGTTAAAAAGAAGCATAACTTTTTTGTCTTTAAGATGCTGTAAGGTTTTTATATGACACTGTATATTCTAAACTTAGACCAAGTGTAGCAATTAGTGAAGAAGTTATCCATGTACATTGTTGGATTTGACATGGAAAATATGTGCATTTTATGTGTAACTAACCTTATGGCCACAATTGAACTCTCTGTCCCCTGCCCTTTGGAAGTTGTGAAAGGGAAATGAAAAATTCTAGATGATGTTTAATTTGAAGATTCTGGACATTTAACATTTGCTGCCCTTCTCTGGTTAAAAAGGGGAAGTTTGCTTACAGAAAGTTGTGTATCCCTTTGCATTAATAGGTAGTTCAAGACACAATAAATGTTGGTACAGATACTGCAGCAGCTCTTAAGGCTCAGGTATGAATCTTATGCCTAGTCCCACACCCCAGAATTAATTGAGAAAAAAAAAAGCTTGAATTTGCCATGGGAACTAAGGGTACACTCTTCTATGTCTAGACAGAACAAATGAGCAGAGTTGTCAATGAGCTGGATTCAATCCATTTCTCTATAAAGAAAGCCTCTAAATTGGTCAAGGAAATCGGTAGGCAGGTTGATTTCTACAGAATCCACATCATTCCATTGCAATATAGTTACCATGTGAATCGTTCATCTAACTTAAATGTGTTTTTGTCATAGGTTGCTACTGACAAGTGTATTATGGCGCTTCTTTTCCTTATCGTCATTGGAGTAATTGCAATCATTATTGTAAAGGTACGAGAAGTTTAATTTTTAATTCGTATGGTTCAATTCAGAACTCTTACCCTCTGTTGTTGTTGTATTTCTATGTGAATTTATTGTTCTTATGAGTGATTTTTTTTACTAATGGAATATGGTAGAAAATCCTTGACAATATGCATAAATATTTATGCTGCTTATGGAGCATATTATATGTATTTATTGATTAACCATGAAAAACAAAATTTCCGTTTCCAAGTCTTCACTGGATACAGGTTTTGGTGGCCTTCTACAGATCTATAGCCTCTAGTTTATGCATTTTTAATGTCATGTACCAAGGTTAATTTTTTTGTTATTGATCCATGCAGTCATGTCACAGTTATCATAAGAAATTACTCTCAAAATCTATTTGCAGTATGTTTGGAAAAGATTGTTTTTGCCACTACAGTACCAAAAAATAAAACTTGTCCCAGTGCACTTTATTTGAAAGGAATTTCGTACTTCATCCTCCTAAATGCTGGTGGCATTGTAAATTTTAAACAAACATATCCTTGGCTGAGTCGGGGCTTTTAACAGATGGTGAAAGAAAGTTCTACATCGAATATAGTTATGAATGTAACAATTATAAATGCCATTTTTCTATTGTAAAATGTTTCATTTTACAACATAATAGAACGAGGTTCTGGAAGCCACCTTTGCTACATATTGCCAAGCTGTTTATTTTTACTGATTAATTAAATCTTCGGACATTGCTCAGATTATTATGACTTACTGTGCTGGTTTTTCTTTCAAAATTGCAGCTTGTGCACCCAGAAAACAAGGACATTCGCGACATTCCAGGACTAGCTCCTCCAGTTCAGAACCGAAGACTGCTCTGGAGTCACAGTTGAAGAATTAAAATGAACATGGTAATGACTGATGAGCTTATGACAGATGCATTGGGGACCACTAGAGATTAAAATGATCATGTTTATGACTTCATCAAATTGTTTTGATTGTGATGACATTGGCTGCAGCTGTTTGCTAGAAACAGGGTTGCCAATAATTTAGTTTGTTATTACATAATAGTAGAGAGGGGGTTGGTTCGCCTGAGGCATGATAGAACGTGGGTCTAAGCAATGCACATTTGATTTTTTTTCCTTGAACTGAACCATTTATACTACATAGGTTCCGTCTATCGAATCATAGGAAAAGCCAAACACATGTGCCCTCGAGATTATTTGTTATATTGTTGTCAATCTTGTAATATACGGTGGCTTTTACTGTATGCCTTCAGTCCTTTAGTATCATGACTATTATCAATTTATAATATGAACACTCATTTATTTTTGTTTTAAATTTTACAAATATTTTTATATGAATGTATTTACCCATCGTTCCGTTTCACGCTTGTTTTGAGACTTGAGATCCCGTTGATCCATCAGGACGGAAATCACCTGTCCCATATATCTGTCTCAGTTTCCTGTCCCACCAATCAGGAAGTGCCATCTCAATTAAAATGACATGTGGACTTTGTATTCTTTTCACGTTTCTTTAACACCGTCAGCTCACGTTTCCATCCTGATCCATCACCCCATGATTGGCCACACGGGATTATTTTATGGTTGGGAGTGAGACAACATATGTAATTGATTATTATGAGTCATCTTTATAAACAAAATGTCAATATGGGTATGATTTAAAACAATTTATCGGCATAGTAAGTTTTGATTATTTTGACTTACAAATTTAAGGAGAACATGGTGAGTGAGCCTATGTGGTTGCAAAATTGTTATTTACGGCTGTTCCTGTCTTCTAGTGGCTCATAGGAAGACTTTTTGATAGGTTTGGTAATTTTTCACGTTGACTGAGGATCCTTCATCGTAGGGACTAGAGACTGTGGACTGTGGTCCATTTGGGGTCATGAGTTGTACAATGTTTTTCTTGAAGAGACGGTAACAAAAAATATTACCGTGTAAAAAAGTGTTTATTCTTGTGCAACTACTCGTGATTGAGCTAGTCGTTGTTTCAAGCTGGCAATATATAAAGATGAAGTGATATAATCTTACATTTTTGGTAGCTGTAATATTCTCGGAACCTAATAGGATTAGGATGGTAATTCTAGCCACATTCCATGGGTTTATCTGCAAAAATATTCACAAATAGGTAGGATTAATACCCATTCGTTGAAAATGGATCCAGAGCCATATTTATCCACAAATTTTAGTGAAGATGAGTGCAGATATAAGTTCTTATTATAGTATCTAACTCCATACTCCCACCTATTATGTGTGCATAATAATTTGATTACAAAATATTATATATATATATATATATATAATTTATAATTTTATTAAATATTAATTTAATTACTAAAATATAGTATTGATAGAAAATTGTGTAGGCCCTAAATGGTTCTTTCCATTGAATTCCCTTTCCTTTCTTTTTGGTGACTGAAGTCCCTTTTTCTTTAGTCACCACGTTTTCATACTAGATACCAAGCAGATCCTACAATCCATTGAGCATATGCCATCATATTCTTAATCATAAATCTTTTTTGGTATGAAAACTTCTCGGGAATAATGCCCTTATTCTTAATGTGATTGACTGCATTTCTTTTTCACATGCTGTTTTTGAATAAAATGAATTAGATATGTTTTTGAATAAAAAAGATTTGGATGAATACAAAGAAAATAAGGAAAAAGTGAAAATATTACTTTAACCACATTTCTAATGGAAGAATAAGAAGCATTGGATGAATTGACCTCACATATTTTATATCGTTCTCTTTATGGAGGATCAAAGGGGTTGCCTTTTAGACGTGAATTAGTCGAAGCAATAC
>CM023957.1:14961869-14980312 GCA_013407115.1 Glycine latifolia | reverse complement strand
GATTTGACTTCACATTGCTTGTTTCGAGAAGATGTGATTGGATAATGTTTTTTACTAAACGTTGACTGAACACTATTTTTTTCAAATTACACAAACCAAACGTAATTAATTAAGACTCAATCCCAATTGTTTATATTTTTGATGCGATCTCAACCATTGGTATGAGTCACGAGAGAACACTTGATCACCTAATATATAGCGATATTGGTTAGATACATTTGTCTGATATTCACCATATTGCTTAAAACATGGAAAGTGTATCCGCTCTTGTGTATTGCGATAGTGACATGATTTCATCATATGCACAAATAGTATTTGAATGCCATAGTGATCCTAAAGTCATCACAATAAGTGAACAATGCATTTAATAAAATGGACACTATATTTTTTTTATACGAATTGATTGAACATTGATTTTTTCAAGAGGATTTGACTTCACATTGCTTGTTTCGAGAAGATGTGATTGGATAATGCTTTTTACTAGAAGATTTGATTGAACACTATTTTTTTTTGAATCACACAAACCAAACGTAATTAATTAAGACTCAATGTAAATTGTTTATATTTTTTATGCGATCTCAGCCATTGGTATGAGTCAAGGGAGAACATTTGATCACCTAATATATAGCAATAAGAGTTACATGCAATTCAACACCTTTGTCTGATATTCACCATATTGCTTAAAACATGAAAAATGTATCCGCTCTTGTGTATTGCGATGGTGACATGATTTCTGTAACACCCCGTATGCATCCGGTGTATTAACATATTACTTAATCAAATAAGCGCGACAATTAATTTAATTAAAACCAAAGATTTAAAACAACGGAAGCATTTTCAAAATCATATTTCTTGATTCATTATGTATGGTACGTATAGACAATAAACTAAACGAATGCCGAAGTACCACAATAGCTTTAACGATCCAGATTACATAAAACAACGTGAATAATGGCAGATAGGACTATAATATCTATACAGATATATCCGGGGAATAACCTCATGTATTTACATATACATCATCAAGACATCCACTGTGTCTAAATAAAAGACTAAGCACAAAGTGCCCTGATCTCACAGATCACTTCCTCACACGAGGGTACAAAACAAAATCATAAATACACAGTAGTGAGCTACAGAGCTCTCCAAACATTGCACAAGCTGCAATACCATGCCTGTCCCCCCACTAGGCCTTCCGTCCGAGACTCATCATCTCTGATAAGATGTATCACCTGCAAAAATATAATCCCCACACACGGGGTGAGATAACAATCTCAGTAAGCTCAGGGTTCTTAGAGGCTTCTCCTCACCCTGGCTCACTTCCATGATCACATACATCAAAGGCATCACAACGCCATCACAATAACACATAAACATAGCACATCCAAGAATAGGCTTCAACCGCAACGGGACCACCTATTTCTTGGTCTTAAGGGATCATCATCACCCTTTTCAAAAAGATGCATCATCATCAGCATCTAGTGTGAGACCGGAACTCACACCCCTGTCATCCCATCGGGAGCTACCCCTTTACGCATGGATGCACGATATATGGCACCTTCGAGAATAGGCTTCAACTGCAACGGGACCACCTATCTCTTGGTCTTAAGGGATCATCATCACCCTTTACGTGAGCAAACCAAACTAAGAGTTGCGCTCTACTCCTAGGGAGGTCCATATCTATCAACTGGCCAGAAGATCTATTCAGCACACAATCATCCATAAAGTACAGAACAATGCATATATATATATATATATATATTATCATACAGGTTCTCAATAATACAGTACACTATTACAATGTACATCATACATGTTTTCAATCAAACATTAATTCACAATCTCAACACACATGCGTCATGATATACAATAACCATCACTCCCTCGGAGTATGGTGTAACACAGTCAGTGGGAAACACTCCTAAGAACAAAGAGCTTACCTGGCAATGCAGTGCTCTGCCGTTCAATCCCTGGACTGTGGTCTCCGCCACCGACACCCTTGGTGTCACGCCCTATACAAAGGCACACACAAGCAGAATCATCAACGGTCATCAACCGTTTAAAAGAAAAGCAAAGCATTTCCTGTCCATTTAAACCTCTTTGTCTTCTATTTTAGAGTTATTAGAACTACTCATCTTATAGGCTACTCACAGACCCTCAACAAGGTCTATCTCGGCCTAACCATGGTACTAGAGTCTCCCAAAGACTCTGCATAAGCTAATCAATCAGTTCAATTGCCTTTATCCAAGCCAAATATCAACACTTATCAAGTTGGCTAAAACAGTTATTCCAACACGTTTTCACCGTTTACTCAGCCTTCTGGACATTTTTTGTAAAAACACTCAGGCCCATATTCAATATACTACCCTCCATTTAACCAACATTCTTTCTACTCATACATATCTCAGAGGCAAAATCAAACTTCATCAAAAGTCATGTTTCAAAGTTCTATTTCCATTAGAACAACCTCCTGATCATACTTTCCTAAAGAACTCAAGCCTAATTCCAGCCCTAATACAAATGGGTCACTATTCATCCCAAGAACAATTTCACAAATCAATCGGTAAAACATGAGTTTCTTACCTCTAAACTGTCGAGGAAGGCTGGAAGGTCACTTCTCCAAGCTTTAGCGTCCTTGACTCGCCTTCTTTCTTCTCAAAATCCAAGCTTTACAAAGTTCTCTAGAGAACTGGATCTCTCTGATTAATGGTTCTTAAGGAGAATAGAAGCTGCAATCTAGCTCATAGAGGAGTTCTAAACAATTTTCTAGTTGGGTGGAAAGTGTTTAGACGAAGAATGGAGAAGATATGAAGCTTTTCTAGTCGTTAATGGCAGAAAACGCATGGGAGGAAGAAGAAGAAGCGTTTTTGCTGGCCAAAACGCGAAAATGGCCTTTTATAGGTCCCCCAGTCCGCGTCCTGGCGCTAATCGCGCCAGATTTTCGAAAGAATTGGTCATCTGGTTCACTCTGGCGCTACTGGCGCCATTTCTGGCGCTAACCGCGCCAATCTGGCGCACCTCCCACGCTAACCGCGCCAGTTCTCATGCTAACAGCGCCACTCTCTGGCCGTCGCAAATCCGTCGCTAATTCCATCGCTAACACTTTTTGTGACAGAATATTGTAAATTTAAATTTTTCTTTCTTTTTCTTTTATTTATTTAGCCTTGGTTATTATAATTTCATCATATGCACGATTAGTATTTGAATGCCCTAGTGATCCTAAAGTCATCACAATAAATGAGGACATGTCGCTTGATGCTTCAAGGAAAACAATTTTCATCACCAATGGAGGTTGCAGAATTTTAATAAAACTTTTTTACTGTCAACCGATCTACGTAAGTGATGATTGTATTGAATATGATTGTATAAAGCTCAAACATGAGAATGATGTGGAAAAATGTTTTTTATTTATTCAGAATTTAGTACCAAAGGTCCAATTGAGTTGAATGCAACTTTTGGACGTTGTCTGATGAAATCCTTGCTCTGGTGCACAAACCAAGGAAACCAATAATGCCTTATGAGATCATTGATTTGATGCATGATGAATCTGTGTAGTCATTACACAAACTACTTGTTATTATTTTTTTAGAATAAACTTACAATTGATCATTGGAATTCTATTGTTACTTTTTTTAAGGATTTTCTACTCAAATCATGTTAGTCCTAGAGAATTGTGATGTTTACCTAAACTTTTTTTTCCTTCTTCAATCATGCAAAACAACACAACATCCACAATTTTTTCAAATGAAAATAAAATTAAAAAAATAAAACTATGAAAAAAATATTTTAATCTTTCTATAATAAAATAAAAATTTATTTGTTGTTAATAAAATTTATATTTAACCCACAATAGGGACTACACTAACATTCAATTGGTAAAACATCATAAACATGAATAATTGTTTATTTATCTAAGTCACCTATTCCAGATAAACTTTCTTTATTTACCTAAATCTTTTTTTTTGTCTACTTCAATCTAGATAAACCTGATTTCATTTAACGATTAATTATTTTTTAAAAATATGATTCTAAATTAATTATATTTTTATAAATTAATATATAAATTAATAAAATAAAAAAAATTAACACAAATAAAAAACCACTTAATTTTTTTTACAAACTATCTTCTGAAAAAAATCCACATATGAAATCATTCTTTGGGAACCGATTTCATAATATAGTTTTGAAAAAAAACACACACATTATGAAATTGATTTTTCAGGAATCAATTTCATAATGCGTGTAAACAAAAAAAAAAACGTGAAAAATCGATTTCTAAACTATGTTTTAAAAAAAATACCAAGAATTGATTTTTCAACGTGAAATAATAATTTGTATCATTTGTGTAGCTATTTTTTCACTTATATTATTCGGGTAAATATTTATTTATTTATTGTATTTTTGGGGTAAAAAAGTCCAAATCATGTGTTGTATATTTGTTTTGATAAATTTTCTCACATAAAACATGTTATCTTTTTTCAGTATCTTTTTAACTCCTTTATCTCATAAATCTCCAATTATATGCCAGTCACATCCCTCGCCCCTCATGCATCTTTAATTGCTTGTCAATATCCTGTTTCACCATTTTGATTTCTTTACCGTTCAATCGCCTTAAAAATAATCTTGCTGTTCAATCGAGTCTTTTTGGTCATAATGGCTTTAATTACACGCTCCTCTCCCTCAATAATTTGGCATCCTGATTGCATTATAATATCATACATTCATACTCCTCAATAGTTTTAAGGAAATGGTTGCTGTTATCTCGAATCTTAATATAATAAGGTCATGTTTAAATTTAATTTATGCCTGTTTCTATTTTAGTAGACATGAAATAATATACCAATATATTGATTTTTTTTCCTTTTCTCTTGTTTTTTCATTGAACTGGAAACTGAGAGCATTCATCTTGTTACCAGAATTTAAGAATTGATTTAAAGTTTTGTAGGGAATTTTTGTTAAATTAACATTATTGTATGTTATAGAATATTAAAATTATATATATATTTAATTATTATTAAATTGATGAGATTTTAACTTATAAATAATAAATCAGTAACTTGATTAACCTAATTATCAATTCAATTTTAAAAATATTATTCAAACAAACCTTATAGGGAAGTACATATAGTACAATGGCTGTGGCTTTTTTGTTGTTTTATTTGCTTGACCAAAAAGGTCAAGTCATTTCTATTTCTACTAGCTATATCCAAGTGCATGGAAATGAAGGAGCTGGAATAGAATCAAGGTACTTTTCTAATTCACCTAAACCTTTGAAGTTTGAATACTAGTCTTTGTTTTTACATTTGCATCTAGACTAACGAACGAGACTTAGAATTTATGTAAACTAAGTTACATTGAAATTGAAATTTTTGGTTCAGAAAAAAAAGTTACGTTGAAATTTCGTTAAACACGTTATGTTGAAGAAAAACTCAAATAAGTATAAATTAACCCAAACATTATTTTTATGAGTTATTTAACCCAAATATTATTTTTTAATTTTCATCGAGTGAAAAATTCTTTTAAATCAGTATCAGTCACACGTAATAAATAAGATTAGTTTATGACTTAATAGATTAAAAAACATCCTTACTCTTTGATCTAAGAAAAAAACATTCAAACTTTCCTGAGCCCTTTGGTGAGCCATGGAACACATAAATTTGCCCCTGTAACCTTGTAACAATGATCATGCAAATTCGATCGTATTGGGTTTCATGCACTCTATATTTTTTCTTTTTATGTAAATATATAATAATAATAATTTGTACAATTTTCACAAGTCTCAGTCCGTGAAAGCCACTGGCAAACGTTAATCGTGATTAAAAATTTAAAATAATTTTAAAAAAAGGCAAGGCTGCCAACTCATACGATAATAACGGCCGGGTTGAAATCTTGTTGAATTGTGCCAATGCCTATCATTATATTTAAAAAGATACAATGCTTTAAAACTTCTAAGCACAAAAAAATGTTTTTTTTTTTTTTTAAAAAAAAGAAGGATATGATTATAATTAATATAAAGTTATCTCCCCGTAACAAAAAGAAGAAGAAAATACAAACGTCTGCTCCCCTCACATGTCGTTATGTAACATTATGCAGAAGAGTTATATTAATAATTGGAGATCACACTGTACTCGCAACTTATATAAATGGTATCTTTTGCACTATTCGTATATATTGTTAGTATATTGTTGTTCAATTATATTTAAATATTCTTTTAATAAAAAATAGATATTTAAATATTCTTATTAATTTCTTCCATTTGGAATTTTGGATAGCATATACGCTTAGGTAAGGGATGAAATAGCATGAAAGAAGATGGAATAATTTTTAGTTACCTTCATTTTATTTTCATCTGTTGTTCAGTTATATGCAATTAGAAATGTATCAAGTTATTGGGGAGACTAAGGTTAGGAAAAGCAGAGCAGTAGTAATACATTTTTATACATATTATTTCCTTCTATCTCATTATAATTATCAAGAGAAAAAAAAATTAAAATAATTATTATTTTAAATTTTAATGTAATATTAATTATAAATAATAAAATTTATAAATAAATTAGTGATAATATAAATTAATTTTATAAAATTATTATTATTTTTATTTATTGTGAAATGTAAATTATGACTATTATTTTGGAAAGGAAAAATTATTATTAGCGTTAAAAAATGAAGATAGATACGGACATGCGAAGGATCGGAATAGGACCCAAGACACCTAATCCATGTTTCTTTCCGTCTGTTCTTGTGAAAGAGACATATTCCAGCTCACACCATTGAAATGTCTTCTCTTCTTGGTTTGGTCTTTGTTCTACAACGTCGTAAACCCGCTTCACTCCTGTCCTAATCTTTCTCTCTCTCGTCCCTCACAAGGCTGTGTGATTAATTATCTTCCACTTTCACACCAACTTCTTTTTCTTCTTCTGGGTTCCCACTCAATTTTTATTGCTTTCACTTCACGGAAACACAAAACTCTCTTCTCTCGTTTCATCTTCCTCTGTCCCTCATCCCAATTCTCACTACCCCTTATAAATATATACTCAAGGTCCCATTTTTCTCATCTGGGTCATCATCAACTTAATTATCTCTTTTTTGTTCTCTAACCAATTATTTAATTGCCTTTTCCCTGCTGTTGTTGCAATTAATTGATTTTTATGGTTACAATATGAAGTGTTTCTTCTTCAAGGAGAAGTGCAAATCCGCCCCGGAACTGCACAAGAAGAAAAACCCCGCCGTGAACCGCGCCGCAAACTCCACCGGCTCCGCGTCTTCGCCCAAGAGCGTGAAGGACTTGTACAGAGAGAAAGAACACAGCTTCAGAGTCTTCACTTTGCAGGAACTGAGAGATGCCACCAACGGCTTCAATAGGATGCTCAAGCTTGGAGAAGGGGGTTTCGGGAGTGTCTATAAAGGATCCATTACGCAACCTGCTGGACAAGGTGGTGATCCAATTCCAGTTGCAATCAAAAGGCTCAACCCTCGTGGCTTCCAGGTATATATATATATACTCTCACTCGTTTCAAATATAAAAAAATAAAATAAAAATTAAGAAATTTACTTAATCACATTTAGTTGTATCAATCTCAATTAAAAATTAAGTTTTTTTCCACTTTATCCTTCATTGAAATTTGGTATTAAGAATAAAAAAGATTTATTGAAACCAACACCTCAATTAAATAAACGATATTTTAGAGATAATAACATTAAATTAAATGAAGTAAAATTAGTTAATATTTTCTTATATTTGAGAGAAAAAAAGAGTGTTTTTTTTTTTTTCTTATTATATTTGAGATGGGAGGGAGTATGATATACTTGCTTTGCTTCTTTTTTTCCTTCTTCGATTTCTCTTATTGTTTGCTGTTGTGATTGCTTTGGGATCCATAACTGATAGTAGTTACTTAACAAGTTAACATGTTAAGACCTAAGTGGCTAACAATAATTTACAGTTCTGTTCAATGAGTATAGGAAATGTTGGAAGTTGTTTGCATCTACATTGTTGTGTATGGGCCATCAAGGATAAGATGATTCGTAATTTCTGCATATGACTTAAATGGTCCTGAAGCATATCAAATTCCTGGCATTGTTATTACTTGTTTGTCACTGAGTTGTCAAAATGTTGTATTATGCTTTAAAAATATACCTGCAATCTTATGGTTGCTCTCTTTTGTTGTAAAGGGTCATAAAGAATGGCTTGCTGAAGTTCAGTTTCTCGGCATTGTTAATCACCCAAATTTGGTTAAACTTTTGGGATACTGCTCCGTGGATGCAGAAAGAGGAATCCAACGGTTGTTAGTGTATGAGTTCATGCCCAACAGGAGCTTGGAGGATCACCTTTTCAACAAAAACTTACCAACGCTGCCTTGGAAAACAAGATTGGAGATCATGCTTGGTGCTGCTCAAGGATTAGCCTATCTACACGAAGGACTGGAAATTCAGGTACCTCATAGGCTCATACTATCCAGAAGTTGAAATGAAATTGTTGCCATATATATCACTAATTAGCTTAGTGCATGCCATTTTTTATTTAGCATTTTCCTATGTATACTTTAATTGTGTATTTGAATACCAATTTTGGTTGTTAATCTTTCCATTTTTATGTTGGGAAGGTGATCTACCGAGATTTCAAATCTTCAAACGTTCTATTGGGTGCGGACTTCCACCCAAAGCTCTCAGATTTTGGTCTGGCTAGAGAAGGACCACAAGGTGATCAGACTCATGTATCCACTGCGGTAAGTTCAATGCACATACATATTCTCAAAGTGCTAGTTAATGTCTCTTTCATATTTTAAGCACCTAATCATAGGGACTTCACATGCATACATTGCTATCATGCACCACTCCTCAAGCCAATTTCGCAATTTATTCCATAACTTGTGATTTTAGCAACATTGCAATGATCCCATCCAAGGTTTTAAATTGCGGTTGTGGTCACAGTTTCATCGCGTTTTTTGATTTTGTGGGAAATTGTGGACAAATGCAGCAGCCTATGAGATCACAATTGCGGCCTGAGACGCCCGATAAATCTTAACGTTGTAGACTTGTACTCAAAATTGCAGTCACACCATTCTTTAGGACATTGTCTTATCTATTCATTACAACAATCATAGAAGTTATGAACTCATGAGTTTGTTTACACCCATGATTTATTCTTCTATTTTTTGCATTCTTTTGTTATTAGGCAGTTGGAACACAGGGTTATGCTGCACCGGAGTACATTGAAACGGGTCACCTGAAAGTTCAGAGTGACATGTGGAGTTTTGGTGTTGTATTGTATGAGATCCTCACAGGAAGAAGGTCATTGGAAAGAAACCGTCCCACAGCAGAACAAAAGCTTCTAGATTGGGTCAAACAATACCCCGCCGACACCAGCAGATTCGTCATCATAATGGACTCTCGTCTTAGAAACCAGTATTCTCTTCCTGCAGCTCGCAAAATAGCTAAGTTGGCTGATAGCTGCTTGAAGAAGAATCCAGAAGATAGACCCTCCATGAGTCAGATAGTGGAAAGCTTGAAGCAAGCATTGCAATATTCAGACACTACTTCTCAGGACATTGCTGAATCCTCCTCCTCATCTCGGTCTAAATTGGTCCGAAAAAAGTAAATATCGATTTTTTATTTTATTTTTGAAGGACTTGTGGGAAATTTAGCAGTTTAAGGTAAGTTGATTAGATCATCTATGTAGTAAGCATTTACCACCATTGAGGTAGTTTTCTGGTCAATCTTGGAAGTCAGTTTGAGGATTTTTCTTACTTGTCTGTTTGGCCTAGTTCAAACAAAACCAAGTCCCTCTTTGCTTTGTCAGCCGTTGGCTTTTAATACAGTTTAGATGTCATTGTAGAAAATTTTCAATTAACAAAATTATTCTTTACTTCTAAGTTAAATTATTCAACTGTTGGCCATTCCCATAAGGAAGAGCAGGACTAACTGAAGTTGATTTTTTTTGTTACCTAAGTTAAATTAGACAAGAAAATATTTGAATAGGTGATATATTTATGATTAAAAAGAAAAACAAAAAATGTTTTTTGAGATCAAATTACAATATTTTAAAGGAAGATGAAGAATTTCTCTCTCATCTTTATGCCCCTTTCAATACCCTCGCAAAAACTAAGAAGACTACTACTATACACACACGGACACGGTATACAGTTGAAAAGTCCATTCCATTTGGATATGAAACCACCTTGTAACAATAGGTGTAACTGGTGTTGGCATGCCACGTGAGGATTTTCATTGTCTAACTAAACCCTTTTAACTTTTTTCATTAGAAAATTAGAACCTTAATCAATAAAGCTATGTCCTAATCAATTACAATATTAATATTGAGGAGCCGTGGACGTTAATGGAATAAATTATTCGCTTCTTAAAGAGAAAAAAAAATAGTACTGCATATAATAAATTAAATTGTGTTGAAGGTACATACCGACTTTGACCTGAGTGATTAAAGTATTGGATTATCTATATGGTTGCCTAGTTTGTAGAAAAATTGTTGGGGAATTAGTTAACAGTTTCATTTTCAAACATGTTATTGGTTAAGTCTACAAACTATCCTCTTTTTGGTGAAGATGAAAGAAAATGAAGGAATTTTTTTTTATAAAAAGAAGTAGAAAAAAACAGAAGTTATTTTTTATTTTTACTTAAATAAAAATAATATTTTTTTATTCACTCTAAATTGTTTTTTAATATCCAAATAATATATATCTTACAATACCCTGATGCAAACGTCATTCACATGGAAGCATTCTAGTCATCTACACTATAAGGTAATGTGAATGCTAGACTTGAATTGAAATAGAGCGATGAGAAGATCACAGATGGAAAACATTAATGCACTTGAACTCTAAGGCGGTGGACCATGCCTCCCTTACACTTTTCCCATTTCCTCACGGCTTTTTAGCTTGGGTAGGCACTAGTGTGCGTGGATACTATGTCATAACTTCAAATTAAATTGAAGGGAAATTTTGAATTGGTTTTACTATCACCTTGGTTTAAATTTTAACATTGTAAATTGGAGGATATTAATTCGGACATTGGATCTAAATATATAAAATTTGCCTTGATCGAAACAATCCAAAATTATACTATTTTTAAAAAAAATATTCTATAATTATTTGAAGGTCGAATTCAGGAAGAGATTTTGATTTAGAGATGAATCATGATGGTAGAACTTAACATCATCAAGAGATTTTTATGATGATATTGAAATCCTACATATTCTCTGACACAAGACATAATATTTTGATGTGTTTTATATTATGTTTATGGTGAAAAAATTAGTTATCCAATTGGTATCACCAAGGATTGTGTCCTCATGTGAGGTGTCACATATTCAACATGATTGTCTTTTCAATCTAGTCAATATGATTGTCACTCTGAGTCGAATATAGTCTTTTCAAGGTATTTGATAAGAATGAGATTGAATGTCTGATTTTTGTGATTCAAATTATGTGAGTATCTCGATCAGTATGATATCAAGATTTCATCTAATAATAATTTATAATTTTGACTTTTTAATTAATTAATTTATTTCTTGTTTCTTACTTTTTATTTATTTATTTATAGACTCAATTACTCATCTCAATCTAACTCTAATATAACCAAGTTGATTACTGATAAAAAAAATATAACCAAGTTGATTCGGTTTGAACTGTGATTTCTTTTTTCTTTTTGGAAAAAAATGATCTAATCCAAACTCCCAATCAAATTAATACAGTATTAATTAATTTAAATCTAAATATCTGATAGATCCAAGCCTCTTCACTACTTTTGACGTTTGCCCACATGAGTTAATAGTGGACACAATTACCACTAGATGTAAAAAATCAATATTTAAGATCTCACGTGTACGGTAATGAAACAAAGCCTTTTTGTCTTTGTGACCATGCGTAAATTTAAAAATTATACTAAATCAGTAAACCTCTTGACTTGACTTTAATTAGTATTATGACATTTAACCATTTCTTCTTTCGAAAAAGTGCTTCCTCTTATCACTAAGGCACAATATCCATCCTATTTTATTATAGTTTAGTACTTGAGTGCTTCTTCATACACCATCTAAAACTTCTCCTACACCATTTTTTTTTTTAAAACCCGAAACTACCCCTGCTCTGGTTTGGACATAAATAAAAGAGGTTGGACAAAACAGCTGAGCTTCATTTGCATTACGACATCCGTACGGTCTTCGACAAAAATATTTGAGCTTGGGCAACATCCGTTTAGCTTCATTGCAACAGCATTGGTGTTTGTTGGTGGCGTTTCATTCATTTCGGGGGGTTGTTCGTGGTTGCCGGAGTTCCAGAGCTGTCGGCGAAGAGAAAAGAGGTGAGTAGGGGCGTTGGTTTCATACGGATTCGGTAATCCGTATGAGGTATACGGATTACCTAATCCGTATGGATTAGATGGATCAGGTGATCCGTATAATCCATACGGATTAGGTAATCCGTATACCTCATACGGATTAGGTAATCCGTATAAATCATACGGATTACATAATCCGTATCATTTATACGGATTACCTAATCCGTGTGAGGTATACGGATTACCTAATCCGTATGGATTATACGGATTACCTAATCCGTATAACTGATACGGATCAGGTAATCCGTATAACCCATACGGATTAGGTAATCCGTATGACTTATACGGATTAGGTAATCCGTATAACTGATACGGATTAGCTGATCCGTATGAATCATACGGATTATCTGATCCGTATGAATCATACGGATCAGCTAATCCGTATGGCTTAAAAATTGCTGGAAAATATCTTTTAAAAAATGAAAAAATTGCTGGAAAATTGTTTTGATAAATTAATTTAATAAATTAATTTAATAAATGAAGTTAATAAATTTAATTGTTGTGTAAAAATAACAATAGCTAAAATGAAGTAATATAAATAAGGACAAATTAATTATAAGCGTCTACTTATAAAAAAAAACATGTAGTTAAACATATCAATCATAAAAAAAATACCTTGAATAACGTTGATTTACATGAGGCAAAGATGAACGCATGACTTAATAAAATGAAAAACAACGCGTTCGGTGTGCAATGAACATGTATTATTGTTCCATTTCAATCGTTGTAGTTAAGATAAATAAAAAAATGTAATCAATAAGCGTGTGTATTTATATAGGTTTCCACATGGAGTTTTATTATGTTTAATTAAATTGTTATTTGTTAGGATGGACAACGATGAATGGATTTATGACAGTATAATGTCAGAAGAAGTTAATATGGAGGAAGACATTGGAGCAGATGATGATGCGTTTGAATTCAAAGAAGACAATGGTGTAGACCCCGATGCGTTTGAGGATAATGCTTGTTTAATTGATTGTTCTGCAGCGTTCCAAACAGACGAGGTAATTAGTTGTATATGAATGTATTTAAAGTTGTTATATGACACGGTTTACCATATTAAGTGAAACTATCCATTTGTGTAGGTGTTTGAATCGCGTGATGCAATACTGAAATGGGCTCGTACCGTTGCATTTGAAAATGGTTTTGTAGCGGTCATAATGAGGAGTGATACAAAAACTGGAAAAATGGGAAGAACGTCATTTGTGTTAATTGGTTGTGAAAGGAGTGGAAAATATAGGGCATGGAAAAAAGGTTTCACACCTTCAACCACTAGTACTAGAAAATGTGAGTGTCCATTTAAGCTGAGGGGTAAACCAATCCCGGGAGGACAAGGGTGGATGGTGAACCTAATATGTGGGAATCATAACCATGTTTTAGCTAAGTCATTCTGTGGACACCCATATGTTGGTCGAATAAGTGAGGAGGAGAAGATCATTGTTGGTGATATGACGAGGTCCATGGTGAAACCAAGAAATATTCTGTTAACTTTGAAGGAGCACAATGCGGATAATGTAACAAGTTTGAAGCAAATTTACAATGCAAGATATGCATACCGAACGCGTACAAGAGGCAATAATACTGAAATGCAACAGCTAATGAAACTTCTTGAACGCGACGCGTATATTCATTGGCATCGAGTGAAGGATGAAAATGTTGTACGTGACTTGTTTTGGGCACATCCAGATGCAGTACAGCTGAGTAATGCATATCATATGGTGTTCCTCATTGACAGTACCTACAAAACGAACAGGTATAGACTTCCTTTGCTTGACATTGTTGGTGTGACACCTACTGGGATGACATTTTCAGCTGCATTTGCCTATTTAGAGGCTGAACGCATCAACAATGTTGTGTGGGCCCTTGAATGCTTTAGAGGAATTTTTTTGAAAAGTGATTTCTTCCCACAGGTTATTGTTACTGATAGAGATTCAGCATTGATGACTGCTGTCAAAACTGTTTTTCCTAATGCAACTAACTTATTATGTCGGTTTCACATTAACAAGAATGTCAAGGCAAAATGTAAAACTTATGTTAGGCAGAGTCATGCATGGGATCATGTGATGCAAGCATGGGGATGTGTTATTGACTGTGCGACTGAAAAGCAATATGATGAATATCTTATGAAGTTCGATGTTGCATGTTCACCGTGGCCTATGTTTGTTGATTATGTTAAGGACACTTGGTTGAATCCTCACAAAGAAAAGTTTGTGACAGCCTGGACAAACAAAGTTATGCATTTTGGGAATACAACAACAAACAGGTAAGTTTTTATTTGACATTGCTTACATGTCGATTTGCATAAGTTTATTGGATTTATAATTATTTCATCATATGATACACTGCAGGGTGGAGTCTGCACATTCGACCCTAAAGCGCCTACTGCAGAATAGTGTTGGAGACTTGTGCACTGTTTGGGATGCCATGAACAACATGATTACCTTGCAACATACTGAAATCAAGGCATCTTTGGAGCAAAGCACACATGTTGTAGGGCATGCATTTAAAGTGACTTTGTACAACCGACTTGTTGGCATGGTGTCCAGGGTTGCGTTAAACCATATTGCCTCTGAGTATGAGCGGATACATTATGCAGGAAAAAACCCAAACCGTTGTGGATGTATTCTGAGAACAGCTTACGGTTTGCCTTGTGCATGTGAGCTAGCTAAGTTTGTGCTTCAGAGCATTCCAGTAAACACCGTTCATTTCTTTTGGCGGAGATTAAGCTTTGAAAGTCAAGATATCCATCAATTTCAGGTAACCATAACTGAAGAGATTGAAGCCATATCCAACCGTTTCGAAAAGCTTGGTTTGTGTGGCAAAATGACTCTTAAGAGTAAGCTTAAACAAATTGCGTTTCCTGATTTAAATTCCATGTGCCCTCCCCCTGATAAGTCCAAAACTAAAGGTGCCCCAAAGAAGAAGATGACAAAGCACGAAAGGTCAACGAGAAGGGATCCGTCTTACTTTGAGTATGTAGACGACTTTCATTCAATGCAAAGTAGTTGTTCTACTCCAAAACAGTCCGATGCCTCATGTGATGTTCAGATGCAACAGGGGATGGTTCCGATGCTAGATCAATTTCATCCATTTATGCAGAAGTTCATCTTGAATGTCACCGATGTCAAAGCAGATGGTAATTGCGGGTACCGTGTCATTGCTGCCTTATTGGATTATGGTGAAGAATCTTGGGCTTTGGTTCGCAATCATTTGCTCAGAGAACTTGGAGAGTGGACGGATGGATATATTGCCTTGTTTGGTGGCATACAGAGATTTGAAACATTAAAGCGGTCCCTACTGGTTGATGGATTGTCGAAGGTAAACCTTTGATTTGTTTATTCAATGTATGTCTTTAACTCAAGTGAACATATATTTGAATAGATTGAAGTGTATTTACAGGTTAATATGGACAAGTGGATGGATATTACAGACATGGGTCATGTAATTGCATCGAGATATAATGTCATTGTGGTTTCCCTTTCACTTAAGCAAAGCATGACGTTTTTCCCTCTGAGAAGTCAACCGCCTAGAGATCCACACGTTCATCGCATTTTGTGCATTGGCCATGTTTTTGGGAACCACTTTGTGCAGGTAATCTATTTATTTGTTTATTTGATGAAAAAAGACATGATTAACGACATTAATGAACAAAACTGATGTTGTCCCATTTTGTTATGTGTAACAGGTTTTTTTAAAAGACAATTGCCCGTTACCGTTGACGACATTTTTGTGGGATAGGCATTGTACCAATGAAGCAAAACATTGGCCCAGTTATTACATTAGTAGAATGCAAATGTATGCTAACTGTATGAAGTTACGCACTGAACATGTGGACTTACATGCTGTGTAGAAACATTTCAAAAGTGATGAATGAAGTCATTTTCTGCATAACTGTATCTATATATATTTATAAATATCCAAATTTGTCCAACATGGGAAACATCATAAAAAAAACTAATAAATAAGTCTATACAAAAGTCATAAAACAATCAAAGGCGCCTCCGCTGTGCATCTCGTGGACGTCTTCCTCGTGTATAAACAATACCGTAGTCCCTAACACTACGGGCAAGAAGCAACATCTGCTGCGTCCTATCATATGCCTCAGTGCCCTCTGTAACAAGCCCATCATCGATGAAAGCTTGCAATCCCTCAGCAAGTCGCTCACAAACAAGCTGCAATTACAGGGTCACAAATACAAACATTAACGAAACAGTTTCAACTATTATCACACAATCCACAAGTAAAACGATTTTTTCTTACCACTGCATGCCCTGGAGTCTGGTCCTCCTGAGCCACATCTGATGCCTCGGGAGGAGCTGGATCTGTAGTAGGTGGCTGGGCATCTGCTGGCGGAGGAGGAGCTGGATGTGTAGAGGGTGGCTGGACATCTGCTGGCGGAGGAGGAGCTGGATCAGTCTGCGGCCCATATGGAAGATGTGATCGGGCCTGGGCATACTGCGTCGGGGTCAGAAATGGGTGTGAGATACGGAAGAACCACTCCAAATATCCTGGCACACAGTGACTAGGATACTGAACCAAGTCACCGGTCGATATAAGGAACTCCGTGAAATGGACCCATCGGTCATCCACATCGTCTGCGGAGGGGACTTCCGACATAGGCACGTCAGGAATGGCCTGAATCTGCCCGAACTGCCGAACAACCCTGTCAGGTAAGTACCTGACGATGTGGGGACCCCATCTGATGAACCCAGCAAATAAGCTAATCGGCTCGAACTCCCTAACCGGACGATGGGCATCGTATGGTGTCCAGCATATGTCATCTGGCCTCAAGCGGTCGATGCGAGCTCGATAAGTCGACAGCGGTAATGCCTTCGCACTCTTCCAGCGAAAGGCACGTGGCTGGGTCTCCTCGTATGTATCCTCCGCCGTCCCGTTCCCTACAGTGGGAAAATGCTCGTATATCCAACACTACAAGTATAAATGATGCTTGTCAGAAATTGTAAAAAACATAACAAGTTTGATAAAACACACACACAGTATCATTATTACCTGTAATAAACTAATATATCCAGCTAGATGCTTTCCGTGGTGTTTTGATGCATAACCCAAATTCTCATACATATGCACCAAAGCACCAGCTCCCCAAGCATATCGGCCAGCTTCATCGAGGTCGGCAAAAGGTGCCAAGAACTGGACGCCTATATGTGTCGCACTCTTGTTGGCAAACAAAGTGCAGCCAACAAGATGCAACAGATAGGCCCTCGCTGCGACTATCCACTGGCCACTGTCACACATACTATAATACAGCTCTCGTAGCCAGGACAATCGCACATATGCGCCGTGGCACTGTGACGTCTCCGCTTCGGCCTCATCAACACTAACCTCTAGCAGCTCGACCAACATAGTGATAGCCTCTCCGATATCAATCTGGTCGTAGCTGTGGAAGACTCCCATGACAGGTATATGAAGAATGGAGGCAACATCGTCCAACGTAATCGTCAGCTCACCGACTGGCAGATGAAAGCTGGATGTCTCAGCGTGCCATCTCTCAACGAAAGCAGACAGCAATCCACGATCTCCAGTATCGACCGAGCAACGAACCAATGGACTCAGGCCAGTAGCAGCCACTATGCCTTCGATCTCCGGAGCTGGCTTCCCAAATTTAGTCACCTTCCGTCCATGGGAAGCCAACTTCAGCTCTGCACGTTCCTGTCAGGTAAATGAACACATGTTTACAAAGACAAAAAACATTCACATTTTATCCCTAGTGAAAGTTGTTTTTTTATGCTTTATGAATACCTCTCCTGACCAGACTTTAAGGGCCACATGGTCTACGTAAGAAGTCAAGACTGAACAGTCTTCTGGACCTCCTGGAAAACCTTCAGTAGGTAGCTCGTCCGTCATAGGTACATCAGCATGCGTACGTGGTTCCTCAACTGGAACATCGTCAACTGGAGCATCCTGATGAACACGTTCACCCGCCCTTTGTCGACGAACGGATGCTGTCGGTCTACGCCGCTCAGCCTCTCCAGCAACAGGCCTATGTGCTCCTCCTCTAGTCCTAGCCATAATCTGTACATGATTTATGACAGTATATGTTACATTATGACTTATCATGTCCAATTCTAACCAAA
>CM023957.1:14889404-14961859 GCA_013407115.1 Glycine latifolia | reverse complement strand
CAAGTCCAATTCACAAGCACAGTCACTTATCAAGTGAAATTGTAACAAAACAGTCCAATACCGGGTCACACAACTTCAATTCACAAGCACCGTGATCAATGAAGTCCAATTCACAAGCACAGTCACTTATCAAGTGAAATTGTAACAAAACAGTCCAATACCGGGTCACACAACTTCAATTCACAAGCACAGTGATCAATCAAGTCCAATGCACAAGCACAGTCTGCTGGCGAGTGAAATTGTAACAAAACAGTCCAATATCGGGTCACACAACTTCAATTCACAAGCACTGTGATCAATCAAGTCCAATTGACAAGCACAGTCACTTATCAACTCCAATTCTAACAAAACAGTCCCATAGTGGGTGACACAAGCATAGAAAACACAAACACAGTGACCTATAAAGTCCAATTCTAATCAAAGAGTCCAATACCGGGTCACACAACTTCTTTTCACAAGCACAGTGATCACACAAGTTCAATTGACAAGCACAGTGATCAATCAAGTATACAAACTAATAAAATAAATTTGTAACCAAACAATCGAATACTTGCACCAACAAGTCCAATTGACAAGCATAGAAACCAATGAAGTGAAATTGTAACCAAAAAATCGAATAACGGGTGACACAAGTCTAATACACAAACACGGTGACCTATCAACTCCAATTCTAACCAAACAGTCCAATACCGGGTGACACAAGTCCAATTCACAGGTACAGTGACTAATCAAGTCCAATTCTAAGCAAACAATGCAAAACCGGGTGACACAAGTTCAATTTACAAGCACAATGGTCAATCAACTTCAATTCACAAGCATACAAATGAATCAACTCCATTCACAAGCATACAAACCAATCAAGTCCAATTCACAAGCATACAAACCAATCAATTCCAATTCACAAGCATACAAACCAATCAAGTCCAATTCACAAGCATACAAACTAATACCGGGTGACACAAATCCAATTCACAAGCATGGTGACCAATATATTGTTATTTTAAATACAAGCAATAGCATATCATCATCAACCCATGGATAACAATTGAAAAATCAGCTTCCTAATTATTTAAACTTCAATTATTTAAAAAAAATGTCTCATACGGATTGGGTAATCCGTATAGGTTATACGGATTACCCAATCCGTATAACCCATACGGATTACATAATCCGTATGGATTATACGGATTGCCGAATCCGTACGACGCTTCATCTGCAAAAACGCCCCAAAATAGAAAAACTTACCTCGGACAGCGCCGTCACGAACACCCGATCAAGTCACCGACAACCACCGACCACCACCGACGTCAAAGCACGACCAACACAGCACCGGAAGCAATCACGAACCAAAATCCACCAACGAAGAAGAAGAAGAACCAGAGGCGCGGAGGAGGGAGAGAGAAATGCTTTTGATTTCAATTTAAAAATTAACAGGGGTAAAAACGGAAATGCACTATTGCTTTAATGGTGTATGAGAAATTTCAACTGGTGTATGAAGCACCACTCTTAGTACTTTATTGCTCGTTGAATGTAATTTCAACCCAACCCACTTATCGTTGCTCTAGACGAGCTCAATCCCACTATGCATTCGCTCCACCATAATGCAGCAATTTTGAAATAAAATGTTTATTAAATATACAATAAAAGTTATTAAGATTTCTATTGTTGATATAATTTTTATCTTTAAAATATTAAACTATTCTATAGGTATTATGTATTTACTTAAAAATGAAATACATAATACTGATATTTGATGTATTGATAATATATATTAATTATTTATACAAATAGTAAATAATAAGAATTTATTTGTTTCAGTATTTTGATTTTTTTGAAATACAATAAAATCTAAAATAAAATTATTTTCTAAATCTAAGAAAATTGAAAATGAAAAATATTTACAAAAAATAAAAACAGAAAAATAAAAATAAAAAACATTTCCTCAAACCAAGTGCCCCTAAACTTTCACTTAAACTTGGTTTTGGTTCTATGTTTTCAATAAGTAAATTTAATCCCTCTTTTAACTTTGTAACCGGTAACTGTCCCTAAACATTATGTTTAAATGGGAGGAGAATAATTGAATTCACATATTTTTAAAAGTTAGAAAACTAAATTTATCAATTTAAAAATATAAAAACTAAAATTAAGTTTGCCTTAAAAATTCATGACCAAAACACATTTTTCCCTACGTATTTTTTGCTGAGACATTTTTCCCTATGTAATCCCTTAGAAACAATCTTATAGAGACACTATTGTCTGGTAAAAAAATTCTGTGTGAGAACCCAGCAACTTAATTTTTGAGACACGATGTATTAAAACTGGATCTTTTTTTTTCTTTTTTTTTTTGGCAAAATTGAAGTTGGGCCTGGCGATGTTGAAGGCCCAGGTTGAAGGGTTGATGTGTTAACTAGCAGAGGTTGCAGAGAGAGAGAGAGAGAGAGAAGAAAGGGAATGGAGAAGAAGATGAGTTTGGTTCAGACTATTGCCACTGCTGGCGTCTTCTCTGCCATTTCATTTTGGTAATTCAATTCATTCTCACTCACTCCTAATTCACTTATCATAATTATTATCGTCACGTGCCTAATTGATTTTCTCTGCTTAGGTATGGTTTCATGTTTGGTAGAGAGTCATCGCGCAAACAACTCTCTCAGCTGATCGAAGAGCTCCGTCACGACGGCGGCGGCGGCAGCGGCGGAAACACTCCCCCTCCCTCTCATTCTTGATTGAGCTATCACTTTCTTTCAATTCAATTTTTTCTTAACATCGTTACACTGTATGTCTCTTCCAAATTTCCCCCTAACTTTTTTGTAACTAGCGTTGATTCTCAATTCTTTAGCTTGTTCAATTTGCACAAACAACACACCACTGCAGCTTCCTTATATTATTACCGTTTTGAATTATCTCTATTTGAGAGAATCAGGTAAAAGCTAATGCCTGGATTGTATTCGTTTTTATTATTTTTATTAAACCCCCTTGTCTTAGGCATAGTTTGATACGGTTGTTTACCTAATGCTTCAACTACTTTGCTTGCTAATGTTGGTTTTCAATTTTCATGGAATCACTTTGTGAATGTTTGGTTTGCAGTTAAAATTTGTGTGACGCTCATTCCAAACTTCCAACGTGATCCAAATGACAAAAAAAATTGAAAATAAAAGCAAAGGTTTTGATCCTTTAGTAAAAGTACTTCTGTCTCAATCGTACTTTTTCACCTGATTTTCAAACGTGCACTAATGTGGCGGTATAAGAGAGAAATAGATGCCAATTTTATTATATATATATATATACATACATATATATATATATATATATATATATATATATAAAAAGGAGGGATCAATTTTCATAAGAGTAACTCTTAAAGTTGCTTCTCATCTCCACCATTTAATTTTTTTAAATTCAATAATTATAATAATTCATTAAACTTATCAGTTAGATTTTAAACAAAAAAAAGTTACTCCCAGTGTCAGTTAATCCCTCCTCGTGTTCAAATAATATTGGCTATTGGTTGCTTTTTCTTTCTGACATTTCCTTAGTTTGTATCAGAATAAAAGAAACAAATGAAATTAGTGAGTTTATTTAGATGTGTTTATGGAGATTAACCAATCAAAGTAAAAGAAGTGGCAAATGTTGAATAGAGACCAACATCAGTATTATTGGGTTTATAACGTCAGCAGATAAAACTGTTTTTCTCCATTGTAGTTGGAGTTATATACATTACATGAAATAAAATAATATCTTTTCGATCATCTCAGGTGTTGGCATGACATATGCCAGTGTTCTGTATCATGATCCTATATCATTTCTCCTTTTTTTTCTGTAGTTTCCCTTTTTCTATAAAAAAAACCAAGATGCCTGAACTTGCAAAAATATAGAATTACACAAGAGCAGCCTCTTGTGTGAGCTTTTCCTGTGTTGCTTTGACGTGCCCAACATCAAGATCACTCCCATGGGCATGAGCTGCCGGAAGTCTCTCTCTCCGACCACCCTCAACCATGCTTCTTACGAAATCCACTAGGTGCCGCCAGTTGTCACCTTCAAACAACCTCTTGTTCATTCTTAGATATGTGAATGCAGCCAATCCACGGCCGGATTCTGACTTACTTGTTGATAAAACTTGAGCATATGCAGCTGCATCATATCTCTCCAATGCATTTTCCCCAGCAAGCTCTGCTCTAGCTCTTCTTGTTGCCATCTTCACCTGGTGAACTAACCCTTCAGGTGAGCAGTTTGCAAAGTCAGGCTGCTCTCTGTCCTTCATTTCCATGCAGGTGAAATTGAAGACAACTCCATGTTTTGCCAGCGTCCTTGCTATAGGCAGATATCCATCGTTATTTCGCGTGTTGTAGTAGCCAGCGGTTAGTTCAGCTGCGTGTGATCTTGCTCTGTAATGCCAGTGGATTCCAGCAACTTTCCCTGATAGTTTCACCCCAGTTGTTTCAAATATTCCTTTAGCAGATACGAGGATCCTCTCACCGTGTTCCAGCAATTTACCGGAGTACCATTCCAGAAAGAACTGTCCATATTTAGTGTTCCATGTTCCTTCCCTTTTGAAAAATCCAGTATCCTCAGGAAATTGATTGTACTGGCCTGAATCATGGGGTCCACCTCCTCCCCATTCTTTCTCTCCAATGTCTTCGGCTGCTGCTGCCAAGGATGCTTTCATATACTGCATGACAAACAAGTCATTTTAGTCCATAGATATTTTGAATTTTTTTCTATCTTTTGTGATATGTCAATAGGGACCAACGGCTATGAAACATTACCAATACAATCATTCTTTAGGATTAATGTACAAAAAAGTTTAAAATCAATGTTTTTTTTAATACCTTGTCATAACATTGGAATTCTCCAATTCCGGGAAACCTCCAAGTTCCGTTGGCTTCTGGATAAGATGGATATCTGAGCTCTCCACAAGGACCCATTCCCACTTGTATTTCCTGCAAAAGTATTGATCTTATAAGTTCAAATTTCATTCAGGACAGAGGGACAGAGAAAAAGATGTGGAAATCGTAACGTATGAAGCATCAAGTTCCAAGTTCCCATTGTAACCTCTATTAACCGAAACCTTAATTTATATAAAAAGCTGGTAACCAAAGCCATCTCATAGGCCCCAAATGTTTTTAAGTTTGTACTATTGCTAGGCTTAGACTCTATTAGGATAAGTACTTATAAGATAAAAAGAAAAAAAATAAGAGTAAACACATTCATAAGTTCTCCCATAAAGATAAAGTTAGCTTATATACAAGTTAAAAGCCATCTTTTTGGAGAAATTTAACTCATTTAACTTATTCAAAAAGCTAATTTTAATTTATGCACAAGTTAATTTTAGTCTAGAAGAGAAGTTTATCTCATTTTTTTAAAATTTATTTTTTCTTTTATAAATATGAATGAATAAGTTTATCCAGAACCTAATTAGATAACGTTCACTGCAAGCTCAAAATTACAAGGGAGTTTCTTGTACGTTTGTTTGTTGCCTGAGTCCAAAATTGTAGCATGCATGGAACACGCATTTTAGGGAATGGACCATATTATCGGTAATGGATTTTCCTGACAGACACAAATACCTCAATGGGAGATATAACGGTGAAAGGAGAAAGGAGTGGATCTCTCCAACTGTTATTTCTAATAAAATTAATAAATTAGTACTTGTCAATAAAATAAAATAAAAACCCTCAGAATATAAACAACTTTATTTTAATGCAGTTTCTGTGTCCTATATCAGCGGTTAACAGTTTGTAGCATTAGTTGCCGAATTACTTACCACGATAACACTGCCCAAGTAATCTCTGAATCTGTCACGAAAGCTTCTCATGTAGTCAGAGTACACTTGGAGAGGAGTCCTTCCTTTTAGAACAGGAACCGAATCACAGCCCAAGGAGATGTACTCAGGATTCCTCCTCCCTGATCTATCTGTGTAAACCAGCTCAGGGTTCTTGCTGATTTCTTCCAACACCCATGGTGGTAGAGGAATGCTGAAACAAAAAATAAAAAGTACAATACTAAGACAATTGTAACAAAATGTTTTTTACTTGGCCAAGGTCCTAACAATGTCAATTAGCTCATATCATCCACCATTTAGAGAATATAACAGTAATCCTTTTATTTAAAGAGAAATGTTAGTGATGCTTTCTCTAACACTCTCTTTATGATTGAAATTTATTGAAAATCATCAATTTTGATAGGCTACACTTCTCATCCAATGATGACTCTTTCTCGTGATTCAAAAGAGGGATCTATAACAAAAATTGGTGGTTTCCAATAAATTTTAATTAGTCATGAAGAGTGTGTTAGAAAGAGTATCAAAAATAGTGTCGCTAGCATTCCTCTTGAGTGGTTTGAAAACATCAATTTCTAACAAGGGGCGAAGTATAAAGATAAAAGAACTTTCACAAGTAACATAAAACAAGTATTTTTCTCATACCTGCAACTGTCTCCAACATTTCCCCCACACTGATGGAAAGACATAACAACTTGAAGCTTCAAATCATGCATCTGTAGCATCTGCACAAGCTCAGCATAGGGTTCCCAGTTGTACTTCAAAGGCCCTTCTTTCTCCACCAAACCCCACCAAGCATCCACCATTACACCTTCAACCCCTGCACTCTTCAGGGCCATCAAACTCGCATTCATCGCTCTCGGCCTGTTCAAGCTTCCTCCCATTGTTACCGTGTCTAATGGCAGCATCACATACACAGGTACTCTCTTCGAATCATCATGGCTATGTGTGGCCCACGGAGCCAGCACCTTCTCCAATTTCTCGTGAGTGTGATGAGCTTCTTGCACAAAATATTTTGCCCGGAGACGGAACAATGATGATGATGGCTTGAATTTTGAAAAACTAACAATTGCAGGGACATCATCAGAAGTTTTAAGGACTTTGGTTTCCTTCTGATTAGTAAAAGAAGTTGAAGAACGAAGTGTTAGAGCCATGTTTTTGAAGATGGAGGAAGGATATGTAGGAATTGGTTCAAGATGGTATGCTTGTATTTATAAGAAAGAACTTGTTGGGTTGAGGAGTTGAAGTTGACAACATTGGTGGGCTCGTTATTGAAAAGTGGAAAAAGTGCAAAAAATCAAAACTTGTCTGTTCTGTTTGAACCTTGCGTACGTGTTTCCACCTATTCCATGCTTATCTATCTCAAAACGTATGAGGCTCAGTTTTTAACGGTTAAGGTATGAGCCTCAGTTTTTAACTGTTATTTAAGTTATGAGCCTCTAGTCTGTTCAATTGAAAATTTCGAGCCATCCCCTAAACAATAAATAACATGTCTTGAGGCTATCCAATCCTATTGACAGTTTGAGTTAGTTGTCATTTAATTCAATTGAAATTATTCAACCCACTAGTTTGTTTGATTTTTATCCATGTGAATTGAAAACAATGTTATGATTTACAACAACTCACACACTTCAGTGCGATCACCGAATAAAAAAGAAATCGAAATTGCATAGCCATTGAAGGTGGATGAGAAGTGTTCTTTTGTCATCTGGCAACAATTTTCCTAATACCTACCACAGTCTTGCAATTATTTGGTTTGATAACGTCCAAATTATGACGCCATGCAGGAAGAATTAAAATGCTGATGAGATTTTCCTTTTGCTAATATGCTGAGCTTTTAAGGATTAATAGCTTTTTTTAGCTTGTTTGGATTTACGTCTACCATCCACTTTGCACCTTAGTGGGATAAGGCTTTTTTTGTTATTGTTATATTCACTTCTTCACACCAAATCATGTAGAAGATATGTCAATCGCAAATCCAAACACGCTATTAATCTGGCTGGTAAAGCCTTTGTGCTGCTTATCCATTTTCTGATTGATTAAAAAGATAGTGACAACATAAAATAACGCGGAAGTTTCCATAACTGCAGAGGAATTTTGCGTGAATTGATTATTGGTATGATATTTGAGCTTCTTTGCCTTTGATATGTGGGTATGATTTAGGGGAAACAAATCATTCTCAAGTCTGCAAGATTGATTTAGTTAACAGAACTTGATAATCATCATATTATAATATGATTGGTAGATAGATAGGTTTATATCCTTTTTAAATGAGACTTTCATTAGGTCTACATTAGATTCTAGGATCAAGATTCCCCTACAGTTAAAATTTTAACTGCACAAATATTAACCCTGAAAAAATGTTTCTTTATTCATTGAAGTAAAGTATTTTATTTTTCAAAATTTATGCACCGTTGGATTGTATCTGCATGGGGTAGACTTCAATTCCAAAATCTAGACTCTGGAGGATTCTGCTATCCACATGTGACATATGGTAGCACAATGATTTGTTTCTCTTAAATAGGCATTGCTTATCCTTGCAGTAAATCTTTATGGGGAGAGTCATACTATTTCATTTACAATTCAAAAGCAGTTTGGATTAAGAGTAGGTCATGCTCAACTATGACATAGGTTTATTTCTATCTCAATTTTCAACTTCTTTTTAATAATAAAAAGAATAAAGATAACATGATAAAAATTAGAACTTATGCCTCTTGAACTTAAAGGGTTGACGCAGTAGTGTAAGGTCTCATCATGTTTACATAAGTAAGAATGGTCAATCTATTTAGCGAGAGAACTTGCGTTCAATTTCTATAGTGTGTAAAATTTTCTTAAGCTAGTGACAGCCACACACTGCAAACAAGATTAGTCTCTAATACAATGAATTAGGAAACATCCATGTTTCTGACCTACAACAAAAAAAAAAAAAAAACTTATGCATCTCGTAGATTAGAACTTAGGTATTAATGTGGGGTTGTGAACACCTCAATGGGTGTCTATAATAAACGTAAACTTCATGCATACTACTCAAAAAGTCAAATCCCTGCCACTAAGTTGAGCCTAGTGAATGATTTGATAAGTGATATGATGCTAAAGGAGATCAGATAAAAGAAAATGAGAGTTATTAGAGAATCTGGATCATCAATCAAAATTATATGCATTTACGCATTCAACAATTTTTTATCAGATGGTTCATATTTTATTTTGATAAATCAGAGTTAAAACGAGCAATTAAAATTTGAACTGTTCGATCCTCATCCAATGGTTATAAATAAAGTGTCCGCATAAATGCATGCAAATTTGACTGCACTGAATTCAGTTCTGGGATGGTCTTGGATCATTATTGAATGAAATATCTTGTACAACCCTTAGGCATTTGGTGGTGACGTAGCCCTGACTAATAAGGCATTGACAATATTCAAATGCTTGCATTGTTTCTTTGCCTAATGGTTTTTCAAGTAGTCAAGAGTTGGGACATAGAGAAAGAGTAGTGGGGTTCAAATCCCAGCTAAACTCTCTCTATTCCCACTTAGAGATCACAACCAAAACAAAGCTTGCACTGCTGATAAGTTTGCCTAGTATGGTCCTCCTATTGTCACGGTTTCATAAGTTTTATTTTTTTATCCACAAATATTAGTTTTTGTTAGAATGAATTAGAATCTGTAACCAATGACGGATTAAAAAAAAATTCTGGTGAGAACAAAATATAATTTAATATTTGGTCGGATGAAAATAATATAAACTCTATTAAAAAAATATTAAAAAATTGAAAATAATAAATCTAAAAGAATAAAGTGAATAAAATTAGTATCAATTTATTTTATTGTTTTTTCAACTTTTTACATTCATCTTTTAAAATATTTTTCTAATGGGGACAAAAAAAATTTATTCAATATATGCAACTAAAAAAAATTTACTTAGTGGAGGCAATTGTCTCCATTGCTTTATACATAGATAGATCTATTTTTTCTCTCTTTTCCTTTCACCTATTCCCAACCACTAAATTAACTTTATATCAAGCTTACATAATTCCATAAGTAATAGCACAGTACGGGATTACTATAACTTCCTAAAGTCTATACTAAAGATATTATTAATAAGGGGACAGAGATACATGTTAGAAAGAACTTGGTTAACAAGTGTATGTTGTCGGCTTTAATGCATCGGCATCAAATGGAACGTGGAAGTATTTAAGTTTGATTGAGAAATCGGGCAAGTTGATCTTGTTTCAGAAATTGATGATTCAGAATCTTCCAAAATGCTTGATTTTTGATATTTTGTACATCGTACTCCATCCAATGAAGGGTCATTGGGATGAGTTGTGTGCATGTAATTCGTCGGGCAAAATTTGTGGAGGAAAATATCTTTGAACGTTGTCACATTTCCTCCCTCAACTAAAAAAGTATTAGGAGGAAAAAAAGTGTTGTGTTATGCAATACACCGATACCACTATTAGTGTTGTGCTCTGATATTACTTTGATGATGAGTAAATCGTACCCTCAAATAGATTTGCGGAATAATCAAATAGAGGAGAAAGATAGAGATAAACATACAGATAATTTGTTTAACGTGAAAAAACCTCCTTCAGTCATGGAGTAAAAATCCATGGGACACTGGTCCAAAATCAAACTTCCACTATATAAATAATGGGTTACAAATAATCAAATACACCAAGGTGGTGGTTCTCTTAACCTCTTCAACAATGGTGAACCAAATCGGGTTCTAGACCTTATACCGCCGCAACACCTGCGGGACACATTGTGTCTGGGCTCGTCAGGAAGACTTTCGATACAGGATATCGAACTCATCTGGAATAGATTCAAATGCAAAGCATAGAGCTTGCTCAAATATGCTCTCAAGAATGTCATTTGAGGCTCTCAAACGAAAGCTTTTTCTCAGAAGCTTTCGGGCTCTCAAAGTCTCTCAACACAATGAAGAGTACCTCAACCTTATTCATTAATGACTTATATGAGAGAGGAAGGTGATTCTACGTTGATCCACTCAAGTATCTGACTTCTTGAGCCTTGCACCCAAGAGCCATCAAATCAGGATGTGACTCCTTTCGGCTTGTGGAGTTTCAACGTCTCGAGACTTGAACCAGCATTTAACACGGAACGATTCCCAACAAAAAGTTGATTAATCGGTGACCAAGAAAAAGGAACATGTAAACAAGTTAGCCTCATTTAAGATTTTGAAATCAACAAAAATTGACAGAAGCCATCGACGTTTAATTTGGAACTTTTTTTTTAGCATAAGGTTCTTGATGGGAGTAAGAAAAACGACAGCTTTCTAAAACCCCTCGTGGTGAACTTCGCTGATTTCATAAGATTTCTATCCAAAGTAATCCAAAATGGAGGGATTTCTGAACAAGTCATTTCATTTCTTATTTTTTGGTTAAGTTAATCACCCTTGATTTTACACAATTTACTAACTAATCCAATCCAATAACGTAGCAATGATGGCTGCTGTAAACTAATGAATTGAAAGCATCGCTGCTTAAGCTCTACTTATGCAAGTCCTTCAACATGGTAACAAAATAAAGGCTCTAGCCCTTTGAAATAAATTGCAAATAAAAATAGTAGAAGGGTGGAGGTTATGGCAGAAATTTATGCAGTTCCTACAGTTTGAAGAAAAGATGTTCGATACCCATGAATTTAGCGACGAAGTGCAAGGTGAAATATTTGGAACTAATATCAATTCAGCAAAATATTTGGAACTAAAATCAATTCAGAAAAGTATTTGGAATTCTGAGAATTTGTCATGTACTTAGGTGTAAAATCTTAATTAGAACACTTTTCAAAAAAAATATCTCGAATCTTTCCTAGATATTTTCGTAAGACATGGTAGGGATTGTCTTTGAAGCACAACTCAAAAAAGTTGTTGGACGTATCCAAAAAAAGGACTACCATGCATGTATCCAATAAAATTTCCAAGATATCTCGATGTATCATGCATGTATCCCTCTCTAGCTTACGCAAGCCAACAAAATCTGAGATTTTAATAACAACACATACTAGCATATCATTAAGGACTTAATGAAGAAATAAAGTCAGCTAGTTCCACAAGAATTTCTGTCTTCATTCAAGACAAAAGAGCCACCAAATGTATGTAATTCAGTAAATATTGTTACCTTGTACTACTTGATCAAACTGGTATTGTTGCCTTTAAACCCATGAGTTACAAGTTCTCAAGTATGCATAACAAACGATTTCATAGGGAACAACTACTACCAATAATGGAAACTGAAAATTCAAGAATCTGCAATGGGGAAAACAGATCCAATTCGATCGCCCAAATGATAGCACTTGATATTAACCGCATATGGACCAAGCTGAATGTGGTTATCCTCCCCACCAACATAGAAACACAGGGTATACAAAGCAATTTCAAATTCAGGGCTCACTCCAACCAAAGTGCTGGATACAGATTTTAGGACACCATTCCATTCAAACTGAATAGTCAGAAGCTGGGCTTCAGAGTCAGGCTGCAAGTTACGGTGGCAGAGAACATTAAAAATGAGGTGCTTACAGCATAGATTATAACAAATGTTTACCTACAAACTAACAGAACCAAGCTAAGTAAAAGAATCTTTTGTAATGAAATAGAACTATCAATGAAAATTTATAATTAAGGCTCTCATTGTTTTCGGAAAAATAGTAATTTGTTGTTGCTGAAAAATATTTTCATCGTGTTTTGGTGTCATGCTCATGCATGAGATTATTACTTAATTACTTTCTTGTGTATGGTGCACCAAACTTGTATTTCTGTGCTTGGAATTGTTGCCAATAAAATAAGTTTAACAAAAAGTTACTCACAGTTTCTCCCCGTCTACGAGGAAAAATATAGCCATGATAATCAACTCTCCCCTTTGCTTCTTCAAGGTAAAACTGCCAAAATACATCAAGAGGTGAGATAGAAAAAGTCACATAATGACAAGATAAGTTCAAATGACAAATTAAAGGAACAATATATCTGTGCAAGCCTCATTCTGCTTAACAGATTTATGACTTCACAAATAACAAGATAAAATACATTTGGAAAGAAGCATCACAAAAAGTTGTGGGCAACAAAAAAATAACAAAGAAATTAGCAGATATGAATAAGCACTTGTAGATATAGTAGCATGTCATTGGGAAAAGTTTTGACTACGCAAGACTATTGCAAAGTATTCTTAGCAATTTCAACTTTGAAGTTATTCTTCAAGGAGCCATGTTTACAATAAAACTAGACTGCACAGTGGCAAACTAATCCACAATAATACAATAGAGTAATTGGCTAGCCAATGAGACTGGTAATAACAGAATAATGGTTGAAAAGAGCATCAAATACGACTTCCAATATAACAAGTTAACCCACCTTCAATTTGGCATGAATTGCGAATAGATAATTAGAAACAGGCAGAAAGAAAAACATGAGGTCGTACCTGCAGCCAGTTATGAAAGCCAGAAACTTCACCACATTGTTTGGTTTCTCCAACAAAAACATGTTCAAAAGCAGAAGAGGAACCAGAAGTGCCACCACGGCCATAAAGGTCAAACCACAGACTGGTAATCGTTCTTTTGAATTCTTGGTAATTCCCTGATACAATTCCCTTGGATTCAAGATACTTGTGAAGATACTTAATTGGTGCTGTTCTACTGATTTCTTCTATGAAAGAAGCTTGTTCTTGTCTCTCTTCAGATGTGACTACTTCCTTACATCCTTGATGTGGATTGTAATTATCTAAAAGTGAAAGAAAACGAGCAAATGTAGGCTTTCTGAATACATCATCGCTAACCCAAGTAAACAAGCTCCCCTGTGCCATATCTTCCTTTTGGTATACCTTTTTCCCTTCACCACAGTCAATTTCATAGTGTCTGCCAGGTACCAAACGATTTAAATCAAGATCCCAGAGTTTTTCACAAGCTCTTGACAGATCAGCAAGTTCATCTTCTGAGGGCTCCACACCAGCACAAACTTCAACCTCATTAGAGTATTCTTGCTCATTAGCAGGTCGTTTATAGCTGTTCCAGTTGTCCTTTGGAACCTACATCAAGTTGGTAAGATCCATCACTCAAATTCAGACAGGGATGAAGCATAAAACATTCAGAACTGATTAGATCACAAATTTAGTAACAAAGTTAACATATAGTAGATTTCAAAGAAGATATACCTGTAACAGCAATATTAAACATAATAATACAATTTGTTTAAAATGATACAAAACACTGAAAAAGCCGCATTAGTTTTTTCATTTGACATATTGATTATTAAAATTATAAGATAAACCTCATGTGGACGCCTTGAAGGCTTTCTACCAACAGTCTGCCATCCATCTTCATCTTCATCCACCTGCATAAAATTAAA
Organism: Glycine latifolia; assembly: GCA_013407115.1. Taxonomy (NCBI): domain Eukaryota; kingdom Viridiplantae; phylum Streptophyta; class Magnoliopsida; order Fabales; family Fabaceae; genus Glycine; species Glycine latifolia. The sequence goes on along the minus strand of CM023957.1, from coordinate 14,947,737 downwards.
AAAATCTCACCTAAATAGTTCAATTTTAATAGAAAAATTATCCCTATTATATACAGCGTCACATGGAAAGAAGAAAAAGACTGTCCAATAACCAAACTTTCTTAACATTTTCCATGTTCCCATACTCTCATGAAGCCAAATTCTCAACTACCCAGTTCAGTGGAACATTTTTCTTTTACATAAATTGAAAAGAAAAAAAAAATCTTCTAATGTTTTTCTCCAACAACAAAGCTTAAACTGTATGCACAGAGACAGATCTATATCACATAAAGGTACAAGTAAACACCCGAACGAACCAACAATGATGTTGCTATTGTTAGATGAACAAAATTAGGTTTGAGCTACATTACATTTAAAAATTAAAAACATATAGTGGAGATCTTGAATTGAGATATGCAAACACAAACTAAGGTGCAGCCATGCTATATCTCTGTTCAAACTGTTAAAATTGAAACGAAGCCAAGAGAGGTAGGAGGCGTGATTACCTTCTGGGGCTTGTAGGAACTTTGAGATTGGGGCTCCTCGTACCCAAGACGACATTTTGCCTGAATATAGAAAAAAGCGCAATAGAATAAGGATTAAGAACAGTTACATGAATAGTTAGATTATGGAGAAGAGTTTTTTATTTTATTATTATTGACAAATGTTAGTTTTGTTTAAAAAAATGTTAGTTATATCTGGGTTTATTGAGAAGAGTTATAGTATTTAACATTAGAGATAGAGGAGAAGTGAATGAGATTGACCTTATAAGGCGTGTTGGAAGGCCTGTGTCTGTAAGTATCATCTTGAGACTGTTCCTCCTATAAAGAAAATGATGATAAGATTAGATGTTTGTTTTGGGGGGATCGAGAATAATAGAGATGAAGAAATGTGACCTTGTGTTGGTGGTGATGCTGCTGATGAGGAAGCGGGTGATCCTGCAAAAACGAAGAAATGAGATTGGGTGATCCAGAAAAATATTAAAAAACATGTGGTTGTTGTTCACTTGTTGTTCCCCGGAGACGAGTTCAGCCCAGGAGCTTCTACTGCGATCTTCTTCTCTCCCGTGTTGTTGTTCTTCTCGATCGTTGTTGTTATCGTCACGATCACCGAGAGCAACATTGATCAAGCCCTTCATGAGACCCTCCATGTCGATGTTGAGAGAGAGAGTGTATCTATGCAATTAACACTTAACACATTACACAAATCTGTCGTCATCATCTATGCAATGTGTTGTATAGTGTTGGGAGAGTTAGTTAACGTAACTTTACAAAAGTCAAAGGCTATCTTTACAGGTAGACTCGTCAGATCGTGAGATCAGATTACACAATTTTTCTTTTCTTTTTTCCTCTAAATTAAAATGTCAAAAGCCATTAATGTGATGAATGATAAAAAAATTTAAAAAAAGGATAAACATAGATGGAAATTAAACGTAAGAAATCAAATATAAAAAAAATCATGATTTTCTTAAGATTTTTAATTTTTTTATATCAATAAGGAATATAATAATCTCACATTATAAGAAATAAATAAATAAGTTCAAATAAGACCTACTGTTATTTATGTAAGTTTTATTCATTATTTTTTTAAGGTTAAATTTATTTATTTTTTCTCTTATATAGATTCAATTTAGTCATTTAATTTCTAAAATTAATTCAATTTGATCATTCACTATAAATTATAAAAATCGCACTTTATAATTATTCAAAATTATCACTAAATAATTTAAAATATACATTTTTCAAAAAAATGAATCAATTTTAAAAATTAGAGACAATTGGACACGAAAAAATTGAAGGACCAAAAAAAATTTTTTTTTTTAATTTTTCATTGTCATTTAATAATAATTATGTAGTATATGATAAATTAATTGAATTTTATAATAAAATAATAGAATAAATATTCATTCTGGTTTCTAAGAGTGTGAAGCGGTGATAATTGATATATAATATATGAAAAATAAAAATTTAAAATTTAATCTTCAAATGTAAAAAAAATTCAAGACTAATTTGACAATAAATTATATTTTCAAATATCAATTCCACATGAAATTATAAAATTTAGGAATCATCAACTTGTCATCAAATTATGCAAATGACTAATTTGTTATATTTTTATACGTTCAAAAATTAAATTTAAATTTTTAATATTTCAAGAATCAATTTATTATTCTCTCATATTTTCAGAAAATAAAATGAATATTTATTCTTAATTAATAAGACTAATTACATATTTACATTGACACTTTATCTTGTGTTTGGTTTGTCCCTATGCATCCAATATGATGACTACTTAAACTGGGAAATGGGGCGCCCTTGTTTTAGTTTTGTACATACCCTTCGACTGCACAGACATGTTGACCATTTCCCAACAAATATAGGAACTTAATTCCAAATCTCCTTTCAGTTTATCGAGATTCCCCTTTTGGAATGATTTTAATGTTTGATGCAGACACCACGGGTGTTCCTACTAGAGGCTAATTTGTTGTTTTAGTCCATTGTTTTTTTTTACCTTTTTCTTCTATTTTTTTTCCTAAGAAGTCTAAATAGGTCCTCAGTATCTCAAATTTGAGGTAAATTTGCTTTTTGTTCTTTAAATTTAAAATTGATATTTTTAGTCTTATAATTTTTTAGATAAACTAATAAAATAAAAAATAATGTAACTACTTTAAAATGGTATTCGTTCTCACTCACTTCTTCTTTGATATTTCTTTAATGCTATCACTTCTATGAACAACAACAAGAACATTTATGCATTGGTATTAGTTTATTGCTCTCAATTATCTAAAAAAACAACAACAATAATAATAATGTTATGCAATTTTAATTGTACTAAATGAGAGTATTCAATTTGTGATGTGATGAGGTTAATTAATTTAAATCTTCAATAATATCACATAATTAAAATTAATATACTTAAAATCATTAAAAATATTATTTGAAATAATTAGAAACTATATCTATTGAATAAAAATTACCATAACAAATTTAAATTTTGTTAATAAGTACATTTCAAAATTACTACATATTAACATTATATCAAGAATAAATAAAAAATTGATAAATAAAATAAACAATCAAAGTTAATAATTATAGATTACTATATATTCATATTTATTATTTTTAGATTCTTTTTAAATTTATACATTTTATATATGAACAATAGACTTCAAAAAATTTATTTGATCATGTTTTCTTCTCCCTTCATTTTGATTATAAAAGTGAGAAATTATATAAGTGTTAAATTATTCACACCATTATTATGATTTTTTTTCAAAATCACTATTATGATTATTTACCATGAAACAAGACTCATAACTTTAATGATTTTAGAATTAAGTTTACTATTTAATATTTTCTCTATCTATTATTTAAATGTTATTAACAGTAAAAAAAATATATAGTTTATAGAGAAATGTCTATTAAGTTACTTTAATAAACTATAATATTTAATATACTTTATTTTATAATAATAACCTCATAAAAAATTGATAATAAATATGTTCTTAAAAAATATACACAATACTTAAAAATTTTCATTTACAATGAATTGTTTATAATAAATTATAAACTGGTAAATAATTTATTTTTATATATTTAAATTATCTTTTTATATTTAAATAAACCCATATAAGTACAAGTTTAATAAATTTTAATTTAAATAATTATAAATTTATATTTACTATTTTATTTTGAATTTATATATGTATTGCATTATTATTCTTACTTGGAGAAAGAATAAATCATAAAAAAATTCAATAGGCTTAATATTTTTAAGATAATATCTACTCAATTAAAAATGAAAACAACTTTTTACTCAATTTATGTAATTATATTTAATATGAAACTAAATATTTTAAAAATGATAATTTTATTTATTTACATATTTTTCAAATAATATTAAATAAGAATAATATTAAGTACAAATAAAAAAATATAAATTTAAGCAAACTTGTACATCACATGGTATAAAATATAGTATACAAGTATAAATTATTTTTATAATAAAAAGTATAATTAAAATTAATTCATAATATGAATTTCAAAATTTTGCCCCTATAGTTTTATTTTTAGTCTCCTTATTTATACTCTCCTAATTAGATGACACTATAATTAGTCACTATAATTAGTTTAGGGTCTTTTGAATGTGCATCTTCCACATTGTCCTAGGATCGTGATTACTTATTAGTAAAAAAATTCTCTAAATCATTTCAATCTATATTTCTTTTGCCTTTATCTATATACTCAAACTATATTACTTTATTCTATGGCGATACCTAACAAGCAACATGATCAACAACAATAATGTGGTGGTGGAACCATGAACCCTAGGCGTAGGTGTGGCCCTTACCCCATCCAAGTCACGACATGACCACAACAAGCTCAGGTGCAAACAATGCGACAATGTTGCTTATTCAAGCACCAATACATGGGAGTTTGAATAATCATTGAAGACCTACTAGGGTTTGAAGGAGGACAAGGGTATCAAGGGGAAGCTGCAACTAATGTTGACCAGCAAACACCATTGCAAGAGGAGTTAGAGGAAATAGTTGAAGACCTACCAGGGTTTGAAGGAGGACAAGGGGAACAAGAGGGAGATACAGCTAACGAGAAGCAACAACAACCATGGTGGCATAATCACATCAACAACAGTTGATCCTCAATATTGGTCATCGGACACATGACAAGCACCTATGAAGATTTATTCTCATTGTTAATGTTATATGTTGTTTCAAGAACTTTATTCAAGGACTCATCGGACTGGGACATAATTGGATAGACATATTATTGACTCATGATCTTAACAAGCGAACCTACTCTAAGTAGTAAATAAATGATAAGTATTCAAGTATCTATAAACAATAAATGTTATCTAAAACATAAAAAGACGTAAGTGTGGCGAGTTGTCAAATTGTTGTGGCGAATAAGCAAATGTTTTAAAATGATATGCTTACTATAGCAAGTTAATAAAAAGTTTCTAGTTTTTAATATAATTTTGGAGCAAAAATGTTAAAATCAAAAGAAAAGGTGTTACTAGACTAGAATTTCATAGTATTCATTATACGCGATTCAATTTTCAACGATATTCTCAGTTTCAATGCAACCAAGATTCAACTCAAGGGATCAAATCCTAATTCCTTAGGCAACCTACAAATGACACTTTCACTTGAATCTTCTGCTCTATGGACCAACGCTCGTTGTGGCGAGAGATGCACTCACGATGGCAAGTTCTTGATCTCAGACTAAAAATTTGCTATTGTAGTGTTCACACTTTTCGCTTGATATCTAGTGCTAAATCATCAAGGTCTGCAACTCATTCCTTTTTCCTTCAAATGTCCTGCTAACATTAAAATTTCACACAAAAACATTAAAAACTATATTTTTATTTTCTAAACTGACTTCATACAGTTCTATTCACAAAAAGCAAAAGGTTTTGTTGATAAAAATACTAAAAATGAAGTGTAAAAAACAATTATCACATATCTATTCTTTACATGAATACTAGGACCCCCTAAGTAGATTAAAAAAAACATGCAGTGTAAAAAAAACACCTAGAGAAATTTGTTTGAGAATGCATAATCGACAACATCTTCGAATTTTGGACACACTTTCCCCTATGAGGTATTGGATTGTATGTGTTTCATGTTGAAATTGGGGGTGGCATAAAATAACACAACTTGTGTTATTTGGGGGTGAAAAAATTACACAATGAAATCATGATTTTGTGGGTTAAAAAGTTACACAACAAAAATGTTATTCCATTGTACACTTGTACAACAAAATCGTGTTTCCTTTGTGCTTTATTTTTTCACCACCCTTATAAGTAACAAAACCATGATTTCCTTGTGTTTCTGTCAAAAGGCTATTTTTTGGATACTGTTAAAAGACACCCACATTGGTAGTTCCATTAGAAGTAATGTAGTGCAAATAGCAACTCTCGAGAAATTATATCTAGGCTTACTTGGTGGACTTTAATGATTCTGTATGTGTTAGCTAGTAGAATGGTCCAAAGGTGGACGAAACATTATTATTTAAAATTGAAGAATTAATAATTTTTTTGACAAAAAATTAAAGAATTAATAATATGATTTAAAAATTGAAGGGTATTAATAGGATTGGACACAAATATAATAATATAGAGATGATAAGATTTTTAAAAATGGTTAATGTAACCATGATAAATGTAAAATTTTAAATCGACATCATGAAAGAACTTGTATAAAAAGTATAATTTATAATGATTTAAAAAGTTGTCAATGTAAAAATGTTATTATTATTATTATTTTTGGCTTAATTATCAATTTGGTCCTTAAATTATTTAATTTAGTCCCTAAATTTTTAAAAGCTCCAATTTGGTTATTCAATTTTAAAAATTGAATCAATTTAATCCTTTATGTTAAATCGAAGTAACGTTATTAGGATCGAATTCATCACGTTTTGTTTTTTCAAATAATGAAGATTTTTAACCATCATTATTTATTATTTTATATACTCCCTCTTTACGATAATTCCAAATCCTTATTTCAAAAAGAATGAAATATCATTTACATGTGTTTTTTATTCTCATTTTTTAATTTTATAGCACATAAATTATTGTCTTTTTTATCAAGTTAAAAAATATATTTTTCACGTAATTGTTCAATCAAAAAGAAAATTTCAATTAATTTATTTCTTTTTACTTAAAATATACTCAATAAATTTTAACCATAGTAAAATACTTATAACTTATATATCACCGCTAAAATAATACTCAGTTAATTAATTCTTTTCAGACTAAAAAATTTAAAATGCCTCCATTTTAATATTTCAAATCCATATTTTTTTACTATAAATAATATTTGATCAATTTATTTAATTTTTTCTTCCTTATAGTTTCACCTATATTTGATATTTAATTATTTACAAACAAGGCATTACAAATTTGGTTATCAGTTTGTAATAACTCTGACAAATTAATGCTCGTTGAAAAAATGAAAACTTGAGTGGGATCCGGCCCAATGACGTGAGCGGAGCGGCCCAAAACCAAAGGTAACCCGAGCCTAAAGAAACAAAATAAATAGGCAAATTTATCGTTAATTATGAGGAGTTGATAAATTTGTTCAGAAAAGAAAAAATTTAAATTTAATTTCTGGAATATATATAGACACTACAACAAATTAGTTAACAATTTAATGATCAATTAATTTTTAAAATTTTAAATTTAATGTTAAATTTATACTAAAAATATAATTTATTATTAAATTAATCTTAAATGTTTGATAAATTAATTTTACAAATTGAAGAATAAAATTAATTTATTGTATTTTTTCGCCTATTAATTCTGCATAATGAATTTATTATCACATCATATACAGTTTGACTATTTACTCTAAATACAAATAATAATAAGAAATTAAAAAAATAAAAAGAGTCCCACATTCTCACATCTCCATTTCCCTCACTCACCCTTCGTTGCTGGTCTTTGTTTGGTTGGGGGTTTCAATTTTTTCATTTTCAATTTCGCGCGAAGAAGAAGAAACAAAGAAAGGTGGTGCTAGGTGTGGCTGTTACTCTATTCTATGGCGACACCCAACAACAACAACAACCCCAACATCATCAATAACAACAACAACATCGCTACGGCGAAACCAGGAACCCTAGGCGTTGGCGTGGGTGCGGTCCCTACTCCGCCCAAGTCCCAGCGCGGCCACAACAAGCCCAAGTGCAAACAGTGCGGCAATGTCGCTCGTTCAAGGTGCCCCTACGAATGCTGCAAGAGTTGCTGCTCTAGAAATCAAAACCCCTGTCATATCCACGGTTCGTTCCTTACCCTTCTTTTTTCCCTTTTTTCAAAACACAAAGAAACATTATTGCTCTTCTTCGCTACCCTAAAATAATGATATTTCCGTGTTGCTTTGTGCCGTTTTTTTATTGATTTGACATACTTTAACTGTGTGACTGACTTATTGTATGCTGTGATCTTACTTTGCAAATTGTAGTTAAGAGGAAGGAAATTTTGTTGTTATCATGCCATTCAATTAGTTCAGAAAAAAAAATAGGGTTTTATTTTTTATTTGCTTTACTCTTTGTTTCGTTGTGCCTTTTGTTGCTGTTGACTTGTTATAGTTATGCCTTGGATTGATAATGGTCATGCAATTAAGCTATGAATTCAGTGTTATTGATAAAACTGAGTTAGGTTCTGAGTACTTTTTCATTGCGAAAAAAAAAAAACTTTTACATTGTTTGTGCTTTGTCCAAGGTTTTAAACTGCAGTCGCGGTTGTGGTTTTGTTATGATTCTTGACATTGCTGGAAATTGGGGGCAAATAAGAATGCAATTGTGGTCGCGATGTGGTTGTGGCAAGCCCCAAAACCTTGATATTGCAGCTGGAGTCATCAACTCTTATATAGCGCACTTAGCTTATTATTGGAAAAAGGTCCTCTAAAGCTAATAATTAATCTTGGATAGCAGCATAGTTGTTTACCAAAGAGGCATTAGCGAGGCAACCTCGAGTCAGTTTTTCCTGCCCTATTTTGAGTTGCAGTAGCTATGGATAGGCTTTTTTTTTTCTTTCCTGAAGGAAGATGGAAGAGGTAGGGAATGATGGGAGAAGATGCTAGGTAGTAGGTCTGTTTTTTTTCTTGGGTGAAAGTTGGTGTTGGGTCAGTATCACTTTCTTAATGCAGGCCAATCTCATCATTGTTTTTTCTATGATCAAATATGGTTTTAAGAACTCAGGCCAATCTCATCATTCTTGCTTCTTGTATATTCATCTCTTCTGCATTTTGAGACATTCTCTGGCCAACATCACCAGTATTTCATGTGACCCAGGTTTTTAAAGCCCAATGCATCTCTTCCCGCTGTCTCTCCAATCTTCACTGTTGTGTTCGTAAATTTCTGTTTGTTTTTCAATTCAAAGTTCAATCTTCTCAAATTTCTCTGTCTGTTTTTTTATTTTTTATTTTATAATAATTGTGAAATTTGAACATCTTTAATTTCTGGTATTTTTAAATTTTCAAGCATTTGTATATCTATAAATAAATGTCATACCTATAATTTCTCTTTAGTAGCTATCCTGCTCTCTGCTATTTCCTGTTATCATTTTCAAGGCTTTCTGTTACATGCTGCTATCTGATAAAAACCTTGGTAGAACTACAACATAAAAGTTAGCTGATATTGTGAATATATATATATATTTCTGTGTGTCTGTTATTCCCCTATAGTGTTTTTCAAGGCTTCCTGTTATATGCTGCTATCTGATATAAACCTTGGGAGAACTACACCATAGGACTTGACTGACATTGTGATCTCTCTCTCTCTCTCTCTGTTTGTGTGTGTATTACATAATTTTATCTCAAAATCTATGGTTGGATTGAGAGTTCTTATCATAATTTTAGTGTAACTTGTAGCGGTGCAAGTTGATCCCCTTTTTTGTGTGTATCCTTACCTCAGGTTTAAAAATTTCATTGTACCTCTTGTTCTTGTACCAATGCCAGTATTCACATGTGTTCATGCAACACAGCTTTAGTGGATCCCTACCCTTAAGACTTAGCAGGGGGCATGTAAGCATTTGTTAAACTAGTAGCATTAAAAGTAAAACTTTCTTCTACAAAGTGAAATAAGAAAATGCATTAAAAAATGTGACTATTCTGTCAATCTATTGGCGAGGTTGAAATTATCTGTATACATTTCTTTTTTTATAATATTTCCCATAATATAAGATCCTAACAAATGTTTATTCTCCTGTCCCTTTACTTCCATGTTTTATGGTGAATGCAGTGTTAAAAGCTAATTCAACTTTTCCTGACAAGGCACCCTCTTCTGGTGCCTCTCCTCTTGACCAGCAATCCTTTGATCCACCTCAATCAACGTAAGTTATGAGCATCAGCACCCTACATGTGCATCAAATAATTTTTTTTAGTTTATATTTTAAACATGTTGGGCTTGACTGGAAATATGTTGAATTTATTTAAAAAACAGAGGCAAGAATTTTCTTTTATGCTGAATTCACTGCTAACAGTTTTCTCATATTTTCTCATACCATTTTCTTAATGCAGCACTTTTCTTGAACTTTTCTAGTGTGTTTGTGCAGTGACTTGTTAATTCAACTGTACAATCAACATTTAAAAGCTTCTTTCAAATTCTGTTTTCCCCTGAGCTGAGGATCTTTTTTGCCTTTTATTTCAGAAGTGCTGGTAGAGTTGCATCACTTCGACAGCTTTCCAATAGTTTTGCTCAGTTCAATAATTTACACCTTTCACTTCGTTCAAAGAAGCCACTAACTAGAAAGGTACACAATGCAGAAGCAATGCTTGGTTTAAGTGATTACTTGTTTTGGCGACCTGTATGTTGTTTGAAAGTAATAGCATTGTGATGTTTACAGGATGCTGCAGCTATAAACGAATGGAGATTTTCCAAGATAAAGGAATACAAGGAGTGGAATGTTGAAGTGGAAAATGAAGCTTTTGACCGATACATGCTGAATGTAGATTTACTGGAAGAAGTATTAGCTGTGAAGTCGTTGGATGAGAATGTGCCCTCTGCATTGGAGTCTAATCCTACTCCAATTGAGAGCAATGAGGCAATGATCTCTGGGATAAAATTGCAGCTAAGATCAAATTCTATGAGAAGTGATGGTTTGAGAATGAGAATACAACAAATTGTAGACGAGGGATTAAAGAAGCTCGAGAAAAGTGCTGTAGATGGTGACATCAATGAATCAATTGATGATGAATCTAATAAAACTTCAGAAAGGGGAAAGGGGATTGAAAGGTTATCAGCTATAAGTGATCTTATGGATAAAATTAATAAAGCCCGAACTGAGGAGGATTTGAAGCCATGCTTAGAAATGAAGACCCAACTCTTCAATTTGGACGAAGGCGCTAGCGTGAAAGACCTTCAAGACGATGAAATGCATGAGAATGAAACTGATGAAACTGTTGTAAATGATGTGGTACCAGCAGAAGGATTGGATTATTCTTTACCGAAATTTGTTACCACCACTGAGATTGATCTAGAAACTCTCAACACCATAGACAAACAGTTTTCTACCCAGGATATAGAGCAGTTATGAGGCTAGATTTCTTAAACATTGTGATTTACCTTGAAAGAAACAGAAATCTAATGTTGTGCTGTTCTAGGAAAATGCTCTCTAATTAGAATTAGGTAGTCAAATGCAAGCCAAAAAATGTTTTAGAAACTAATCTGGATACTTGAACCGGTTGAAGTGTGAACAGATTATATTCAGTTTGAGCATTATTCAATTCAATTACGGTTCAACGACTTTAGTCCATTAATCAAATCATGAATTGAAAGCTTCGCTGCTTCAATTTGGTGTTCAATAATTTCTCATTCAATTCTGAAGACATCGGCTACAGTGTTAATGAGTAAAGTAATTGAATAGACTAGTAGTTTTAACATTTTAACTATTGCTATTCCACTGTCCTTGTTTATTTCTACCATACTTTCTGACTCTGTCAAATTCATTGCCAAGATGCAGCTGCTTCATTTTATTTGGCAAAACCATGTTCAAATGTGGGTATTTTATTATTGTTACTGTTGTTACAGTGCGATACCCTTTCACACTAATTCGATTAACGTACGTTCCTTGCCACCAATGTTGCGATAGGATGTTTATAGGCTGAAAGGACTATTCACTATCAACCCTCTGTATGGCATGTTTTTGTCGGCAAATTATCTCTCAGATATTTGCAATGTTATTGGAAATTGAGAGATAATGGTGCACATTAGAATCCCAAGTTTATGTTGTCCTGTAGCTGGTTGCAGAGCTTAAGCAGTAAGCACAAATAGAGTGAACATGGTTTTAAACACCAGCAACTGTAATTGTGACCGTAATGTCAAGGTATTTTAACTCATCGCAACAAAATCGTAACGTAATTATGGCCGCATCAGTAACATTATTTTCCTGTATTTACTCGCTATATAAAGATTTTCTGACTCATGGAAAGCAATCACAATTTAAAACCACGAGAGTGATTGTGTTGCTGGTTATTTGAGTTCGAGGGATTGAAATATTGAGGTCTAGTAGTTTCCACCAGTCAATACCTCAAACGGGTTCTCTGAAATCTGAGACTTCTCTGATTTTGACTTTTGAAGGGAATAATAATAAGATAAAGCTGCATCATATACATTGGTTAGGGGTGCTATTCTGCCTCATTGAGCCAAGATAGTGGGTCAATAGCTTAAAGCTTACAAGGTGATTAAAAGCATCCCGTACATATATTCCTGCCCCTATAAATGTTTTTCCTCTATTCACCACCTTAGAAGTGAAGAAACCACTTAGAATATGTGCTCTTCTTGCCCTCTTCAATATTAAATGTTTTGGGCAACCGACAAAAGAAGAGGGGAAGCTCTTGATTTTATGGGTTATGATTTATGATTTATTAGTGGTAAAACATTGAAACAACGTATACCTAATTACCTGCATGAGTGGTAGTACACGTGCAGTTAATTCTAGTTTCAATGGGGCAATCAAATCAAACACTTGATTATGATTATGCGTAGTTTATTTATCTTTGAATCAAAGACTAATCCATTGATTAGGCTTGTTGGTTCTTGCGTCAAAAGAATCCTTGATGGGTTTGGGGGGGTGTTTTCCAAAGGCACAATACCGTTGGGGACACCAATAGAATTCCATCTTTCACCATTTCACCTCCCAACTTTTGATAATATTGGTATAGTATAGCCTTTTAGGCTATGTGGGTTTCTTAATGTAGAATAGAAGAGCTTTATTTCTTTCTTGCTTTATTCTCCTACATTCCTCTTGATCCACAACTACTTTCTTGGTCGAAATGAAACTTTGAAGGACGTTTTTTTTTTTCTTTCCCTTGACACATGCTGTCAATAGTTCTTTCAAGTTTCAATGGCTATACGATACTCAACTCAACATCAACTTTTTAGAGTCTCTTTGCTAATTTATCAAACCCATTATCATGCCCAAATGTTCTCAATCCCTTGATCATCGTAATGATTCTCTATTATAAGATTTTTATTCATTATAGAGTATATTATTACCCCACCAGAAATAAAAAAAAAGGAAGCAGGCATTGAAAAAGAGCCTATCCAAAGTGGCAAGTGCTTATCACATAATCAACGTCATCTCACTTTTACTTAACTTTTGAACATGGGTAATTTGTGGTGCAAATTACTATATCAACCGTCCAAATTAAATGATTTTATATATAAGTTGTGGATAACATAACAAAATATATTAAAAATCTATCTCAGTTCAATTCATGTTCTACTCTATAGATAATTATAGTACTTGGCATTTTACAGCTTTCCATCTGGAAGTATTGTAGATTCAACCAAATTTATTGTTTGTTCAAGGCCACAGAACTATCTATGATTGTGTTGGGTGACAACGATAGAGAGGAAAGTTAAGAAGTTCACATGGAAATGGTGATTTCCCAGGGAATCAAATTTAAAAAACGGGGATATTTATATAATCCTTGATAATTAACTTTGCTAATTAAGAGCTGGAAATCAATAGAGAGCATCAGTTTTGTTTCTGGGGGGGATTGTTTTGATTATATATTATTATTATTCTTTTTTTTAAAAAAAGTAACCCATGTGTATGTACAACCAAGAATCATGGCTGTCTAGGACATACGAATTATGGTTTTTTTTCTCTATAATTTTGAACAGTACTTTTAGGGATTGATGGCATCCCTCATGGTCAAAACAGTTACACAAAACTTTTCTCCTATAAAAAAAAACAAAAAAAAATGAAATTATTATAAAAACACAAAAAATATTTAGTCATCTTGGCCTGTGAAGTGTCAGGGGCCACATGGTTTGGGACACTGTTGTGAAATGTGTAGACCAAAAATCTAAATTCATGGCATAAGATAGATAGTCGGCCAAAGGAGGAATAACTATTATGTGGAATTAGGATGTACAACTAACTGACATGTTGAATGGTACAAGCCTACAAGGCTACGTGCCAATAAGACCACATCATGTTTAGATAATGTTAGGATAGTTTTGTGTCTAGGACTAATAAACTTAAAAAGGATATTTTCTCTCACACAAATTTGAATTAAAATAACTTCTGATCAAAGATTATGTTTTCTTTATGTGTGAATCAATAATATTTATCAATTAACAAGTAAACATTAATTAATTCTTTTAAATCATAAAAATCATGCAAGTGAATTTTAGATTTTTCCAAAAAAATCTTTTTTTATATAATAAAATGAACATTATGTACAATGATAAATTTTTAATATTTAAATGGAGGTTTTCACATTTTTTATATATTTTATTTTAGCTAAAGTCAAGTATTCAAGGACTTAAATTAATGGGAAATTCACGTTATTTTTAATCTATTTAGTCCTTTTTTGTGTGAAAAAAGGTGATTTGCTGGGTGAATCAAACTGGACCACTAGTACATTTTTTTTAAGAAGTATAAAGGTGATAATATTTAAATTTTAATATTTTAAATTGTGATGATTAAGAGATAATAAATAACTATCATACGTACTTTATTTTCTAAACTGATTTTTACTCTTGATAATTCAAATCCATCTTATCTTATAAACTCAGGTAGCAAAATGTAAAGGAGTTTTCCTTACGTTTATACATGTTTGTTGTTACTATTTCTTCCTGCTTTCTTCCTTTTTTTTTTACCCATCCAATATTCTTGAATAACATCTAAAGCTTACATCATGAATAATGATTTGTAGTTATGCACATTGCTTTTGTTTATGTAAGGAAATATACAGCATGAGGATGAACTATGTCTGATGAGGGTATACAAGAGTTTAGTGCACCTAATTTCATATACCTTGGCAATATGTTGATGTTCACATGCAACAAGATTAGGTAAATTTTTTTTTTTTTAATGGAATTGGTAACTTTTCTTCCTCTCAAAAGTTATTGCATCCATTATTTGAGTTGAAAATGATTAGCTCTTGGAGTAATAAATTCAACGTTACTTTTCGAAAGGCTTTAGGTTTATCATTTAATTTTCTTTATGTTGCATTGTTAGACTTCAAATTTCACGAAAAAGAAAAAAATTTCTTGAATTTTTAATACAGTAGCTCTCTAAATCAATAAACCGAAATGACTTAAACTGTTTAAATGAGAGTTGACTTTTTTTTATTTTTAAAACAAAATGAGAGTTAACTGGGAATTACTTTTTCCAACCACTCATTTTTTCAACACATCATCCATTTCATTTTTTGTAGCAAAAACATCTGCAATGTCCCAAAGGGTTTTCTTTTTCTTTTTCAATTGGTTTGTCTTTTATTATTTAAATTTCGGAATTCTGTAATAAAAAATATTTCCAGAATTAAGCTTTTAAAACTCTACATATTCTGGAATTAAACTTCCAAAAGCCCAATTATTTTCTAAAATTATAATTCCAGAAATCTATTTATATATTTTCAATTATAATTTTAGAATTCTATTTATTGCGTATTCTAAAAATAACATTCCGAAAGTTTATTAGTATATATAGTTTCAGAATTACAGTTCAGGAAAAAAAATAGGGAAATCTATTTGTTACACATTCTGAAAATAAATATTCAGAAGTCTATTTACCGTATATTTCTGGAGTTATAATTTTGGAAGTCAATTTATAATACATTCTAGAAATAAAATTTCAGGAGTTTATTTTTTTGTTTTTAAAAGTTTGTAAAAGAATTAATGAAAATGACTTTTTATTTTTTTTCATAGTTATTTATTTAAAAATTTCAAGATAAGATAAAAATAAAGTGAACATTTTAATTAAAAAATAGAAAACGATTCTCGATCTTAAACTAAATAACCCTTTATAGACAAAGGAGATTACTAAAAAGAAAATAAATCAATGGTTAGTGTGTTTCATTTCTATTAAATGCACTAAATTTGTTTTCTCCCAAATTCCATCCTGCCCCATTGTTTTGTGAACCTTGTGCTCTCTAGTCTCTAGCCTATATTTATGGGTGTTCTTTTCACATGTATAAGATGTTTAGCTAAGTACTGGGATATTTTGTATATTTGAACAACTTATCCAAATTGTTCAATAATAATTTAGACTGCATAATAGATTATATATAAATCTTCCTCTCCAATTTACTAGAAACTAACAAACACATAGATAGTCCATGAAGGTTAGGAAGTAATAATCATATGGAATTGGATAATGAAAAAAATGGTTATTTGGACCAAGGTCTCTCTATAGTTGTTCAGAGTGATAATCACGAATGAGCTAATTCAATTGGTCTTGTCATAATCTTGGTATTTATTTTTTAGAAGAATTGTGCACTTCTCAACCGGCATTAAAGTTCCTTTAGGCTCTATCTAATTAAAGTGGTCAATACTCAATAGTAGTACTACTATTTAAGAGTAAAAACTAAACATTCAACATTTTTGAAGAAGGAACCTAATAATGATGGTTTGTTTTTCTTTTAAAATAAAATAAAATAAATTAGCTAAGTCAGACTTCTTTCACTTGTTTATGTTTCTTTGGGAGGGGGGTATTTATCATTATTACCTAAGCTCGTCATTTTTTACAAGTGAAAATGACAAAATTAAAGAAAGGCAAGGCAGTGGCGACAATCCAAATGAGTTTCAAAGCTAATTATATTGAAGAAATTAAGCACAGCTAATCTCATTATATTATATGGTCCCTACCACACCCTCAAATTCTTGAACAGTTGTAACTGAAACAACCAAACATGTATTCGAAAGAGAGTGGCTGGCTTGATTTTCAAACATCAATTATCATCACTACCATGCTTAATTAATTAACAAATGCATAATAATAATAATAATAATGATAATAATAATAATAATCAGTCTACTAATGCTTCATTGACACGGCGCAATTGAGTTTTGTGGGATCAAGTCAAAGGAGGCTGGCGGAAATTTTGGAAACCCCATTTCCCAAATCAAAACAAGAAATTCCAAACACGACTTAACCTTTTCACAAACTGTATTTGTTCTCACCTATAGTCTATGTTGATAACAATTGCTCAATCAAAACCCCTTTAGATTAATGACACAAATCTCTATAATAGAGATGATAATAATGACATGATTTGAATCCATTTCCGAAATTTGCTTTTCTTTAATTTGCGTTTCACCTTTTTGCTCCAACGGATTTATATATATTTCAATCAAAGAAACAGTAATTTTTTTATTTATAGAAAAGATAGATAGAGATCGATTTGGGTTTTAACTTTAGCTTAACTTGATCCAAACATGAAGCCATCCATATAAAAGCAGCCCTATTAGGAGGCATAAAAGACAAGACATTTTAGAATTAAGATAACGATTTGGCAACCCCCAACCTAAAGAAATTTGCACGATTTGAGCAAGTAGTACAGTTTAATTTTTTTAATTATATATATTTATGTCACTTGAATAATGCTTTTAAGCTAACCCAATATATAAAGCCCTCAATCATAGTCGAAATTCTCAAATTGTATGCTGGCTATGCGATGAGATTAGGTTTTAAGATTCTTCAGATTGAGGTTGAAAGTTTAGAACAATTCACTCATTTGTAATTCGAACCTCTCATATCTATATTTTAAACATTTTTTCCTTTGTGTAACGCACTGTTTAGTACTTTAAAGGGACTAAAGAATAATATTTTAGAGACGAGCAGTCCCTTCTAGTTTGTTTCATATTTTACTTTGTAATTAACTTTATCACGGATCAATTTTCATCTTAAAAATCCTAATCAAGTAGCATATACCCTGTACTATTATTAATTATAACTTATGTAGTCTGCTTCAGATTCCCATCTTGTTTTTCCAAGAAAAACTTGTTAATCAATTAATAATTAGCCTTTTTTTCTCTTAAAACCCACTTAACACTATCTTTGAACTTCAATGTGCATGCACTTTGTGAGTAGAACTAATTTGGATGGCAATTGTGATCCTGGATCACAATCAAAGCAGACAATAAATCTTGGGATTCAATTTGATTTCATCAGCCACATCAACGATTGTCATCTAGATTTCAAGCTTTGATTGAGAGGTCTTGGTGCGTGCATAGGTGTCCCACACCTCTCCAACGTCGTTTTTAGAAGCATTTCATATTTGTTTAGTGGACTTTGTACATACGTAAAGTCCAATAATGCCTAACCTATATGTACCATTCAAGCTGAGGGATATAAATTTAGCGTGCTTAGTGATATTATTGAGGATTATAAGAAAATGTTTCTTCAATTTCAACATGTTATTTTTTTTTCTTCTTCCATGATTTGCGCAGTATATAGTTTTTTTTTCGAAACAAAAATGTTTTTTTCTCCAAAACAGAAGGGTTGAGCTTTGCTTATGGATCATTCTCGCTAGTGATATCTTATGGTATATATATATATATATATATATATATATATTATAATAGTATTCATGCACAAATTATTTGTCACAAGTGTGTCACACATGTTATACATCTATTCGACTTCTAACAATATTAGCATGTGTTAGGCCAAGTGAGCCAATTAGTCACAGACAAGAACATATAATAATTGGGGGCTAATAAATTATGTCATTAAGAAGCTAGAACTTCTGATGGATCTTACTCGTCCACCAGCAAACCAAATTCCACAGTTCAAACGTGAATGATAATATAGTATATAATTAACTTTTTTTTATATATAGAACGTCAATCATATAACTTGGACATATATATGCATGAAGGTTGAATGGTTGTATCTGCAATGATCAGTGCATGTACATGAATGCAACTATTGAAATTAAGAAAATAAAACTGTAATTGTGGTTGCTAAGATCGCTGGCGGCTATTCTGATATATTTATTTACTTCTAAATTCATGAAGAGAATAGTTTGTGTTTATTATCTATTCAAACCCCTATTGATTTCCATTATTTATAGTCAAGAATTAACATGCCTACAAAAGTGAATAAATCCTTTAACTTTCGATAGAATTAAACAAATAAATAAAGTCTCAGCATTTGTAGATGGAATATGGAACTCCGCACTATGACACACTATCACTTGTATTTTCATTAAAAAAAATAAAAAAATAGACAAAATAGTCTTTTATGACTAAAGAAAACCACCACCACCCTTCAATTTGGGTTGGTTGAAAAAGAACAATGATTTCTTTTGGGTGAAACCAACAATCATCAAGGTATCGACTATTAACAATATAAGACTAAGAGGGTTAATGTTTTGCATCATTGTTTAAAAGGGCTAAGAAGTGTTTTTCAAAAGAGAAGAAATGTTTATTTAGATCTAAAGATGGTGCTAATTAGTAGATAAAGAAGAGGCTTGTAATAGGCTGTGCCAAAACCAAACTACGGGGGACAAAGATTAGATCCACGGATCTCATATGTACACTGAAATTTGTACTATTGGTTTTTGCCATCCACATGTCCCAAGTCACATGTTACTCACATGATGTGTTTGAAATCCCTTGTCACCCATTGTATAATGACTGAAAAGGATATCATGTACAAATGCATGAAAATTGGGCAAAGGCTTGGGCCCTAACAATTTTGTGTGAGGGAAAGGACAATTGGATCCAATTAATTAGGGGTTATCAGTGGGTCGGATACCAGTGTACCTAATATGGTCCTTTTAGTTGTTTAGTACTTTAGCCCGTGTATGATGCGTGGGTCCCAGTTCAACTCCATGTTTGTTTCCCCTGAAGACCATTACAAGGGTAAAAATAAAATAGCTAAGGTGGTTGTCTACATTTTAGTACCTCAAACATAAATGATCTCTTATGATATGTGGCTATAGCTAAACAAATTAAAAAAACAAAAAAAAAGAGAGCTGTAACTCTGTCACATGTCTGTGACTTGCATTTTAAAAACCTTATTTTGATAGATATATATGTCTTATAAAGCATGCAGTAATAATTTTGTTATAGCATGATAGCAAAAGTTGAAAGACAAAGTTAACTATTTAATTAGAGTGAATATATACACTGTAAGAAAATTTAGGTTAAATTCATAGAGAAATTAAAACCAACATTACGTAGATTTAAGTGAAATTGAGTTTGGATCTAAGTTTAGAGTTTGAATATTGTAGATGAAAAATATAATTGAGAGAGAAGATCTTTTATTAAATATAATCATTCATATTTTTTGGTTTAAATTTCATATATTGTTTTACTGCAGACAATCGCGTTTAAGTCTAATAGGATTATTATAAACAATAAAATTATCTTTTTGATTATTTAATGTATTTATATATTTAAGATTTGAACTCAAGGTGAATCAATCTCATATCAATTAATTTATACACTCAGTGATATTATTCAAAATTTTCAATAAAAAATAATCATCAACAAAATTGATAAATATTTTATATGATAAAAAAAGAGAAAAATCAAAAGGTGCATTGTGAGCTTCTGAATGAAAGTTGGATGTACACATATGCACTACGGAAAAAGCTAGACAGATGGAGAAAACACTAAAAAGCTATTGACTAATTAAGGTTAAAAAGGGTTGGATCTCAATCACTCATCTTAATTTGTTTACTAATTAATTTGAATGCAATGGAGAATGGAGAAATGTCCAGCTTAGGTAGGTGAAGAAATTATATTGAGTGGGAGGGGGGAATTTGAAATGGGGATACGTGCCAAAATAAGTGAAGCATGAATTATGGCAATGACAGAGAGGGAGGGTCAATAAGGCAACAAAGCAACGTGGAGGCAAAGGAAAGGAAACAAATTGAAAATGTATCAGTGACAGACACCCATATGCTGTGACCTCTGGCTATGAGATGGGTGGTCGATTGGTAGGAGAAAAGGTTGTGCCTTAGTGAGACTTTGTTATGTAGCCGCTAGTCCCCCCATTTTCTTTATAAATGTTCCTTGAGTCTAGCCATATATTTCACAACAAAATTGACCCCTCCCACACCCACTCTTACTACACCAGCAGAATAATTAAATTCATGTTTTAATTATTAAAACAAAATAAAATGAATGCAACCCATGCATTTGCTTTCTTTTGTTTTTTTTCATCCATCCAATATGTCTTCTCACACATGTGTAGTTTTCTTTAAAAAAATCAAAGGCTATATATATATAGTTTTTATTTGATATCTAATTAATTCTCTCTTATTTGATTAATCTATTTTGGTTCAAATTGATATTTCTAATAGCGATTTCATTCTTAAGTTAGAGATTAAATTTCGAACTTTAGCTAAAAAATAGTAAGTACCAAACCACAAATTTTGGTTCACATCATATGTAGTAGTTTTCTATCCAATATCAATGCGGTTTGGCACAAGTGATTAAGAATTAATCCAGAACAAACTTTCATCTTTTTCATATATATGAATTTGGATTCCTCTTGCGTCACTTTTTTTGCTTAGTGAATAACTCTCCTCAAGGAGATTCCCTTACACCTAGAGACTAGTTGAATAGTTGTAATTAAGTTTTTAATTATATGCAGTTTGGACATCTCCAATAATCTTCTATATGAACCTTTGTTGGTAGTCCCAACATGACATTGATATCATACTCGACAATATTAAGAGTGTCTTTTAGTTCTACCACTTTTCTTTGGTTTATAGAAGAAAAAAAGGTTTCTATCCAAGGTAATTTATTTCAAAGAAAAAAATTGTTATGCCTCTTGGTCAAGTTTACTTTAGTTCATATCGCACCAAAATCTATCATTCATCTGAAAGACCCGGGTTGCTACTCAATTCAATCTTTTAATTCCTGCCAAAGTAGTTTCGTATTGTCAGAATTTCTTCAAAGTCTATGTCTCTCATGTCACGGTGGAGATCAAGTTTTGATTTTATTTGTCGCTATAATTGAAAAGAGAAAGAAAAACCACCTTAATGCACGTAAGGATGATGAAAGGTCTACATATATTTATTTATTTGGTCTAGAATTTTGGTTGCACAAGTCTTCGGTGTATAGAAAAAATAGTCTTTATATGGGGGAGATTTGTTGAATAATTTAAAGTGCTCGATCACCATTGAAGATGCATGAATAAAAATGTCGATGGATGATGCATTGAATTTATTCTTTCTCAAACAGCATGGGAGTTTGGTCAATTTCTGTATTTTCCACCCTTTAGCTAGAGGAATTAAATGAACCGTAAAGAAAAAAAAATTGAATACTAGTTATGAGAGAGTCCCACATGGAATCGTTTTGTATGTTTAGGACTTCAAGGTAGGTTTTTATGCTTGTATGATATTCCACCACGTCCGCCCGCATCTACATATTCTAATAAATATTGGGTTCTGTTCTTTCATTCTTGTTTTTATTTCCCTTCCCCCCATCTCTTATGCTACCTATTTGTTTTCAAGAAAATGACTTGAACCAAACGTGTCACAACAATAATTTTAGTACAAACTACTCGAATTTGGAACCAAGCCAAAACTAAAGCTGTTGAAGAGAAACTTACCAAAAATCAAGGAAAACAAACTGGAGAAATTAAGTGATAGGCCTTTCCTGATTCCATCCAACACTATCAAGAAACCTAGAAGAGAGAAAAAGAGGAACTTTCAACTTTATGGTAAAATTTCTTTTACACTTTCACGTGTAGCTTCCTAAAGGTAGAAGTTTAGAACTATTGAAGTGTATTTTTTTTTTTTGAAAGATGTAATATTTACCAACAATGTTCATCATGACTGATAAACGGCTGAATTTTTTAAGAGGTTCAATTTCCTAGTTATGCTTATGAGAAAGATTTGATTGAGAGATGTAAAACTTAGGTGATATCATAAACAAATACATACCTAATGGAAATTATATTAACGGGTTAATTATTATTGATTAATTACTATGTAATAAACTCAATTTATAGAAAGAAAGATATATCTGGATTTTCATGTTGTGGTGAGGATATCAATGTTACGTGTTGGTGAGATGGGGTTTGATTCTAACAAGAAAAGCTGCAAAGAATCATACATACGAGAGGGACAGAAAACAGAGGGAGGTATTCTTTCCTTGCTTCGTTTATTTGCATGTGTGTGTCTGACGCGTGAGCGTTATTAATGGGTCTCGTTTTTCTAGAGAAATAAGTTTAGGCTTGTAATTCTCGATAGAAAGAGAGAAAAATGTAGTACTGTAGTAGTAACAAGAAAACCGATATTTTCAATTTTTCACTTCACACGATTCTTCTGATCTCTTATTTAATTATTATCTGGGCAAATTCTTGATGAGCATTATTATTATTTTTTTATGTTACTCGTGTTCGATGGCAGGCTTGTGCTTGTGTATGCCACCTAAAGATGGAAGTAGTAAGAATCTAAATCAAAATCCTCTAGAAAAATTAAAAAGGCACAAAACAAAAAGAGATGAAAATTCATCTGTGTGAAGGCAACATTTGCTAGCAAAATTTTCCCATCTCATACATGATATATTCTTCAACATGCCCCACATACAACTATCTTCCTCACCCAGTAAGATATTTATGTGGTTGAAATTAAATACAATTTAGATTAGCAAAAGAATAAATATTACTATTTCATAATCATAATGAACTTATTAACACAAATATTGATATTACATTATAACCATATATGCAACTGTGTTGTAATTGGAAGGAAAATAAAACCCCTCGATCGGTCATTTAACGGGAAGATTGGTGTTGAATCTGGATCCACGTTAATTGGATATTGGTTGTAGATTGAAATTGATTTCATTAGAAAAACAAGCATAATTTTAGATTTGTTTGATCGGTGAGATGGACCCACTTCACCTTTTAAATTTTTTAGCTCCACTTGTTTCTTTCTTTCCTCTTTTCACAAAGGTCCACTTGCTTTTCCGGCATCATGAAGATGTGTTTATAGCTTTTGTTTTATTGGAACCCATATGAACGGTATTTATAGCACACCAAATTTTGCTAGAGATATGGTTTAGCAACTTATTGAATGTGCTACCTCTCTATCCGTACGGAGATAGTATAATTTCTTAAAGGTACGGTACATTCAAGAAGTTAATTTGATTCACATCTTCATAACACATCATGAACAATTAATGACTTGTTTGAGTATGTTTCAGTTGGTTTTTAAATTTGTTGTGTAAAACAATTTTCTCAAATTCCTCACACACCACTACTCCACTTCATCTCCCTGAAAGAATTTTTTTTAATTTTATTTAAAATTATCCTAGGTTCATTTTATATTTTATCTTTTAGAATTGAAGATAAATAGTACATGTTGGGCTTTAGGGGAGTCAAATATAATTTAGATGATTTTATGATAAAATATTATTTTATAAAATGCTCAAAATCTATTAAAGTAGATTTCGACAATTTCATATTTAGTTTATTTTCTCAAAATTTATGTAATGATGTTCAGATTCTTAAATTTAAAATTAGACTCATACACTCAATCAAAATTAGATTGGACCTAACAATGACAAGAATAATAAAGATGAGATAAGAGAAAAAAAAAAGAATAATAGTTATTAGTATGTCTTAAAAATTAAATTATCAATTTCTTTTTTGTGTGTGTGTGGAATTATCAATTTCTTATGTATTGTAATTTTATCTCATACACAAAAATTAATATTTAATTCTTCAAATCAATTATAACCAAATCAATCTAAAAGGAAGGATAATAAAATCATTTAATTACAAATGTAAATATTTTAACCTTTAAAATAAAAATAATACATTTTGTAAAAGGAAAAGATATTAACAAAGGAAATAAATAACATCAAATATTTTTTTTAAAAAAATGTAATAATTTGGATGATGAAGATGAAAAAAATACTATTTATAAAAAATGGTAGATTTGTCTACAAAGAGAAAAAATTTCATTATTTTTTGTAAGAAATACTATAAAAGGGAATAAAATATATTTTCAAGAAATTTGATAAAATAAATAATTAATACTTAAAGTTAAATACTATTATTTCTATAATCAAAATATTTAAATAAAGGATAAAATATGTTGGGGTTCCGATAAAATTTGAAAAATGTTAATTTTGTCCTCATAATTTTTTTATATTAATTTGGTCATTGTAAAACTAAAACATATTTTTTTTTATCTTCAGTTGTAATTTTGTTAAATGGTAATTTGATATGGCTAATAGACTTACACTTACAATTTGATTAAAAATGAATTAAACAATTTACAATAGTTGAAATCCCCTAAAATAAATTAAATTAAAGGCCACTAAAAATCACAAAAAATTACAAATTTCTGTCAGTTTATGGGTATTTTTGTGCACTTTCTGATTAAGGGATAGAATGAAGCAATATTGGTTCTAGTATCTTACGAATATGCTTGCAACACTAGAGAGAGAAAATAATTAAATTTATTTGTCATGTCAAATAATCGTCTAATGAAGTTATCAATAAGAATTAACAAAAATATGTTGTTTTATTTTTATATAACCTAAATAATATGAAAATTTTATAAAGATAAAATTAATACTTTTCAAATTTTGTAGGGATTTCAAACATATTTTATTCTTAAATAAAATAAAAATTTTATATTAAAATATTATATTACATATATTAAAAAATATAATTAAGAAAACAGGGGTCAAAGCCTTGAATACATGCATTGAGAGTAGATTTTTGTATTGATTTTATCTAATCATAAATAATAATATATGAAAATTTTATTTACCTTTATAATAATTATTTATACTTCATAACGAGAGTATTTGTACTTCATAACGAGAGTGATCCTATATTAATGGATAGTGCAAAAACTTTTATATTGACAATTTATGTCAATTACGATTTTGTTAAAAACAGGATTTTGAAACTTCTTTTCATTAAAACTAAAAAAAAGTTTTTTAATTAAAAAAACAGTTTTAAAAATAAATGTTAAATAAGCTCTAATACTTTACAGTAGTGTAATTCTTTATTGTAATAAATTTCATATTTTTATAAATTTATATGAAAAATTATTGTATCTTTTTAATCAAGCTTTACTTCGTAACTTACATAATAAAAGATTGACAGTAAGTGCGCATCAATTATTAAAGTGAACTTTTAATTTCAATTAGATTATTATATTATATTAAAGTTTTGTCTTTCAATTAAAAAAAAAAGTTTTGTCTTTCCTATGTTACTATTATATCGTCATGAAAAATATATTACTTTCTTCTTACTTTTTTAAGTGATAGTTCTTTAAAAAAAAAGTTTTTGTTTTTATGTTTTTTCTTACAGTTCAAGATATAACATTATTATTTTTTAATTATACCCTTACTCTCCACCCAATCTTTAGTTAATTTACATATTTATTACGAGAGTAGAAATGAAAAAAAGATGATATTCATTTATTATAGAGTAGAAATAAAAAAATATATACATATAAGAAAATGATTACTAGTATTTTATTAGAAACAAGAAAAAATATTAGATTTTTTTGTTCATGTATAATATCCTTAAAAGACACTTAAAAGAGGAATAGGCAGAGTACTTATCTCTAAATTAATTTATTTTCAGCCCAACAATTTTTCATTCAAATAAATATAATTAAAGAGATAAATTTTTAAGAATTGCATAGCTCAAGATTTTCATGGGGAGAAGAGAGTAGAGGGAGAGAGAGAGGAGGTTAAATAGAAAATGGGAAGGAGTCTACAATTAACTTTATAACAGTTATTTTTTATGTGAGACAAAAACTAAAAATGCAAATAAAAATAGGAATTAAGACTAGTCAAAATTTTGTTTTAAGACTTAGAACAAAAATCACCAAAAGTCAATAGAACAAAAACATATTTAATTAAAATGGAAAGAGAACATAATAAAAAGAAAATTAAGATAGAACTGTTTTTAAGGATAAGCAATTAATTAAGGTAGTACTTAAGTAAAAAAAATATCTTGCAAGGGAGAAAATGGGAAACGCCATATGAGAAATATCAAATGCCCTTATTTTCCTTATATTTTGTAACATTATAAAATATTTATCACATCGTTTAACATAGTTATATTTTCTATATAAAAAACATAGTTATTTTTTTTCTTTTTTCTGACTTTTTTCTTCCTTTTTAATGAAAAAAAAGCATAAGAAATTTATTTTCTTTCTTTTATATTCTTATTTTCTCTCCTATATCCGGACTAAACAAACAAAGAAAAATGTCCATTAAGATTCTACAACTAATTAAAGAAACCAAATGTGTTTGGCACTGTTTTTTTAAGTTAATTTCCTTCCCTACAAGAAACAAAAAAGAATAAAGTTATACAAGTTAATTTGGGATGGACAACTCTCTTTTCTCCCTTCCTTCCCACCAACTCCATACGGAAGAAGAAGCAAGGAAGCTAGCTAAAAGTGGGGGATTTTTCTATTTAAAATAATTGCATATATTCGATTGGCAACTCAGCTTTGAAAGGCAATATAGCAGCTTCCCTTGTTTGCATCCAAAGTCAATATAATGCCAATTAACACACCACAGTCATTCCAAAGCATGCCAACCCATGGCATGTCATTTTAATTGATTCCCTTCTCACCAGACTTCACTTAGCATCACCACTCTTCTCTAATGGTCCCCGTGAGCCCATGACCACGATAGAGAAACCTTAGAGAGAGAGAGAGAGAGAGGGAGAATCTAACTATTAATTTCAAACTAAATAACTAGTCATTTTAATTTGTTGCTTCTAAGTGAGGACAAAGTCATATAATACAACCACCCCGCTTGTGGATCAACTCGTATAGAGTTATTTTATCTTAACTAAAAACCTCATATTCAAGTCTTTTGATATATAACTGCATAAAATATTTTGAGAGAAAATTTTATTATTCATAATTATTATCTTATTCGATTCAAACATGATTATGATTATGTCTTGATCTAAAAAAAGCCATATAATACAAATTGAAGAAGGGTCATGGGTCGTGCCTCGTGTATATATCTTAACTTATAGTTTGCTTGGTCGCTAGCTATAATCAAGCCATGCAAAAAAAAAAAAAAACCTATTTCCAAATCATCACTCATCATTTTGTTATAATATAAAGGGTTTGGCTTTGCATCATAGTCGTGGTTGCTAAATAATCCTTGCTTAGGAGCAGTACATGTCACTTTCAACTTGTGTTAGCTCTCAAATTCTCGCATACTATATATCACATTATTTGTTTGTCCACCAAAGAAACATTTAAAAGTTAAGAAAACAAATTAAACTTAAGATTGCCACACTCTAGCTCACCCTTCCCTGCCTATATGCTTACCTATTTACATTTATATGTGCCCATCATTTTAAAAACAAAAGGCAACATTGGTTACTTGTATAGATGGTGAATATAAAATATGCAGTTTGACAACACCCATAATTAATTAAATGCAACTTAAGTTTACTAATATGTGACTACACACTTATATAATGATCGAATTAGTATTAATCTATATATAGTTATAACCTTACTTCTATTATGTCATTCTTGACTTTATATTATATGCATTAAACTATTAATATGACCTTCCGCTCTACTACCTATATATTTTGAATCTGAATATTGTTCATAAAGAGAATGCAACCTTATCACACCGCAACTTTTCTCGATTCGAATTGTATGGCAGAAATCAATTTAATTTCCACATCGTTCAGATTAGTTTCTTTTAAATGATATCACCTCACTGAATATCTCTCACTTGACAGAACTATATGCCTGCATGCCCTGGCTTTATATTTGGGCTAAAATTAATTACCTGGCCAGCTATAATTTTTTGGAGAAAAAGTAATGGCGGCAAAGAATCATATGGTTATGTGGTTATTTACTAGATCTTATTCAGAGAAGATCACATACACTATATATACAAATTGGGTGACGAATTATGTGGAAAGAGTGGGAGGAAAAGAAAGACTAATGGACATGTCTGCTGAAACAATAAAATTTAAGTATTATATAATTAGTGGAATTAAGAATGGCATTGTCAGTATCTACACGAATCAATGTACAATCCCAAACTCATGTAGTGTACGTGTCTTCAAAACAAAATGTAGCTAATTCATTTAAGAACATCTATAAAGAGGTTATTTATTAGAAATGTGATCCGTTTACATTAGTGTAAGAATTGATAGTCTTACACTATTTAATAACTTTTTATTGGATAAGTATTTTACAAAATTTATCATTAGATTGAAAGTTTATATTATAGATCACATGTCTCAAATTTCACATTAGTCCAAAATCATTTGATACATAATTAATATATATAAAAATTAATGTAATATGTACTTCTAAAATATGTGAAAATTAGACTATTTGATTACATTCCTATTGATGTTTAAATTTTGTGAAATTTGAGACACGTGATCTACATGATATAAACTTTCAATCTAACGGTGAATTTTGTAAAATACTTATTCAATAAAAAATTATTAAATGATATAAAACTATCAATTCTTACACCGATGTAAACAGATTCCATCTCTATTTATTATTTGAGTTTTTTTTCTCTTTCTGAATAGATGGGTTAAAACCCCAAAATAGTTATTTATTTGAGTTACTTAAAAATAAAACGTGTTGTTTAATAAAAATTGTTATTGAAATATTTGACGTGATATTTTTTATACAACTATTACTATTTATATAAACAACATTGTTCAACTATTTTTATCAATAAAAAATTAAAATACTTTTCATGTCAAGAATTAGAAAGAAAAAAAAAACAAAGAAAATTTAAGTTAATTAAACACTTTAACAATTTTAGATTTCGAGTGAATTTATGTGCAGAGATTTTAAATTTATGTAATATTGTAAGATCACAAATTTAAAACAAACAATTCAATCAAGCAATCATGTATGATATATACTCTAATCTCATGTTCTGCTAATTGGCTAAGTATATGTTTATTACTTTATTTTCGATGTTAGATGTTACATAATCGCATTTAACGCCCCAAATTCCTGTTATGCGGCGCCATCCAACTTTAAGTTTTCCTTTACCAAACTGCACAAACCAAAATTTTCAAAGGTTAGAAGGCATTGTAATCAATTTTACTAACAATAAATTTTACAAAAGTTGTGATAAACAGAATTTTCTATTTTGTAGATAAAATTTTAATGCCATAGGATGGTGCCCAAATCTAAAAGTTTCTCCTTATACCAGTGTCAACTAAAACTTGGAATTTAACTTCTTAGAAATAAGATTTTGTTTAACTTCAGTAAATAATGGATATGATTTTTTTTACAGCATGATTTATTTTGTTAGTTAGTCATAAATGGGGTTTTAATATTACATATCTAATTTTATAATAACTTTGAAATGAAATTCACAGTTAATAACAAGCATGCAAACTATTTATATAACTACTTCTTTTCGAGGGTAGATACTTCGTACATCATGGTCATAAAAAAATTATTTACATAATCATTTTTCTATTATCTAATAAAATAAACAAATCTCTATAAATAATGGTACAGCTAGCTAGTTCAATTAAAAACGGTTCTTCTTTAATTAAGCTGTTGTAGATACCCTTGCAGTTAATTAGGTTACTGGTTCTGTGTCCCTGGTCGGTAGGGCAAATTAAAACAAAATAAGGGTGGCTTGTATTAGTAAGAGATCCTATTGGTATGCATATATATGACTGAGGAAAGTTTCTGTGCCACCAAGTCTAAAGAAAAATTCACCTAACAAATAATAATGAAAATGAACAGAGAGTCATGCATGATGTGATGGGCACAGTACTATTATTATCAATATGGTACCTGTGCTTCCAATCGTTGGATTAGGGGACCACTGTCCTGTGCCTTTGGGTATACTATTAAGCAAAATTTGTTCTTAAGCCAAACTCAAGTTGATACTTTTGCTCCATATTCACTCTGGTCTGGGATTTTGGGAGCTTGCAGATCGAAAGTGATCCATAATTTTGGATTATTTAATTAAATTCTAATGTTACGATAGTTCTTTCGTTCTCCTGTGATGGGTCAACTTTTCTCTTGTGGTCCACTTGGCGTTTCTCCAAATATATATTTCCCATTCATTTAATCTTCTTGTGCCCGAATCTATATATACTCCCTTCAATCTGATTGAAATCAAAGTTTAATTTGATAAGGACCTATAATTTCACAATCTAATTTCCCAAGTTGGATAAAGAAAATTATTAGTATTTTCTTAAATTGTGAACGAGAGAAATGATATATATATATATATATATATATATCAATTTATTCTTTAGATTATTATGTAAGACTTCAAGTTCAATAAAATAACTCAATATTCCAGCGTAATTATTTTTTCTATATTAGCATTATATCATCTATATATGGGCGCTACCGAGTAATTAATTGGTTTTGCACAAAGTTTATGTTAATTGGCGTTATATTTCACTCTAGCTTGTATATATCATGTTAATGATAACAAAATGAATATGCAATACAGGGTTTCTTTTAATCTTTTTGAGTTTTTAACTTGGCCACTTATAATGACCATCAAAATTATTTTGGTCCAATTTTATAGGGGTTTTTATTCATCATTTTTTTAAAATTTTGTTGCCAAAAGCTTAATATCATTGATTAATATTTAATTAAAACCGGTGATAAACAAAGACTTTGAATTCAAACGTGTACAAGGTCACGCAACGCAACACAACCATTCTTCAGCTATACACATCTGAAAGGAAGCTATAGTTAGCTAGCTAAATTTCAATAATTCAACCAAAGAATGATTAATTAATTTCTCAACCAACTCAAATTAGAAGCGATGTGGTTAATTATACACGCAGCACAATAACTCAAATCTGAAGCATATATATGGGGTGCATGCATGGGGCCTATATGATGGGGTGTGAAGAGGAAGAAAGAGTCAAATATATATAAAACTTGTGTCCACTAATGAATGTGTAGTAAGTAGTAGTAGGGGTTGGGTTACAGAGTGAGATAGCTAAGCTAGCTATAGTCTTTTGATTCTTTTGCAGCAAATATATACAAACAAAGTGAGAGAGAGAGAGAGAGACCCACCACCACATTCCCCACACCTTGATGTTGTTTCCTCATTACCTCTCACGAGTCCCTTTTTATTTTCCTTCTTTTTCTCTCTCACTGCTCTCTCTGTCTATCTATCTGCTCTCACTGCTTCTTCTTGTGACTGCCATTATCATCATCATCATCAAAACGGAAGCCAATGCACTCTAACACACACACTGCCTCATAAATTATAGCACCACCCACCCCTCCCCATCCTACCAACACTGACAATTCCCCATTAATAATTTTCCCTACCAACATTTTTGCTTATCTTGTAGGCCTTTTCGAGGTGGATCAGTATGTAACTTGCTAGTTTGATTCCATTCGTGACATGTTAATTAAATTTCAATTAAATATGTAAAACCAATTTAAGTTATTTTTTAATTAAAAAACATTAAATATCATCAAACACATGACTCAATTGACATGAGATTATTTTAATTTAAACAGTAATTTCATGTTCTGGATAAAAATAAAAAAAAATTCTTATTCATAATGACTTTATCTTATTTAAATAGGATTAAATTCAATAAAAAGTAACTATGATTAAAAAAAACATTAAGACATTTTTTCACACAGAATAGTTTAGTGGGATTATTTACTGCATGATAAGCCTACATGTATTACCCAAAAAGGGTTAACATAACACCTTGCGCATCAGATTTGCTTTATTTCTTACGGTCTTACATCATGCGCGGTAGGTGTATAATGTAACAACAACCCATAAAATTAACTTACAAATAAATTACAATTGAAGATCCGATCTCAATAATAACAATAATAATACAAGTTTCATTTACTATATGCATTGTATGCATACATACGTTAATTGATTCTTTGCTCTTGCACGTAATATTCTTCCTAATCATGTTACTTTGTGCTGGGGTAACTCAAGCCAAATACGAAATTTTGAGAACCATAGTAGACATTATTATCTTTCACAAGCTATACCACCCCCACTATGAGATTTCAAAAAAAGAAACAAACAAAGTGAAAGCCAAGACGCGTAGAGAATGCGTTCATCCACCAGAAGCAACTGGGGGAGCCTATTATATTTGTTGAACGTGATTGGTGATTTGGTTGGTTTAGGTGATAGTTCACTTCAGTATATATGTAGGGCACAAACAAATGCGAGTCACTAATCTTTATAAAAGCACATGGGATCCGCGCAGTATTTTTTTCTTCTTTATAATTACGATGAGATATCGGTTAATGTCAACAATTGAAATAATCACGTGTTTAAGTGCAAATACATGGGTTATTAGTTGTATCGTGACGAGAAATACATAAAAAAATGTAGATAAGAAAAATGACATGGTATAAATCGTTGAAAGTTTGATGGTAACACCACCACTTGGCTTGTGATAATGGAGTGAGGACCTAAGTGATCTTGGAAGGGAAGGACAAGAGGAAAATATTTAAAAATAAAGGAAAACAAATGTTAAAGTAAAAGGCATAACCGAATATATAGGTACGTAGTGGATTAGACTGTGGAGAAGTGGTGGGGGTGGTGAACAAGTTGGTGCCATGTAACCAAAGAAACCCCAGAAAAAATTAATATAAATTGTGATGCAAAGAAATGGTAAGAAAGCAAAGTGATGGAAAACCCTAGAAAATGAAAGGAGTTTAGTTTGGGTTGGAAATGTGTGGGTCAAACAAATCGGGGTTATTGGCTGGACAAGGACAAAAGAACTGTGTTAAGCAAAGTTGTTGTTTTCTCCCAGGGAAATGCGCTACGCTTCATGACATTTCTTGAAGTTGGTGACTCATATTAGCACCTAATTAATTACTTCATAAGATCGTTGTTATAAAAAATTGTACAATAGTTTACTTCATTCTGGAGTTTCATCATGTTTATTATATATTTTTTTCGTGGAGTAGATAATTATGAATTGTAGTTTCCATATTTTTTTTTATTCTTTTAAAAGATTGTTGCTAAATGGCCAGAACGTGTATAGACTTTTGTAAAGCATACGATATTATGATGTGACCAAATTGTTGTTTTAATTGTTAATAATAATAATAATCAAAGTTTAAATAATAAAGAAGTAAAAGTCACGAAAGATTTGGCTCGGCACGAGCAGACAGCGCAGAGAAAGAAAAATTTTGATATATTGATGAATTGCTTTTCCAATCCCTGCGAATCTCAAAATCTCAGCAAACTAACGAGCTATATATATACTATATGACTTCTTTTTTAACCCAAACCCCAAGAGCAAGTTCATCACCTTCAAGAGACCAAAACCAAAAAAAGCTCCCAATGGACATAGTATTGTCTAGCTAGCATAATGATAACACATCTGTGTCAGCATACCTTTAGATTTTACCGTAAGAAACTAACCCGTTTGACCAGGCCCTTCATGCATTGACTCCATCATTAATATTAATATTATTAGTATATAAACATTTCACACACTATTTATGGACACTAGTAATCAACCATATCTATTTCTTTACCAAATTTTGTTTTACCATACAATAAGTATAAAATTTATCGGCTTTATTCATGATTTGTTTTTAAAATCTATTTGGTTATCTATATTAAAATCTCTCTTTTTATTCATATATTTTTATGTACAAAACTTAAATCTAAAAAATTTTGAAAAATTTAACTCGAATTTCACTTAAACAACTTAATATTAATAGTCATTTATATTAGAATCTATCTCTTCATTCACATTTTCCTTTCATTTCCAAGCCAAACACCATAAAATTCACTCTGTATCCACTGCTTTTCTAGACGAAACATTGGATTATATGGATACGATATTATACCTTTCACTTTACCTAACCTATATATAGCAATTGATAATTTCTGGTCGACCCGTTGTGAACACAAGATTATTATTAGTGTATGAGGCCAACCAGCGAGGGTGTTGGTCCAATCTTGTTTTTAGGACAACAGTTTTCCATAATTCCGG
The DNA here is from genome assembly GCA_013407115.1 of Glycine latifolia. Classification (NCBI taxonomy): domain Eukaryota; kingdom Viridiplantae; phylum Streptophyta; class Magnoliopsida; order Fabales; family Fabaceae; genus Glycine; species Glycine latifolia. The sequence continues at coordinate 14,913,048 of CM023957.1, read as the reverse complement.
GTAATAATTGTCAAATCTACACATCTAATACTAGTATCTAGCTAGCTATTTAAAAAAAATCCATTAATTAATTATATATATTCTATTTATATTTGTATTTTGTCCGGCAATTGATCTGTAATTGAGGAGGAGGAGGTATTATTATGGAGCTAGCTAAGCTTAATCAATGAATGGGTTGCTCTATGCCGTTGGTGGACCAAAAGATAAAGTAATGAAAATAAAAGAAGAGACGAGAGAGAGGAGTGTGTTCATTCATATTCATGCATTAGGATTTATGAAGGAAACAAGGCAAGGCCAGACAGGTTGTTGTCCTATTAACTGTGTAAGCACCAACATTATGAACTGAAACAATAAACAAACAAAGCAGTGCGCAGATGGAAAAAAGTGGGGCTATCCTGATTAAGAGGGTTAAGAAAACAATGTCTAATAGAAAGAGAGAGAGAGAGTCATGTTTGCCGTGCAGGTTGTAATATTAGCATAAAAAAGACTAATTAAAAATTAAGATAATATAGTAATGAGAAGATGGGGGATGAAGGATAATAAGCTAGATAAATGGCTAGCCGACCCTCTTATTGGGACCTAAGCAAAGACAAATTGTGTGATGCCATTCCATGCGCCCTCTTTCATATTTCCTCTATTTGCTTTCCTTTTCTTCTTCTTTTTTTAGTGGCTTCTCCCTTTCTTTGTCACTCTCTTCCATTAACTAAAGATAAAAAATCCTTCTTGGTTTTTGGGGAAACATCACCCAACAACACCGGCTTCGTTAATGTTTTCTTCTTTGTGGGATTTTAACTCACTAATCTTTAATTATACTACAACAACTTATTTTTCACCGCCACCCAAATTTGGTACCAAATCAATAGTCCATTTCATTCAATCATATTTTAAAAAACAAAGTGAAAGAAATGACTAATGTTTATCGTTTCTAATTTTTATAACCAACAATCATGGAATCAAATCACCGTCAATTCTAAACTTTTTTTTCTTAATTTATGTATACATAGAAACAACCCTTCAATTATATGATTGCGTCAATTAATCATAATTTTTATTTGAAATCTTAATCTTAACCTACCCATATGTTTTATGGGGGATCTAGCCGACCAACTTGTTGAGGATCTGTAATTACTCCTTATACATTTTGGTGTCCGTTGAATTTATTGAATTTTCACAAGATCCATGTTTAGAGTGATGATAATCTTTATGTGATTTCAAGCATTCTTTCTCTTCATATATACCTTAAATTAGGTTTTAAAAAACTATTCAAGTAGTCTTAGAAATATTATAAATCATTTTAAGTAGACCTCAAATATTAAAAAAAATCTTCAAATGAATCCTTAAATTTTATGAAGATATATCAATTTCGAAACTAAAGTCATAGATATTCAATACTTCAACTAATATTGAATAGTTTTACTATTTGAGACCACTTAGAAAAGAGGGTAGCAATTAAAGTACTAAATTGATGGTTTATTCATTTATCAAATGAGATATATAGATCTTAACTAACTCACTATATTTGATATTTAAGTAGATAAATACAAATTTTTGCAAAGTCATGCATGCATGTTTAGTAAACGTTCAAAATGAGAGAATTTACTCTCCTAATACACTAGGACTAGTGGAAATTTATTGTCATAAACGAAATCATATGAATCTTACTCCCTATCAAATGAATTTTACACGAATTGTGAATTTTAAAAAAAATTAATCAATAATAATATGTATGCTAGAAATATATTTAAAAAAGTAATCAATAATAATATGTATGCTAGAAATATATTTAAAAAATGTAAAAGAGTGTGTTTTGACATTATTTTTGACAAAAAAAAAATTGGTGTATTTATTTTGTGTATAGTTTATTTAAAGAGCTTGAGGAAAACTGCTAACTGTTCTTTCAATTTAAATTTGTACTTGCTTTTTAATGTTGCTTTACTTATTTTTCTTAAAAAAATTATCTTAATATTGTAATTATAAAATTACTTTAGTGGATGGTATAAATATAATACCACCCGGGCCCTCATAATAATGAAAATTAAATAATGGATAAAAGTGTAAAACTACATTCATTCTATCCCAGCTACATATCACAATTTTTTTTCTTGCTCAATTGCTCTATTTTAATTTTACAAAGATATTAATAGTTAAGGAAATGTAACCGTGTCGTAAGGCAACATGCAGACCTAAATAATGAAGGGAAAAAATTGTTGATTTAGTTAAGATACAATATGTTAGCAAATGAAAATAAAATTGTAAACAGAGAAAACGTTGGTTTTTATTGGTTTAAACTAAAATAGTCAATTTTGTTATAACTAAATCATTTCATTTTTGAAAGTTTCTTATCTTACTGTTGTGGCTACTGATGGGTTTAAATTTTGCTACGTTAATTAGTTTTGGGTCATTTGAAATAGTCCTGTGTGAAATCCTTTTAATTAGCAAATCCCTTCCCAACAAGAAGGAAATCATAGCAAAGAAGAAGAACTCAACATAGCTCTTTCAATCATGCATCTAGATCCGGGATACTTTAATTTACTCATAATTTTCTAATAAAAGAATCTTGTAGAAACACAGCTGTTAAGTGTTAAGAGCTTGAACTTTAATTCATGACCCAGTAAAAATTAAACTTTTCTTTGCCGGTAGTTTTGCTTTTACGATTTAATTAGTAGCAAGAAGAATGCCAAATATATCAGTGGGGGGAACAAGGGACGGAAAGTATTCTAAATTTCGAATTGAGTTAAAATTGGAGTCAATTACAAATTCATCCTAATATCACGTGTTTCATACAATAATGGATCAAAATTCTTAATTTATTAAATAAATTGTGCATTTAGGTAATATATGGATATATGATAACCAAATTCAAAACGTCGTGCTCTCAAACTTTTCATTATTCCTAAAAAGCTTTTCATTCTTTATATGCGAAGAGACTGATGATGATAATAATCTTCTTAACAACTAATAAAATGTATCAGATAAAAATAAATCTAACATATTTATAATATATAAATTATTTGTATTTTTATTTAATAATAAAAAATTATTAAAATATTATGTATTTGTATAAATACATAATAATAAAAGTCTTATAAATTTAAATGATAAAAAAATGAACCTAAAATTTAATATGACTAGATATTCAAAATTTAAACTCGTCAGTCAATGTTAATTAAGATTGAACAACTTCGTATCCATTGAGGAGTGCTATTTCTCCAAGCAACAAATTTTCAATACTTTTAATGCATTCCTTTTACTAAAATCACAATACTTAATATGATTATTTTATATTTTATTTTACCTATGTGGATAATTTTTTTTAAAGAAAACAACCAAATTAAGTATTGTGATTTTAAGAGGATTACATAAAATTATATAAATTCATTGAATAATTAAGAGGATAGAATTTAATTGGGTGCCAAACTTGAATAAATTTATTAAAAAAAAATATGCTGAGACTATTGACACTTTGAATTACTTCTTTTTTTACAGCAACTTTGAATTACTTCTTCTTCTGTCTCATTTTGTTTGACCTTCTAGTAAAAAAAACCTCATTTTGATTATTATTTTAGAATATCAATGAAATATTAAATATTTTCTCCTATTATATCTTTAAAAAATTATTGTAGATTGAGAGAGAGAAAAGTATAAAAGAGAAAGAATCTAATCAATATGAAAATAAAAAAATACATTAAGAAATTGTATAATAAATATCGTAAAATCTAAAATATTAATTACATTTCTTAAGTCTGTATCAAAATCTTGACAGACACTTTCAAGAAAAAAAATCTTGACTGTCAAAAAACAGAGTATCTATATATTATCATTGAATACCTCTTATTAAAAAAAAAATCACGATTAATTGGTAACAAATATAATTTAATTACTTAATTAATTAAAGAGTGTGAAGAGTTTCATCCAGTTTACGCAAGGTAAATGACAAAAGGTACAGGTGAATAAATTTGATCCCTATATAGTAAAGCTATTAATCCACGTGGAAGTGCACGATTGTCTGCGAACATCTGAGACGTTTCCATTATCAAAAAATACGAATAAGGAGTGTATTCATTGAAATTTTCATATTATTAAGTGGCAGTATATGTAAGTATGTACCTAAAATAATAATTTTCATCGGGTTTAGAATAATAAAAAAATGTTAGTAGCAAAATGCGGAAGAAAAAGAGGTTGCAAAGGAAGCGAGAGAAGCATGGGCCATATATACAAACAATTCCAGTGTTTAGCGGTAGCGGCAGAAACCTGCATACATAACATAACCTTAACAGCATCAACAACAACAACAATACATCACCCGTTTACCAACGCCTCTTGATTCACACACAATTTTCCATGCACACTTTCTCTCTCTTAATAACCTCATTAAAATTATTACTATTAATTTGATTTAATTTAATATTTATCTATAATGCTTACTCATTCCTTTTGCGTACCTCTCTCCGGTTATAGTAAAAAAATGAAATGGAAATGCAAATCTCGTGTTATTATGGATTTACCATGATTGTAATTGACCAGGGGGAACGCGAATTGCGTAGTTAAGAATAGCGGAGAAAATGTCATTATTTAGGAAAATATTTATTGGAGAAAGTATTTAAATAATGTGTGTGTGTGTAAGGAACGATAACAATAACAAACACGAGACTACTTCTGAAGAAAAAACCGAGTGCTCCACGCGAGGAAGAAGAGAAAATTAGCAAAGTAAAAAAAAGAGAAAGAAGGAGAGAGCTAGCAGAATAAGGTGTCTCTCTTGGACTGATTCGCTTCAATCGCATCTCTATTCTCTACTACTCATTCCTTTTTATCTACCTCTCTTCCTTCTCTCTCCCACCCTCAACAAAAAGAAAAAAGTGGACATAGTTATTTAATTTATTCTTGTTCATGGCCGTTCAAGCTCAATATCCATCCAATGTCCTTTTTCTAAACAGGTTCAACATTTCTCTCCTTCCTCGATCACTTTCCTATGCATGAATTGAATCAATCAATCAATCAATCAGCAATTCACAATCTTGTGTGTGTGTTTAATTCTAGCAGCAGAAACGGGCAAGAAGGGCATGAGTATTCTTTATTGCAACCACAACCAGGAGGAGTTGTACTCTTGAATCAGCCTCACATGTTATACAACAACAACGACAATGGAAGTATGTTTAAATTTGTAACACCTCTCTCACTATGGTTATTATAACATGTGTTTGATTTAACATATCATGTCATGACATATCTTCGCAGGTAACAATAACAACAACAATATTAATTCTCGAAAGAGAGGAAGAGAAGATCAACCGGATGTTGGCAACAACAACACAATCACTACAGCTTCAAATGTTATCAATCAATTCTCTTTGCAATCTCAGCCTCTGCAAATTGTTCATCTCTCTCAGCTCCACAATCACCAACAACAAAATAATGTGGTCTCCACTGGCCTACGCTTATCCTTCGATGACCAACACTTTCAACAACAACAACAAAGACTACAACTTCATCAAAATCAATCTCAACAACAACAACAACATGGGTCTCAATCTTCTGCTTTCTTATCTCTATTATCCCAAGGCATGGGTTCTCAAATCAAACAACAGCGTGATGAGATTGATCAATTACTCCATGCCCAGGTACCAAATTTTCCTCCTTTCGAATTTCAATTCAATAAAATGAAGAGTGAAACAAAAACAAAAAATTCTTTTTATTTTTTTTCATTTTCATTAGAAATTTTAGTGATTCTAGGAGTGAAAGAAATGATGACGGTTGTGTGGGAATATATATCAGGGAGAGCAACTGCGGCGGGCATTGGCTGAGAAGAGGCAGAGGCAATACCGCGCGCTGCTGAGCACGGCGGAGGAGGCGGTGGCGCGTAGGCTCAGAGAGAAGGAAGCGGAAGTGGAAATGGCCACGCGCAAGAACGCGGAGTTAGAAGCACGCGCGGCCAAGCTGAGCGTGGAAGCCCAAGTGTGGCAGGCCAAGGCCAGGGCTCAAGAGGCGACCGCAGCCTCCCTCCAGGTCCAGCTGCAGCAGACGATAATGTCCCACGGCGGCGAAGACCTCGCCGTCGTGGGCGTATCGTCTGCTGTTGAGGGTCAGGCGGAGGACGCGGAGTCGGCCTACATCGACCCGGAACGCGTCGTTGTTGCCACTGCGGCGCGTCCCAAATGCCGAGGGTGCGCAAAACGCGTGGCCTCGGTGGTCGTTTTGCCGTGTCGGCACTTGTGTATCTGTACAGAATGCGATGCGCATTTCCGAGCGTGCCCAGTTTGTCTCACCCCAAAGAATTCAACCGTTGAAGTTTTTCTCTCTTGACAACCTTCCAAAATTTACTCAATTACCCCCCTTCCTTTCTTTCTTGTCCATACCAAAGGAAAAAAATTTCTCATAAAAATATAAATAAAATTACATTTTTGTTTCTCCCTTGAATTCACATGACCAAGGTGAAAAAGTTTGATCTCGGTATAGTTAAATTTAAGTTTACCTTCCGGTGATTTACATGGCGCACGTGGCTATCGGTGGCATTTTTTTTTTTTATTTTTTACTTTTCGGTTATTATCTCCTTCTCCTGGAATTTCTATTGCATAATTAATATATAATATTCTTTTATTGGATAAATGCTTTGGCTTTTTGCCTTTATGGCTTTGCAGTTTTAAAATGCCAATGGTTTTTTTTTTCAGAATGTTTGTTGGTTAGTGATGTTTGGTTTCACTAGGATTAGTAAAGTTGCGTGTTAATTTGTGGTTTGATTTTTATGTTTTTTTCATTAATTGCATTAGGGGCATGGCTCTCAGGTAAAATGGTTTTTCAGTTGTCAATTTGAGGGGTAATGTGCATGCGTGCATATTCAGGTAACATTTTCATTTTAATTTTGTTTAACTTGCAAGGCATTAGAATTTAGAGACGTGGAATTTTGTTGCATTAAGGTTGGGGGAACCGCGTTACAAGGTCCGGAGCAAAATATTTGAATATTAGAAAAATAGTTTTCATTCTGTGGCAGTGAAATTATTTTGAAACTGACTCCAAATATTCCCAAAGTCTCCCACTATCGGGTTGGAATGGTGCATTGCATATTATTATTTTTCAATAAAGCATACGTTTGCTTGCTAAGGCTTTTGGGCGCTTTTTCTTTCTTTTTTCATGTCTGTTGATGATTCCATGTGAAATTGACAATGGATAGTAATTCTTTCATTTTAAATGTATAATTGATGAAAGAGAAAATATTCCCCCCAAAAAAAGTGAACATTAGGTTGATCTTTAGTGTGTATATTTTCAACCAAGCAAAGTCTTAATCTTGTTTTGATAGAAATTAGGGTTATAATGTTCAAATTGCTTTTTAAATTAAACGAAGCAACCGATACTTGCTAGTGCATCCTTAATTTTCTTGAGTATATCTTTATTTTTTTTGCTGCAAAACATATTAAAATGTTAATAATCCACAAAATTAAAAATTGTACATGTTTTCTTGATGCATTTCAAAATAGGGCTGTGATCTGAATTAATTCTTTAAGTTGGTAATACTTGTGAGTTGCTGAAGGTTGTTGCAGTGACAAATTGGTATACCTAAAAAAAAAAAGGCCCCAACAGTCAAGTTAAGGTCATGTAGAAAAATCAGGTAATTATAGGTTATGAGGAAAAGTCACTATGAATCAAGATTGCGTGTGTTTTGTAATTGTTTAAGAATAGGAGACTCGATTACTCTTTATTTAGGAAAAGGAGATCTCTCTATGACGTTAGGAAATGGTACTACCATAGAAGCATAATACCTAGGATTCAGTATCAATACCAAGATTATCACCACAAGAATACATTCACGTTTGAGATAAGAAATATCTGTAATTTAATTATTTTTTTACTGTAACTTTTTTATTTGAAAATTATGAAAATTTAAGAGTTTTATTACTTATTCAATATGTCTTATTCATAAAAATTATAATTTTCAATAAATTTTAACTAATAAAAAAATGTGATAGAGTTTGCTTTTTTTTTTTTACAGAATAAGATACAATCTGTTAAAAAAAGTTTGTTGTTAACCCTCTTCATTTGAGGTACTTACAATTGACACAAATTTGGATTCCAATTCCTAAATGAATTTGTACTAATAGCAATTAATTGTCTTAGATTGACCAATCAGAGTTGAGCTTAGCCAAAGATTAGTTTATCGCAACATGATACACTAAGGTTTAAATCCTTGTTGGGTCAGTCCAGTTAGTGTTCAATCGTCTTTTGAACATAATTGTCTTTAAGAAAATATATTTATGAGAAAAAAAATTGAATTCGTGTTTTTCCTCGAAATATGTGTCACATTTTTTGGGAAAATATCTTTTACTCCCTATACTTTATACAATTATTGGTTTTAGTTTCTATACTTTCTCATCAAACATTTTGGTCCCTAAATGTTTTTGGTCCCATCAATGTTGACACGATTTTTTACATGATATTGGTCTCTTAAGTTTTTTTTTTTTTTAATTTGATCCCTTGAAGTTTCTGTTGAATCAAATTGATCTTTTCATTAGTTTATCATACCAATTTGGTCAATTTTGTTACACGTGACAAATTCTGAAAAACTAAAGTCAGTCAATATTAATACAATTAGCATTAAAAACTTTCATAAAAACCAATTTAGTGTAACAGAGACACTATAAGAGAGCAAACTAATTTTTTTAAACTTACATGATCAAACTAAAATTTAAAATGTAAATAAGAAAGCAAATTCTATTTTGTCTAATTTTTTTAACAATGTTAATCCATTAGAAATATTTTAGGTATGACTTTTGAAATTATTATTATAAAAGTTAATAATCTTATCATACATTATAATCTAAGTTAAATTACAGTAAATATATTTAAATTAAATTCTCAAAAATAAGTATTTAATTGAAATATAATAATAGTGTAAGGATTTTTTATATTTTCATCTAATCATCAATTGTTATATATTGAAAAATTATTGACTTTTATAATGTTTATTTTAAAACTTATAATTAGAATGATTCTTAATTGGTTGGCATTATAAAAAAATACTAATAATATATTAAAATTAAACTTCAAATGAAAATGAAAATGTTAACAAGAATTTAATGAAAAGTAAAGTATTTAATGAAAAAAAATTATAACATTAAAGAAAACAAAAAACATTTAATATGATGGGTTAAATATTCTTTAACCAGTGTTCACCTTAGCATAACCTTTTTTTTAATCATCTTATTAGTATCGAGTATTCATCAAATTTGTTGATAATTAATTATCGTCGAAAAACTTGATTGATCACTTTTAGTGAGATTCTCTCCTTCCAACCATATTTTTTCTATCTACATGTCTCGAACCTCATACTTAAAGAAATTGAGTCTAGTATTACTCGGATAAACAATTTGTTGATACCTTAGCATGACCTTTAAAAAATTAACTATATTTACTTTTTACTTTATTTTGTCTATATATAAGAATGATTTAAAAATGAATTTATATATAAGAATGATTTAAGAATGAATATTTACTTATTAAATCCTTCTTATATCTTATAAACAAAATAAAATAAAAAGTAAATATATTTTATATCCTAAAAATATTTAATGATTGTTTATTGAGGAAATAGGAAAATCAGTGGGAAAATGTTGAAGAGGAATTAGAATCATTCTTAAAGAAATAAAATATATATATATATATATATATATATATATATATATATATATATATATATATATATATGTATATATATTATTTGATCAATATTATACCTATTAATATTTGTAATACTTTATTAAGAATTTAGATAACAAATAAAATATAAATGCATTCAATATCTTATAAATATAAAGAGTCTTTTGTACATTTTAATTTTCTCTTTTTACTTCATTTTTTTAAGGTAATGCATACTTCTTTAGAAAATTATTAATTTCACAAAATCTTATAAGAAATAAAATTTTTAAAGAAAAATACCTTTTATTAAAAGTGTTTGACTATAGTTGTAAATCCATTTTTTTTACCATGGTATTAAAAAATAGTTGTAAATCCATTTAAGAAATAAGTGAGATATCAATAAATAAGAATATTACTAGAAAAAAAATCAATACTTAATTTTGCTGAAGTGGTAAATATTTTTAAATAACATATAATGCGATGCAGAAAAAGGAGGATTAATAAAAGATTATACAACAGAATTTAGAATATCATTTGTATTGATTTCAATGATGATTTTTCAATAAAATTAGAAGAGTACAAGATCCTTTTATAACATCCTTCTGATGATTTTCATAATATTCAATAAGAAAATATTTAAGTGGAAAAATTATTAAATATTTTAAAAAATCTAAACTATTTAATTTTCTTTATTTAAGAAGTAGAAAGATAAATATTATATATATATATATATATATATATAGTTATTCTAATAATTGTTAGTACGACAGGTTGGTTACATATGAATTTAATGAGAAAAATTGAACAACTTAATAATTCAGAATTATTGAATACTGGTTGTACCGGCAAATTATTATTGTACCATATCATGACATTTTTCAATTTTCATTATACATGAACCGAAATAAATGAGGAGGGGAATTAACCAAAACGGAATAGGAAAAGGTACATGAGAGCTTTAACATGTTTTTCTTCTACTCACCAAAAATAAAAATAAAAATAAAAAGTAAAAAAAAATACAGGTTTTTCTTCTGGTAAAAGAGCTCAGTAATTTTTTTATGTATGGGTGTATCGGGGTGGTCTTTGTATTTGTCTTTTAATATTAATAATTTGGGAAATTACTTCGATACCTAAAATGAAATGAGATAAGAGGCAACAGCACCAAAGCCCAATGTCAAGCAACTTTTAATAAGTTAAAGGCCCAATGTAACTCTTCTTGATCAAGACCCACCATATTCACAGTTCTTTTCTTTCCAAATCTCTTTTGAGGAAATAACACCTTAGATATTTATATAATTTAGACTATTAAACAATAACAACAAAATTTTATCTAATTAGATGAGATTGATTAAGTAAATCACACTACGTCATTCAGCACACATTAAAAGAATTACTATTTCACAACCCAAGCTTTAATTTAATTTCCTGCAAACAATTACATAGAAAATATGTAATATGTTTAATTATCATGTACGTGCACATACATAGTGACATGCTACAAGCTTGATGCCTGTTTGTTTGGCTTTTCCATGCTTCTTCCGAAACCCAATTCTGAATTAAAGTGTAAAATTCTGATTGTGCACACAAATTGAGGCATCAGGAGGATTCAGATGTATTGACCCTTCAAATTCAAAGTGAAGCAGCCTAAGAATCCTTTTTAAGTTCATCGAGAATGGTAGTAGGACACTGCCAACAAAGCCAGTTCAATTGATTCCCAAGAAAAAAATGTGAATGCCCTTCTTCTTTGTACCACCACTCTTTAATTTACTACCATATTTTATTTTATGTATTTATTTATTCACTGTTCTCCGTATATGAATTAAATCCATGCATTACATAGAGCACGCAGGATCAGTAGAAAGAAAACAAAATAGTCCCTTTGTACCAACTTCCAAGAAACGAGCTTTAATTTTTTTAAAAGGCAAAAAAAACAAGCAAGGACAGTTTGAAAAAAAATAAAAGACTACTACTACTACTACTTTGTTGTCCTATATCATGAAGAAAAATATAGAGAAAGCAAACAAGGAATTGGACAAGACTAGGGGCATCATCATCTGATGTGAAGTCTTCTCCTTGAAGTTCAATTATCAAAGTGGTGGAACTCAACTCAAAGACAAACTGATAACAATTTAGCCAAAATTAGGGCTATCAAACAAGGGAGACAACTAACGGAGAGAAACAGAGGGGTCACTACTATTAATAGACTTGGAATACAATAAATGTGTGCTTGGCTTTTCCTTTGAAGATACAATCAATTCAAACCTTACTTTTAACCAAACAATAATAATAAATTTAAACTTTCAATTAGGAATCAAATTAACATGTCTTATTTCTTTTATATGCTATCGTACCTGTTAACTACTCATCCTTTGTTGTGAGACTGCTTTTATATATATAACCAAGATTAATTGATATTAAATGTCAAATTTAACACTTTGCTACAAGTAAATTTTATCAATTTAATCAATAGCCATGTGACAATATAGAATGTAATGATCGTGTACATAAAATTTTAGGTTTAGTTGCACCTTAGCCCCGTCCCCCCCCCCCCCCCCCCGGGTTTTACTATTCATAAATTTTGGCCTTAAAGTTTTTTTTTCTTGTCTCCTAATTTACAAAGAGTTGCAATTTGTCTTAGTCGTGAACGTTTAATTGTGTTAATTGCCGAAAATTAGTGTTAATTGTGGAGGTTTAAAGAAAAACCATCACAAAATTGTCTTAATTTTGACAGTTTTTTTCACTTAGGTCAAACATAATTTGCCATATTTTATAAGTTGGGAAACAAAATTAAAAAAAATAATCTTGAGACAGTTTGTGAGATTGTAAAACTTTGGAGACAAAAAAAATATAATTAAGCCAAAATTTTACATGATTTGAACATTTGCACATATGTAAATGTATATTAGATTTATGTTAAAAATTACGTTCATGTTAACCAGCGAATTTTCTCCTTTCACATTACAATGTAGTATTAAACTTGGTGTGAGTGAAAATCCAAACACATTTTAAGTAGTAACTGTTTACTTAATTTTTGAAAATCATATCGCATGCTAAAACAAAATGGAATAACGAAATGTCAAATAATTTTTTTAATTGTGAAGTTTTTTATATTTAACTTATTTTATAAAAACTTGAATTGTAATTGTTAAATTGATAAAATTTATTTTGATAAAAAAAAGTTATTGAATATATTATGTTCAAACTTAGTATCATTATTCCTATATATACATATATAGATATCAGATTGTATTGTCCACAGTCCACACACATATTTATATTATATGTATCAGATTGTCTCCTCATGTGACCTTACTTCACTTTGTCTACGCTTCTGTTATATTCTATGTACTCTCTGACTTTTCATTTCCATGAGAGTAAAGAAAACCAATTTATTTTGAAGCAGTAAAAAGAAAAGAAGTCTACAAAATACAGTGGAAAAGGACAGCAAGAGCTTGTGATTTCTGCTAGAGTAACATGAAAATTGCTGGTCATGAGGTAAAAAAGGTTTGCAGATCAAACAAGTTTGAGCTGTCATGAATGAATCGAACAAGGCACGCTATAGATTGCTATAATTTCATTCCAAGGACGATCATGACTCACTTTTGCAAAGTTTGTGTCTTCTTGAAATTGATGATTGCTTTCAAATCTGAATCGTGTTAATCAACTAATCAAACCTTTCTTAAGGAAAAGGTATAGCATTAATTAATTAATTTCCCTAGCTAATTTGTCAGACTCTTCCTCTGGGTTGGTGAATGAATGGCACACTTGAGCTTATCTAGAACGTGGCATAGAAAGAAACTAATATACATGAATGGAATTAAATATTTAAATTAGTATTCCGTATAATATAGCAATCAAAAGCTTTCTATATGTGGCCAACTAATTAATTAAATGAGATAAATAATTATTGAATATTATTCAGAGTTAGAAGATTTATCAAGTCAAGTCACATGCATGATCTCTTATATATAGTACTGTGTGTATAAAATATAGTCATCTGTCCCTATTTGCGTGCCAATAATATAGTACCAATTAGATGATTTAATTATAAAAATTAATGAGGTTCATAATTATGTAGATGAATCGGCAGGCCAGAAGTTGTCATAATAAGGACGTTTGCAACTTTGTTAGGCAGCATAGATAGAATTGTATGCATGGATATAACCAAACCGAAGTGGTAAAAAAATAAGTATTAATGCATGCTAAAATTGAAAGTAAGCCAGAAGATAAGAACAAAAAAACTGAGAGAAAGAAAAAAAAAGAGGTAATAATGATAACGGGTGGTTCATTGCTTTCTTTGAAGTAGAATTGTCACTAGAGGGAAGAACCATATATATTAAGTGTCTGTTGGATAGAATAGAAAGAAATAGAAAAAAAAGTGAATTACAATGAAAATTTTAAATTAAAATAGAATGTAAAAATATGATTTTTATATTAATTTATTGTTTTTTAATTCTTTTTCTCTTCAAACAGACTTAAGTTACTGATCATATAGATTTGCTAGCCATAGGGAGCAAGGAAATGGGATTATTTTTTAAAAATGAAAAGGGAAAAAAGAGAAACTCTCTCCTCCTCAGGATGTTCTTTCCAACACTAGCAACTTTACCATCAGTGGAGGTTGAGGACAGATGGATTGAACGTCGTCTTGTTATGATTACTCATGTCACTGTTTCATCCCATTTTTATGATAAGAACACGACACCATTTGTAGTTGTAGTAAGTAACCTTCTTTTGAGGAACAGACACTGATTTATTTTAGCTATGGCATCTAATTAATTAGGAGCTATGGTCTATATAATATGATACGGCAGATAGGGTGGTCAATACAGTTCAATTTGATCATTGTTAGTATGATGACTTTTTGGGATCGGGCACTTGAACCATTTTAACTAAAAGGTGTTTAACTAAAATCGAGCAAATTAAATCAGAATAAAACTTAACTCAAAAAATAGTATGAAAAAAAAAATTAACAAGTTGGATGGTTACGGATTCAATTTCTAGAAACCGATCCCAATTTTAATTTACATATTTGTTGAGAAATTTTAATGTTTTTGCTTACTTTGGCAAGTTATTGTATTTGAGAAAGAAAAAAAGTATGCTGCCAGTATATATTATTATCCCATTAGAAATCATTGTTTTTAATAAATAAATAATAATGTAAAATTGTTTTACACAGGAAATCATGAGTGGACTTAGGTATAGTGTAGAGGTGCAAATGTATCCCTTGACTTTGTGAAAATCATAAGGATATATGTGGTGTTGTTATTTTTTCCCCCCTCTATTTTATAATTTGACCATATTGCCTTCCATCTTTTTTTAGTTGTCTTTAATTTTTGCCTTTTATTGACTAGTTAGTTTCTTATGTTTTGTTGGTTTTATTCTGTTAAACATTTGATTATAATTTAGAGGGTAAAATATGTTTTTTGATTCCTCTAAATTTTTTAAGTTTAATTTTAGTCTTTTTAAATCATTTTGTCTGTTTTTTGTTCTTCTAATTTTGAAATATGCAACTTTTATCCTTCAAAATGATTTAAATAGCGCTTCATAGTGGGATAAAAAGTGGTTCAACTTTGAGAAGGATAAAAAAATAGTGCATTTCAGAATTGTAGGAAGAAAAAATTGACAAAAGAGACAAATCGATTCAAAAAAATTTAAAGAATAAAAAACATATTTTATCTTATTTTATTTTTAAAAAAATATAATTTGTCATCATTGACCCCAGGTCCTAAATTCACCATTATTGTTAAACTCATTTGTATTTTAAAATTTAGTACAAACTGTTCAAGAGTTTTTTCGAACTTGTTGGATGTTGAGAGAATTTTGGGAAGCAACGACCTCCGGTGAGGAGTGTAAGAGATGTGTAAAGTAAGCTTAGATTCATACCTATAGGCATGGCATGCCTTATAGAGTGGTAATTGACATGTGAAACAGTTGTATAGTTGTTTGTGAACCATGGGCAACATGGCAAGCTCAAAGGAGGTCCATAACACAAAACCAAGTATTGAGAGATTGAAGTTTTCTTCAGTCTCATATTGTAAAAAAAAAAAAAAATACACATCCTTTAGGTGTTTGAATCATATTAACATTTTAAAAAAATAATTATATTTAATTACAAATTTGTGAATGTATAATACTACCGAGAAAGAAATATGCAATATGCTAACATTTTTATATTTAAAAAAAAGAAATAGAAGTGTTGAGATGTCACATTTGAGCAAACTATTTATGAATTGATTTAAATTATTCTTTTTTATAATTCTATGGTTCACATCAATCATTCTCATTTACACTTTTAATTCATGTTGAATTATTTATAAATTAATATGCAATATGCTAACATTTTATTAAACTTCATATGTAAATTTAGTATATTATATTTCAAAAATAAATGGACTGCAAAATTTCATATATAAAAAATTTATTTAAAGTTGAGTAGATAGTCAATCATTTTTTTTATGGAAATTATTCATGATAAATTGGTAGAAATTTCGTACCTATAGATATAATAAGTAAAAAAATATTAAATTTTTAATTATTTTTCATTAATATAATTTTTCTAGAAATTAAACTTTTTTAAAAATATATAAAAATGATTCATTTATTGGTTTTAATCGGTTAATCAATTTTAATTATCTAGTCATCAATAAAAAAATTAAAAAAATATATTTTTATATTGACACATCACTTAAGAAACAATCGAAGTTCAAAACTTAACCGTCAAAGCATTAGATTGGTCAATAAAACCAAATTTCCTAATTTTCAAAATCTATAAATTTTTTCTCTATTTTTTAATAGGAATCAAAATTGCATATTGAAAAAATAAAAAGAACAAAATTATATTTTAATCATTTCACAATGACAAAATAAGAAGTAAATCTAAAGTAGTTCTCACTAATAACTCATTTAAAAAAACTACTTTTGTATAATTTGGAAAAGTTATAAATTATCAACTCGTTATTCATTTTTGTATTAATTTTTCTATAAACCAAGGGTAGCTATCCCAATTAGGTTGAAACCCATGGCCCTTAAGATCCTAAGCCACTAACAAAGAAATTTTATTCCAAAAGAGAGGAGAAGAAAGTCGTTTGCTAAAGCACGATATTTTTGCGATAACCAAACAAAAAGTGAATATAAAATAATAACCGCTCACAATTTATTTTTGAGAAATTATTTTTAATAAGATAATAATTAAATTCTTTATAAAAATAAGATTTAAGAATCACTAATAAGTTTCAGTATTTTTATTTTCATTTCTTATGTAAACTATTCAAAAATTTTCTCATGTAAATTATTTTAAATTTTATTATTATTATTTTTGTCTAAATTATTTATGTAGATAACATACGAACGTATATAGATAAAAATATTCATAAATAATTTATTGTAATATTTTCTTGTACCTAAAATAAGATAAATTTTAAAAGTTAATTTAATTAAATTATAGGTGTAGATAATTTTTGTTCTAAACACATTTTCTATAAATTTTAAAATTATAAAATATGTTAGGGTGAAGTGTGAATAATAATATTTTTTTACTTGGCTTTTAACATAATAGGAGTTTTCATTTTTTTTACTTTGGATTTTTTCCGGCTTATACTAAAATATTTATTGAAAGTTGCAAAGAATGATATTCTTAAAAATTTCTTAATTAATTCTTTGAAGAAATTTAATGATTAATAAAATAATTTTTAAATAAGTATAATATTTGATACATTAAAAAATTAAAAAATAATATATTTTTTATCAAATAAAATATAATAAGTATAGTAAGAGTGTTTATTAGTTTTTGTTTTAAATGTAATTATTTGTTATAGTATTGAATAAGAAAATGATTCAGAATGTTGTAAGAATTAAAACAATTTATTTGTAAAAATATGTGGTAAGAATATAATATTATTTTATGAATTTAACTAAAATTTATTAAAAGTATATTAACTTCTATAAAAAATACCTATAAACTTAGAACAAAATAGAACATCATTATTTTTTACTTGCACTATATCAACATACATGAAAAACCCGTTTGACATAAAAACAATATCAATATTTTTCTATGGCTAAATAAAATAATAGCAATAATTCCTTCTTTTTTTGCCAAAGATATTGGTATCTAGTGATTAATCCAATTTATGCACAACCATCATGAGTGATGAACTTCTTCTCACCCAATTTGAATACATCTATATTCTCAACGATTCGAAGAAACCATTAAATTTTGTCAAATGCAACATTTTAATTGGTTAAAACTGTTTATAAACGCGTTAAGTTGAATGGAGATTATTACATATATCCAGACATCCATAATAAATCATGGCCATGCTTAACCATACCAAACTTGTTCATTGCAGCAGCAACCACATGAAAAGCTTTGCATCAATCACTCACCCAATTGACTCCAGCAGAGTCACACCACATCATGCCCTATGAGTTATGACCTTCTCTGACGATTTGCAAGAAACTTTCTTGGATTCACCACCGACAAATAAAGCCCACTTCACTTCACCCCACCCCCCTTTATTAATTCAACCTCGGGCCCATCTATACTGTGCATGCGACCCAAAGTGGTAAACATTGTCATACAAAGACACACTATAGTGCTTGTGTTATGTAGTGTGCGTAGGT
This sequence comes from Glycine latifolia, assembly GCA_013407115.1. Lineage (NCBI taxonomy): Eukaryota > Viridiplantae > Streptophyta > Magnoliopsida > Fabales > Fabaceae > Glycine > Glycine latifolia. Next base: position 14,894,802 of record CM023957.1, on the reverse strand, counting down.
AGAGAGAAATTGTGCCATGCTGTGGGGTGTGACTCATATCAAATGTACACAACTACTATATTAAAAACTGATAGATAATCTGCACCGGTCATTAGACACACAGTAAATAATTACATATGTCACATTAGTACAAAATGAATTAAAAGGTTCATAATTCAATAGCCAATGCCATGAAGTGAATTGCATCTTATTGTTGGTGTTAACTTTATATTTTCCTATATATTCTTGTTAGAAATTGACATTGGGGCCATATGGTCACGAGTACTCATTAAGTAGTACTGTGCTTCCTACCAAAAGAACGTACCCTTCAACCATCATAATTTTCGGGTAATTGGTAGTTAGTGGCAAGGTTTGATATCTCTCAATTAACAAGACTTTTATGAAGGGTGCATTTATGGCTGAAATGGAAGTGATACTAATGAAGCAAGTCAAATATCAGGGTCAGGGTGTGGGTGCGCCCTCGTTTCAACGGCAAGAGTATTGTTTGTATTGGCGTAGTACCAAAGGACACTGTCGTGAATAAAAAAGTTGGCAATTAATGTCATTTTTAGGTCTAACTGACGGACTATATTCTACTATTCTACTACTACTACACTTCTCTTTCATGAGGGTCAATTACTCGGAATAGTGCACGTGAAATTCAAACAAACAGTGTTTCTCAATGCATCATGGTAATGGGCCCACACACCCTCAAGTCTTCTTAATAATATAGCATGGCAATAAAGATTGAAATCTGCCCCCATGTTTTATTGGATGTCATTTTGTACTCTTTATTTTCTTCCTTTTTATATGGTTTGCTTTCATGAGAAAATTCGATAACAAAACTCATTAATTGCAAAACTTGGAATATGTGCTACTTGAGAACCCCAACGGAGAAGAAACTACAAAGGGCCGTTGTCCGTTCGTTGATGAGACATGAAAATGAATTAATCGAGTCATATATTCTACATAATAAATCCTCTTAAATTCAATAATATATATTCAAATAAGAAAACTCATCAAAAAAAGTATTCAAATAAGAAGGTAACAAGTATATGACAACATTTAATGTAAAAAAAATATTGGAAAAATTATTCACGTCCCAATCCAGAGACCCAAAGTCGAAGGCTCTAAAGTCCTCAACAAAATCCTATAGTGTGTGTGTGAATCTTGGGATGACAAAAGGAAGATCATCCTTATCTATGGAATGTGATTGGACTAAATATCTGAGATTCAACTGTTCCAATATAGCCGATTCACTATTCTTGGCAGTCTTATTTTGTTAGACGTGAAAGACGTGAGTGTTTATTATGCTTGATCAGTCAACCTAACCAAACGATCCAAAAATGATTTTAGAATCAGTGACATGGATGATAATATGTAACTAGTTAACTAACTAAAACAGTTATTCTAGGAGTTATGTAAAGGAAGCTTAGTAGTACAGTTTTTGTTTTTGTCGTGGATGCTTTTATTTTGTGCTAGGTGGGTGGTCCTGGGTAGCTAGCCAGCTAGCTGTATAACAATATGATTTTGGTTTGTTCTTTAATTAGCATTTTTGGCATTTGGGAAGTGCCAACGAATTGGTAAAGACATGGATATTTGATGGGGTGGTGGATCGGGTACAGCAGTGAGCCAGAGATCAAAGGCGTACACCCACTACAGAAAAGGAAAGCTCGAATAGAGGCATCCTAGATAAAGATAACACACATACCTTGCTCCTAATTATTTGACATGTTTTCTGATCCCATCTATTATTAGGGTTCTCATGTTTCTATTGTTTTACTTTCTAGTGTCCCAGAATTCAGAAAAGATGCTCATAGTATGATTAAATAATGTAATGTATAATAAGTATAAATATACAGGTTTCTAAATGTTCAATTTTTTTATAAAAAAAAATAGATATAATTATTTGAACCTTTAGTATCATAACCTAAAAGAATAAAATTTTAGGAGATATAAGATTAATTTTATGATAAAAGATTAAATAAGGCGGAATAGATCACAGATTCGAATTCTCTTACTAATAAAAATTAATAAATTAATAATTAATATTTTTCAATAAGAAAAATAAAACTTAAGAATGATTTGTTACTTTTTTATTACATTACATTCAAATAATATATTAGGAATTAATATTTTTTTATAAAGGATAGAAAACAATCTTGTTCAAATATAACAAGACTAACAACAAAATTATTTCTCTTTAAGTATTCAAAGCAACTGCTACATACCCAAGTTTCTAACTCAACACTACACACACGGTGGTATACTATGATTTTTAATATATAAAGATGTATCTTTAAAACATTTAACAGCTGATGAATTGATAAATAAGTTCTCAAAGGAAATTCAATTTCGATAAAGAATAACCAAGAATTAATCAGATCAACACGTAATTCAGGATCGATGGAGAAAGACACGTGTATTCTCATTCTAGTATAGTATAATTATGTGTCTTTTATATTTTATAACACATGTCAGTTAACTATCATATAGTATAAGTTAACATTTTTTCATCTTCAATAATTATTTTTCACTTTAATCCTTGATTCAATACTCAATTTTTTAAATGAGCACACTAAGCCTAATCGAATGTACCCTAATCTCTATTAAGATAATCTTTTAACAATTACACTCAATATTAAGGTTTTTAATATTAAAATTTTCGAAAACATATATTTTTTATTATTAATAAAACAATCTTTTATCATTTAAACTAATTATTTAATTTTTATAATTTATATTTCAGTTATACTTAACAAACCTTTTTACAAATCATAAAATATTTACTGCTTTATTATATTGTGGTGTATCACTCTCTACCAAAAAAATTGAAAAACTCTACCCAAAAAAAAATATTGTGGTGTATCACTAACTATGAAAGTGGAAACAACGTTTTCCTCTTAAAAAAAACCTTTCTTTTTTCCCCTCCTATGGAAGTTTCGGGCAGAGAACATCTTTAACATGATATATGAGTATAATTATAAAAAAAAAACGAATATATATATAGAGTGAGAGAAAGAGAGAGATTTTTAGATAAAACATATAAAGAGATTTGATCAAACCCGTGACTTGTTTATTTCTCTTGAAATTTTTTCCATGTTTCTTTTTAGTTTTACACACGTATTTTTTTACGAGACCTGCATCCATTATGTGATATAGGAGTTATATCTCATATAAAATTTAATATTTAATAGTATAACAATTAACTCGATGTTAAAAGTAACTCTATTTTGTTATATATGTCAATGTGTATCGATCATTAAGTAAATAGAGCAAGCAGAGTCTTCCTCTCTCTTTTTTATTTGTTCATCAACATTTCACTCTCTCTCTCGCTCTATTTTCGACGCGATCCAATCAAAATAAACCTCTTTGTTACACAAAAACCCAATGGGTCAAATCAAACACTCTTAGCCAAATTATTCTTTATCTGTGGGATTCTCATAATCCCTTTTAACAATCGTTAAGGGGCCCATGTTATACTCACCTCTCTTTTCTCTAAGTTCACACCCCAAATATTTTGTTTAAACAAAACTCCTTCTTTCCCTTACTTCCTCTCCCTCCCCTTCACTTTCTCTTTCTCTAATCCTCTCACCCTCCACTTGTGACTCTCCTCCATCCATTCTATGACCTCTCACACACTAAGGGTGGTAAAGCAGACCAACTCATACCACCCAATCACTAACCCACCAAAAATGGGTTGAGGCAGGTTGACCCGCACAGAAAAGGTGGGTTGAAACTTTCACCTTGTCGTGTTTATGCTTGATAGGAAAAGATAGTCCACTAAAAACAAAACAAAAAAATGAAATTGAGTTGTAGGTTGGTGGGTCAAATTCACTAAAAAAAATATTTTAATATATTTTATAGTTAATAAATACTAAATAATAATATTTTATTAGAAAATTAAATATCTTTCTTAAATTTTTAATAAAAAATTTATTTAGACAAAAAACATTGACAATATATATACATAATATAAAAAAAATATGAATAATAATTAAGAAAATATGTTAACGGGTTTACCCACCCTGCCTACTCTCAAGTCATATATGGGCAAGTCAAGCAGAGCATGTTAGAACAGGTTGAATTGGTGGATAGAAAACTTTAACCCGCATCCACCAAAAACGGGGCAAAATTGGGTTGGTGCGGCGGATCTAACCCAATTTTCCACCATTATTGCACATACCCACTTCGTTTTCTTCTTCACACCTACTCATCACTTGTTCTTATGTTTGTTTTTGCCTCACAATGCACACATCTTTGTCTCTCATTTTTTTCATCACCTCCCTCACATGTTTTTGCTTATAGTTGATTTGAATGAAACTTATTTGCCTTTTGTATTCATAAAAGTTAGTTTTCGTTTTGTATTAAAAAAAAAGCACAACTAGAACATATTTGTGTTGCATTAATTTTTGTACAAAAATTAATAGTGGAAACAGGTTTTATTTGTGTTAAAAATTTTACTTTAAATTAATATAGAAATTAAAAATAAGATTGCAAGAATAACAAAAAGGAGTGTGAAAAAAACATGAACCTGGTTAAAGGAGTATCTTTACTAATAAGGTTGTTATTTCTTACATCTCCAAGTTTCTTCCTGCACCTTTTTGAAATGTTTTTTTCCTTTCAGATTCATTATTCCGAAAGCCAAGAAAAGGGTGCATTCCAGAATATAATTTTACATTTCAGATTGATCTTTCTGGAAGCCATAAAGGAGGTGCAGAAAGCAACCCAAATGTGCAGAAGGCAATAGCCTACGAATAAACTATCAATTGTGGGCTTTGACCTAATACAGGCCCATTCCTTTTGTACTAAATACGACAATAACAAGAAACTGGTAGAATTTCGTTGTCGAAAGTATGCACTTAAAAAAACAAATTATAATCATTAATTAAAACTAATGATTATGATTTATGATAAATTTAAATATATACATAATAAAAATTTACAATTAATTATAATCTTAATCACTAATTCTAATTAATAATTATTTTTATACTTTTTGTTCTCGAGAATACATTCCTTTTACTTTAAATGAACCAAATTCATATAATTCATCGACTGAAAGTTTAGATGGTGTGATATACGGAGTTGTAAAAAATTTAAAATAATATATAATAACAATAAAATTATAATCTTGAAAGTCTAAATTGTTTGTAAAGCCCGATATACAATAGTTAATAGAGGTACAACAAGAAAAATAAAAGTAAGGATAACAAAATGGACTCAAATCTTATGCGTATATGTAAAATTATCTACAAGCAAAAGGTATTTGTGCACTTATTGAAACTGGGAATGGGAATAGGTATTTATCGGTAAGTTTTGGCAGGGATGGATGCGTATACAAATATTATAATACCCACCCTTTCCCGTTTCGTACATGTTATATATATATATATATATATATATATATATATATATA
>CM023957.1:14868035-14889304 GCA_013407115.1 Glycine latifolia | reverse complement strand
CATGTTATATATATATATATATATATATATATATATATATATATATATATATATATATATATATATATATATATATATAATTTATATTATACATATAATTTTCTATAAAAAAATAATTATATTTTTCAACTTCAATTTGTATTTTAAGCCATGATTCATGCTTTTCAATTCAAGTATTGATGTTGTAATTAAGGTTATTGGATTAAGGATCCATGGTCTGTAAATTTCGTGTTAACATTTTTATGTTAAGGGCAATATTATTCATATGCTTTCAAATAGCATTTCATTGTTTTGTATAGCAAGATGATATTAGATTTAGCATATCTTATATTAAATTTGCTTCACTTTATTTAAGAATATTGAACTACTATTTACTTGTATGTATAAATTTATGACTTGGTCCATAGGTCTTGGAGAATACAATCATCATATAATATCCAAATTTAATTAAAGTTTTTGTTAAATAATTAGAATATTAACTTTAAGAATTACTACATTAGATGATTATTTTTGTTGTGTTAGTTGTTTATGACTTAAGTTTGGACCAATTAATGTTATGCTTACTTGATTTTAATATTATGTGCTAATTTTTTTGTTTTTGGTCTTGGGTTAGAGACCATAAGTGTTCCCTAGCTCATTGGATCAAAGGCTAATTTTACTTGCGATGTATGATTATTATTGGTCCAAGCAAATTTTGCACACTGTGAAAATCGAACATATGTTTGGATCTTTTAGTGTTATGTTTGGATTATTTAAGAGTGAATTTTCAATTTACTTTTAGTAATTTTATTAATTTATTAATTTTATACATAAGCAAAGTGTAGGTAGTAGATGCATGTGAGAATATATAAATACCTAACAAGTAAGAAGATGGGGATTAAAGTTTCTATCTATACGGGTATGAGATTGAATATCAATAATTTTTTAAAATACAAGTATGGGGAACGAATACTATAAGACCCTATTTAGATCCTACCGATTATCATCTCTAAATAAAAATAATGTTAAATAGTGGAGGAATATAAAATGCAATTCACATAAAACAACTCATATTGGTGTAAATATAATTTACTCTCAAAATAAATAGAAGGAGGCAATTTAGTAATAAAAACTATTTTATCAACTACATATAAAAAATGACGAGGGACTTAATAAAAAAAATGTGATTTTTTAGGGATGAAAATTCAATAAACTATACATTTTTTATCTAATAGATAAATAATTAGTTAGTCCTTGAGTTTTAAATTCAATGATCAAGGGAAAATAAATTTTAAAACTTCAACGTAATCACGTTTGTAATGACATATATTTAGAAAGACATGAACTCAGATTATGTCTAAGGCATGTCTTAGCATAGATGTATGAGATTAGGCAGGTTCATTGAACCTTAATTAATTCATTTTTTGTCTCTGCTTTTTCTTTTTGAATCCCGGGTTTTCCTCACAATCCAGGGAAATCCGAAATTGACAAGTTGTGGCTTAAATGCTTTTCAAGATTCGCAGGTGTATTTGGAATAGATTTGGGAATCCAACTATGTCTATATAACAGTAGAAAGTCAAGTTGAGATTTGATATTTGTCAGGATGTAGTTAGCCATATGTCTTGAGATCAATGTTTTAAGCCTTTAAGGCTCTCTGATTCCGTATGTTATCACATAAATTAATACAACAAAGTGTACATGAACAGCAAAAGCCAGACAAACATAGATCGATTAGGCATTGTGCTTTATTACCTTTATTAACTGAGTACCACATATATATAACCTAAGATATGAACTCATCAAATAATTAATAACAAATCTTGTAATGTGGTTGTCGACGTGGATTTGCAATCAGCTTTCATGTTGGTCACTTGTTTTATACACGTATATTTCTTCTTTTTTACTTGAAAGTTTGAGTGAGTTGATTCTTGAGAGTTTACCAACATCATAACAAATTTCAAGATACATATTACTTACTAACAAAAATCAAATCTATTTTTTGGATTATGAGTATCTTTCTTATTAACTAGATCAAGCTCTTTCTTGATTGATACGCATATATATCCAAGTGTATATAATGATTTTTTGTATCTTCAGTAATGATTCTTCAATTTATATCATATATTTCTTCTCTCCTTTTTTTTTTAAAAAATTTTTAGATCGGTGATGCAATCACTTTCTGTTAGAAGAAGAGAGAGGGAGAGGCTATTCTCTAGAACGAAACTCTCAATGTGAGGAGGACCAACGACGTATGCAGAAGTGGATGAAGCTAGCAAGTAGGTATAATCAAATAATCAATGGAGGCAAAAGTTACTATAAAATATGTTTAGATAATTTAACTAGTAACAAGAAAAGAAATCATAAATCAATTTAAAATACTTCAACAAATGGTTACAAGAAGAGAAGAGAAAGGAATAAAAAAGATGAAATAAAAATTAAAAATAAAAAAAGTTAATATTAATTTATGTACCTCAATTTATAAAATTAAACAAAATAATTTTTAAAAAGTTAGAATGCATAGATCAACTTGCATTTATAAAAAAATATTTCTTTTATTATATTCTTTTATAAGTGGAAAGAACATAGATCCAAGAATAGTAAAAGTAGGTTATATGAATCGGTTCGGGTGATTTAAGATTCTGAAGTTTTTGTTTTTTATGGATTAAATAAGTTTGGTTTCTGAAATAAACGGTCATTTTTTCAAGGTTCATAGTCCGCATGCACCAAGAATAAATGAGCTAGGACCCAAACAATAATTTAAAAAATAATTTTTTATGATAGAAAAAAATTTAAAAATTGAAAATGTATAAAATTAGAAGAGAAAATAAATTTATTTTTTAAGCTAAAATCTATTATATTAAAATATATTAACATTTTAAATATAATAAATTAATAATGACAATCTAAATTAAAGATAAAAATCTTAACATAACAAATTAATAATAATTATATATTAAATTTAGGCGGATTACACAAGTAATTTACGGATAAAGTTCACTCAATCCGTAAACTTAATAGATCGAGCTCAAAAACTAATATAGCTATATGAATTAGCAAAAGAAAAAAGAAAAAAAAAGGACCCATTATCTACTAATCCGCGAGCTTAACAAATTCAATCCATGAATATGAGTTTGTATACTCACCCCTAGGAGGCTAGGATAGAACTCTGAGAAGCGAAAACACACATAGAATAGGAAGAATAAAAGGTCATAGAAAACAAATACCCATACACGTTTAGTGAGAGGCATAAGGTATATATCTTAACACAACCTTAATATGATTAATAATTTCTCTTATACACGTCACATATCATCTAAAACGTGTACTGCTTTTCTTCACGCAGACCACACTTCGTCCTCTGTTCTAAACAATTGAGGATATGATGAACTGAGCAGAATCTTCATTTAACAGGCCAAAATTGCATCATTAGTCACTGAGTTAGTAATTAATTTCCGGGAATAAACAAACCTTAGATGCTACCTAATCCTAGAGCTACAACAAGCCTAGAAGAAACGCAAGGAATTTTTTTTGTAATATTTTATTTTGTAGTACTAGGAAGAATGAAATGACAGGTTAAAAATATATTTAGACCAAAAAAAATGGGACCCTGAGTAAGAACCACCATGTTGTGAGCCCATGAGAGGTTTCATGTTGCGTGACATGCTGGTGAGAAGGAAACATATATAACATATAACTAATTAAAATTATTATTGTACATTTTTTATATAAAAAAGCTTGGAAGATGCCAAAACTAAGAATGCGATAAATAAATGGTCCAATGGAGAAAATAAAGAAAAAAATAGTATTATAGAAAGGGTGATGGAAGAATGTTATATGAATAACATAATTTTTATTGATTGATGCTTTTGATCCTTTTTATTTATTATAGTGTTATAGGTTATGCGTATCATTGTAAATTTATAATATTAAACATAATTAATCTGCCCCTAAGTGAAAGTCGTTTCATTAAAGAAGAAAAGTAAAAGTAGAAGACCCAAGTTACCCAACACTTTTTTTTTTGCTCGAAATTTGAAATTTCAAGAATTAGAATAATAATGTGTTCTCCGTGAAAATTAGAAGTTTGGGGGGAATCGGGGGGCGCATTATAAAGACTAAAAAATATGGAGGCGTGTTGAAGTTGAACTATTGAACCAATAAAATTATATTTGTCAATAGTAAATATGTTTGGTCACTAATTTCTCATGGATCATAAGAGACATAATGATAATTGACAAATTGGTATTATAATAATTTTAATTTTTTTATTGGTAGAAATCGAAAAATATACCAACTAAAATAAATTTCTTCTGGGAATTATATAAGTATAAGTAGTTTGGATTTGAATACTTTTCTAGTTAAAAATTTATCTTTACCTAAACATTTGGCATTGAAAGTTTTAAATTATTTAACAAATAAGAAAGTAGTTTTAATTTGCTTCAATAATTTTACGATATATTTTTCATGTTTGTTTACTTGAACAGTATCTTAAATGCAATCATTAGAACTTCCTTTTAAATAGATTAAAAAAAACAGGTGCTGTTTATCACTCGTTGTATCCACGGGTGAAAAGGAAACAATGATAGCAATTATTATATCAACTAGCTGTCTTTAAAATACGAGATCTTTTATTCTTTCTTTCTCTTTACGAGCATGTCATAAAGTAATAATTAAGAAAAAAACCCACTTAGAAAAGTACACATTAATATAAGCAGATTGTCACTTCAAGGCTTGGTTAGTCCCAATAAAATAATTTATTACTCTCATTATTTTTATTTATAAAAATTAAGTTGAAAATAATATATTTTTATAAAATCAAATTTATAGTATTTTTTATTAATTATTTTTAGATTAAAAATATTTCTAATTAAAAGAAAGGAGAAAATATATTGATAAATAATTAGAAAAGAGATTAGTATTTAATGATAATGATAGCTTTAAAAAATTACAAATTTAAGATATATTTTTTATTATCAATTAAATTAATTACTTTTTTAATTTAATGAAAATTAAATAATTAAATCTTATAAATGATTATTACTTCGATTAAAGTCGCACTAGTACAATTTTTTTATAATCCAATCAGATAACATCACATAAATTATATAGTCACATCACTCAATTAAGTTTAATTTTTATTTTCAATTCAAATTTAAAGACTTAATAGCAAGTTTTTTTTTACAGATATAGCAAATTTTATATTTATTTTAATTTTTAATTTAATATTTAATTAAAAATTACTTTAACTCTAATATTTCTAATTCAACCCCTAATTTCCTAAATTTGACAAAAGATCAAATTTAAATAGGACATGTGTCAACCAAAATTAACAAATTAGTTTTATATTGGGACCGTTATACAAAGAATCAAAAATCATATAAGTTTCTAGTGATTTCTGTTGACAGGCAGAAGTTAGACGGCCAGTAAAAAAAGGATTTTTATAGTAAAATTAAATTCATTTTAAAAATTAAGAGAGTTAATTGAATCATTTAAAAATAAAGGGACTAAATATAACCTGATAAATAGATCAGAAGAACAAAAAGTAATGAAAGCAAATTTTGTGAGACTAACTTTATATTTAATAGATGTGACCCATAATTTTATAGTTTCTAAAATATTTTAATTAATAACAGAAAATGCATTTGAAAAAGCGTTAAAAATCTAATACTCTTATTCTGTTAAAAAAAATCTAGTACTCTTCTTTTGGTAATAAAAAGTTTTAAAAAATCAGGGAAAAAAAATAAATGCAAGGGTTATGGTTAAAGCGTTTTCTGGAGAAGTAAATGTTGTTTGAATTGCTAGAGACTATTGAAATTATATATTTGTAGTAGATTATAAGAAGGCCAACGACAAAAGCATAGCTTTTAATAACCCATCGATGATAGAACTCTCTATCTCTTAATATATGACCTTTATGGTTTTTGGACATGCAATGTAATTAATTTGTTGAATTTAAAAAAATATATATTAGATACTTTTTTAACATTTTATTTTATTTTTAATTATGATTTATTTATTTTCTATATACTATTCTCATTAAGTATTTATATTATTAAGAAATATTTAATATAACATTAATTTTATAAAATAATTTAGTAAAGTGTCACTGAGTGAAAAGTGTTGGAAAAGGAACCGAGTGAAAGGTGTCACTGCAGTTGAGCGAAATTTAGTAAAAACAATACTTGCATGATTTTCCCTATCATCCATATCTACTGCCACGTGTCTTTTTGAACTCCCAATAATATCATTAATTACCATAACATATATTATTGAGGGATCATGAGATCACTTAAAATTATTATTCTTTCCATCTCAAAATAATTGTTATTTCAAATTATAAAAACAATAAATAAATAAAAAATAATTTTATAAAAATAATTTTATATTATTATTAATTTATTTATAAAATTTATTTTTCATCATTAATATTATAAATAATATTTAAAAAATGTAATTAATAATATTATATTAAAAATTAAAATAATAATTATTTTATAACAATTTTTTTATACAATAATTATAATGATATGGAAGAAATATTGTATATGGACAAGCATAATCTAATTTATATATCTTCCCGAAAATTCGTCAAGATATCACCATCAAAGACCAACTGTTATCTAACAACACCACAAAATTATATTGTGTGCAAAAGTATTTTATGTTAAATCATCTATCTCTTTCAATTGTCCTGAGCTCATCGTTTTTCTTTCAGTACTTATTTGTCTAATTGTTTCTTTCAATACTTGTCACCAGGTTCCCATTCTTTTAAGATTTTTCTAGTTTTAATTTTCTTCGGTAGCTTCTCTATGTCCTTATGTTACTTTTTCTAATGTTTGTCTAAGATCTTCAAATATATTCGTTTTTTAATTAAAATTTATAAATCTTTGATTAATTTAAAAAAGCAATATAGCATAGCTAGCTTATTGTTTATGGATGTTCATGTGCAACGAATCGGGACATAAAAAGAACAATGCTTAGTCACGACAAGTGTATCGGACGAGAAACCAGTCTTAATTATTTAACTTTATGTAAATTGTTAAAATTCATTTAAGTTGAACATAATATTGATTATCTATAATTATTATAAAAAGAATAATTGTATTTGATGTGATCTTTCTTTTAAAGATTTTAATCTCAACAATTATAAATTATTATAATATTTCATTTTAACTTTACACAATAGTTATATCTTTTAACACAAGTTACATTTAAGTATATATATATATATATATATATATATATATAATTAACTTTCAATTTCAAACATGAAGTATGTTTTTTTGCACTAATTTCTATAAAATTAAATAGTTAATATTGGTTGTATATTTTTCACTTGAAGTAGCTCTTGGTCTCCAAAATCACATATATTGAGTCATTGACAATTGTCTAGATCCTTTTCATCAACATTGAACAATTGTCTAGATCCTTTTCATCAATATTGAATAATAATTATATCCTTTTGTTCCATAATTATCATCATGTAAGAAAAAAATTTATATTTTAATTATTCAATATAACATTATTTACTTTTTTCTTTTATATCTCTCATAATATTAATTATATAGTGTAAAAAATAAAAAATAAATCAATGATGATAAGTTATTTTTAAGAAATGATGTTAAGATTAATTTTGTAAAATTGTTATTCTTTTTTATTTATTTATTTATTTTGATTTAAATAAAGTAACATGAAACGACAACTATAATGGAATGAAGAAAGTAACAAAGTGAATGATGAAAGCCAAGATTAATTTACTGCTTGTGACCATTTCTATAAAACATTATTTTGAAAAAATTTGTCCCTTTGTAAGAGACTTTTTTTTATGGTCTCCTGCATTGGTTTCCATCCACCTCCCCCCAAAAAAAAACTCTTAATTATTTTAGTCCATAAATAATGAATGCTATGAATTATCTTTTTCTTTTTCTTATGACAGGATCGGATAATAGAATAGTTTAATTTTAAAAATAAAAACTCTATTATTATTATCTCACTATATATTAATTATTTAAGAGTAGTTTTGGAAAAATATTATAATTAAGGATAAATTAGATTTTAATGAATTAATTAATAAAATTTGTTGATATACATTAATTACTTAATAAGGTATCATAATTAAGTATGCACGAAATATTTTACGACATAATGTTTGGTTTTAGGGGAATGGAGGGAAGGGGGGTAACTTTTTAAAACTATAGTTATTTGGTTCAATTTTTAAGGGGGAGGGAATGGAGGGAAATAAAATTCCTTCTTCTTCTTATTTAATTATTGTTCCCCTCCAATTGAAAGATTTAGAAGAGAGGATAAAAAGATTTAAAAGATTTAAATTGAAATGCCTAAAATATCTCTAGTTATATTATAAAAATTAAAATTATAAATTAATTTATTTTTAAAATATCTTTTATCCTTGTAAACTAAACAAGAAAATGAGTGATTTTTCTCCCCTTCCATTTAACTTTTTTTTTCCTTTCTCTCTTTTCCTCTCAATCAAATATAATGATTAATCAAAATTCTACCCTTTTTCATTTCCAATCTCCTCTTTTTTATTACTTTTTCTAGTCCTTATTATAAGACATACTACTTCTCTTTAAATATAAGATTTTTTTTTCATTATTTGTTTTTTTTATAAGACTTTTTTCAAGTTATCTTTTGCATTAATTATATTTTGTCTAAAACACCCTTAATTATTTTACAATAAATGCTACGAATTAAAAAGATAAATGAATTATCTTTCTTATGAGATAGAAAAACAAGACTAACACATTAATTGATTAGATAGAAAGTAATTAATTTGAAAGAGAAAGATGATGAGTGCAATAATTTGAAGGTAATTTTGGAAAAATAATGCAAATTGTTAAAGAATTTAATGTTATTAACTAAATTAACTAATTTTCTTAAAGGGTAAGAATTAAGTAAAAGAGTCTTAGGGATATAAATAATAAATTTAAAAAGAATTGATGGTCTTTTTTATATGACAGTTTAAAATTATTATTGAAGTATATAATATTTTTCCATAAGTTTTTCATAATTAAATATTTTAAGTATTTGTGTGTTTTTATTGATAATGATGCATAACACTATTAAACTTTAGTGTTTTCAACCTCCCGTTAATAATTATTAACAAGAGCATAATTGGTACTTATTCCATTCCAAAAGAATGAACTTTTTTTTTAACCTTGAAAATCAAAGACAGGTACTGTAATGGCAGTGAATTGCCTCTCGGTAATGAATATTTTAAGATTGTATATTATTTAATTTTTATTTGGTTGTATGCAAATCACTAGTGGCCTTTATTATTATTATTATTGGTAATTGGCTCTTCAATATTCTAATAATGCAAATTTTGTGACAAAATACTAAATATAGACATTTCAGGTTGGGTATTCAACAAAACATTGAAAAAAAATATTGATTTCTAGGTAACATTGTCTTAGAAATTACATATTCTGGTTAAAAAATCGTTATGAAAAGTGTTTATTTTTCATAATGATAGATTCAAAGATGAACAATTTAGAATTGTCATGAAATGTCCTAAAAATCATTTTTGAATAGTACCTTTGTAGTAGTGTTAATTATTCAACTTAATTATGTTAATTATGTTTAGGTTGTTACAGGAAAAATAGTTTAGAAAAACTAAAAGGATTACTTCCTCTAGTCTTGATTAAAAGTAAAAAAAATACATATTTCACATTTATTAAAAAAATTGGTTAACTTCATTAAGATGTGTCATTTCCAATTAAAAATAAATATTTTCCTAAATTATTATATATTAAAATTTGATATCAAATATGAAAAAGTCTTTGACTATATTAAATGAATGATATTTTAGAGATGATCTCATTAAATAAGACATGTAATTGAAATTTGATTATATTTGATATAGAAAAATAAGAAACTTTTGTTTTTTATATTTGAGATGAAAAGAGGGATTATTTTGTAACAAAAAACTAAAAAGACCATGTTTGGAACGGTGGAAGTACATTAATAATTTATTTATTTTATTTATAAAATTAATAAAATAAAAGTAATTATTTTTATTGATATGTGTAATTAATATCTAAAGTGCCTTATAAAAAAGACCAAACGGAGGAAAATATTTTTTTCTCTCGAATATAGTTTTGAATAAATGATCCATAAATAAATAAATATATTCAAATATTCTTTTAAAGAATAATTTCCAAACTTCTTATAAATCATTTTATTATTTTTGATAAGTTTTAAATGTATTTCATACTTTTAAGATATTAAATATTTTTATTTTTCATTCAGTATTTACAGTAAAAGATAGTAAGAAAATTTATAGGAAAATATAATAGGAAGAATTAGTATTATTTATAAAAAGAATACTCCATACTTATTTTAAAAGGGAAATAAAATAAAACAAAATAATAAAGAAGTAACAGTTAAGTTAAGAATTGGAGGCAGCTGACATAAGATTTTAGAAATGTGTAGTGAAGACTGAAGAGCATAAGGCATGCACGTGGCAGTTAAACAGTAATACATGTGTTGAATGATGGCACGTACCTTAAGCACACGTGTAGAGAGTTGAAACAATGGGAACAGCTGGCACTGGTTGAGTGGGCTGTGCATAGGGGCAATACTATACTACCAGTACTGCTCTTACACTATTCTTCGGGAAAAGTGCTCTCTCTAATTTGTCCTTTCCGTGTGTAATAAATTAGAGACCATGAAACAAGCCACGACATGCATCATCATCAACATGATGGCCATGGGGCCCATAGCGTCGATGGTATTGCAGAGTGGGCCCATGTCGACGAAAACGACAAAAGAATCTCGTATAGAAAAAAAAAAAAAGTAAAAGGAATTTATGACGTCAAATCAAGGTCTGGAGTGAGAAGCAAGGTTTAGGGAAAAAGCGAAACCGCAGGTTTTGGTCGAGTGGGAAAAGAATACTCTTGTCAGCGCCTCCCCACTTGCATCCAAGGCGCGTTACCACACGCCTTAACCGTTAATTGTCCGAGTCTTCAGTTCGTTTTACAGGAATTTTAAGTAAAAAATGGTCATTTTAACCGTATGATTTTTTTAGATCAATATTTCTTTTTTGATTGCCATTTTTTACATCAATATAGAATAGTCATTAAATTTGACTTTATTAGATGTATATTACATATTTAGTATAAAAATTACATTGTTTTTTTAACAAGTGAAAATTACATTATTAACTAATATAAAATTAAAATAAAACAATTGTTATATGATATTATCAATTTTAATTTATATACATAGAGAGGGATATATTATATTATATTTGTAAAATAATCACTTAATACAATTTTTTTAATTAAATACATATAATGACTTATAAATGAGATATTTTAAATTTTTAACTAGTTTTTATTATGTTCAATATATGTTTATTAATATTCTTTATTTAATCCTCATTGGAATAAAAATAAAACTAAGATTAAAATGAAAAAATGATGTAATTCAAATTACTTTAGATTGGATTGGATCATATCATATTTAAAATTTAAACCAATTTGATTAAATGATGAATTAAGAAATCTAAAATAATGATATTAGATTATAAAATATTGATTCAATTTAATCTAGTCCACGTACGAACACCCTGTCTAAAAGTTCAAATTTTACAATGAAAAAACTAGCCCAATTTGGCAGAGAATAAAAATATAGAGTAAATGAAAATGATAACAACAAGTCCAAATAAGTGAGAAATAAAATAAAATAATTTTTTTTCTTTTTTTGAAAGAGAAAGAAAAAAATTGGTACAAAGATCGATTAAAAATAGTGTATCCCTAAATCTATTGAACTAAGCACTTCCAAATTATTTTCATCTACTCAAAGTTATTTCCATGTAAGATAACAAACAAGTCTCATTAATTGAATGTGTGATTTTATTATAAATTTTTAATATTGTCTTCAATTCATACAAATAAAAAAAAAATAAGGCATGAAAATGGATTTTTAACACTTAATATAAGATGAATTTAATGCTCATACACTAATAAGAAAAATACTTTTATATTATAGTTTAATTACAAATCATAATTATTATGATTTTTAAAATAATTATTATTAAAATTAATAACCTTATCATATATATAATTGGTTGTGATTGAAAAAAAATTATATTGTTAGTACATACACACCTTTTTCTCATATAAGATCTAATAAGTATAATTCCTTTGATTGTAGGAAAAAACTTAGGTTAGATTTTTACATAATACATCATTATAAATTGGTAGTGACTTAGACCAAAAATTAATCCAATATTGACCAAAACTTTTAAAAATATCTTCCTCAAGATTCTATGATAGAGCTAAAAATCTTAACCACGATGTTTAAGAAAATCTTAATATAAGATTGTTTATAAACTTTTCTTAAAAAATATTGGTCTTAAAATTATCTTGGAGCAACACAATTGTCGTCGACATTACCCACCCCGAATCTTTATTGAAACAGTAAGGTAATCATGTTTTCAAATATTCTATCATATTCGATTATTCAAATGCATTAAGTACTTAAGTTAAAAGGTTGAAAATATAATTTTTATTAAAAATTTCTAACATTAAAACTTGAAATCATATTTAATTTGTTCGGATCTTATTATATATAAATAGACATTTTTATGCTCCTAATTTCCTAATTTAATAAACATACATCTGATGTATCAGATTAGAAATTACATTATGTTTTGTTTATAAAACTAAAATTACCAGTATTCACAACCCGCATTAAACTGGACGATAAAACAAGAGTTGTGTGATCCTTAACTGAATATGATCATTAGGTTAGTTAAGGTCTAATTCTTTAAAGCGATATTTATTGTTAATTTAAATTAAAGTAGTAGTTTATTATTTTAACTAATCTTAAAATAACATTAAAAATTATTTTATTGACTTTTTTATATTATATTTAATCTCTTTAAAGGATTTCAATTCAGTTAATTACTCTACTTATCTTAGGAAAAGTATGTAATCAACCCTACTCATCTTACACCAATTTTATAGCGATAAAATTTGTATAAATAACTAATAAATACTATGCATGAATCACGATATAATAATTAATGCTAACGCGTAGTATTTAAAGCTGGAGACTTTAAGATAAATAATAGTAGTAAATAAAACAAGTAAAACTTCGGTATATTAAATATTTCTCGGTGTAATGGATTAAATATTGCTATTGTTAGTAGATGTTTTGTTTTAAATTCAATCGTAAATTCTTTTAAATCAACGTTAATAGACCTGTATGGTAGGAACATGCCAGATTAGATCAGGTAATAGAGATATTCTTTGTCTGCTTTAAAAATATAAAATTTTGTTTGATCTATCTGTTATGAATTTTTTAAGTTTGGTCTACCGGTCTATTAAAAAATATATTTTAATAAAAAATTTAATTTTATAAAACACATTAAATTAATTTAGGAAAGTTAAAAAAATAAATTTTAAATAGAAAATATTTAAACATCTTATTTATATTTCTAAATAAATAATAATTATTTTATGATATTTTTAAGATAATTTTTTGAAGTAATTGATCATTTACTTCACAATAAAAAAAAATATTTTTAGAAAAATAAATAAATATATATATATATATATTAAATAGGATAGTCTAATAAATCTAACAATTTTTTTTTTAAACTTGAATCTGACATTTTTATTTAAATAAACTTTTAAAAAAATTTTAATCTAACTTTTATAATAAACAAATCAAACCTTCTTAAATAGATATACAACCTAACAATTTCCATCCCTAAATGTGAATTACCACAGAATCCATACTATTCATTATTCACCAAATTAAACTCATGCAATTCACCTAGATGACACGGCTTTGTGAAAAAATGATTGAACTTTTTGATGCTCTTTGATTTAAAATTGTGGAACTCATGAACGTCTTGGTCAAAAAGAAGGTCCCATCATGAATTTTCTGGGAGAGAAGTACACGAACCCTATCCCTATGTTTAGTAGTAAAAAAGAAATTGTCATGCATGTTTTACTTTTTCTCTTAATTTTTTTCTATCTACTTACACTCCTAAATAGATCCTATGTTTAGAATGAGAGAATGAAATTAGACAGAGAATGAAAAAAATTAAAATTTGAATTGAAAGAAAAATAGAAAGAGAGAAAAATATAAATTTTTGTTTCTATTAATTAGTTTTCCTTTTTTTCACTTTTTTTAATCCAAAGAAAAGAAGATATCATTATGTTTTTATTTTTCTCTATTTTCCTTTTTCCTGAGAAACTTACCTTAACACTAGGACCAGGGTGGTGTGTGTGTGTCTGTTACGTTTACGCGCATTGCATCAATGCATTGCACGAGTGGGGCCCGCAGTTTTCTTACCCTCCTTCTACGCCCAAAGGAGAGGGCGAGTGAGACTGAGATGGGTGCTTTGATCCAAAATAGGACCTACCATTTCGGACTGGGGAAGATCTTTTCTTTCTAGTTCTGGGAAAAAAACCCTTCATATCCTTCTTAAAAAAATATTACTATTTTTAATAAATCATTATATTTATTTTAAATAATATAGTAGTATTATTTAATGAAAATATTTTTTTATTTTTTGATAAAATGTTTTTAAACTCTTCTCTTTTAAATCATTATTTTTTAAAATATCAAAATGTATTATAATATAAATTATTTGCCATAAATTTATATATTAACAGTTTATTTTAAAAAATAATGAAATTCAAGTTATATTTAAAAATATTGAAAATGATAAATTGAAGGTGTTAAGAGGTTAGGAAATATTTTTATAAATGTTTTTGTTGAACAAAAACAACTGAAAATATTTTCTTGAAGAATGGCAACTAAGAATACTATCGTTCAACATAGTTATTTTAATTTATATACTCTATATAAAATGATTATAACTTTACTTATATAAAATAAATATTTATTTTATTTTGTGTATTTTGCATGTCAAAATAATACCAGTTATTAGGTAAGTCTGGATTGTATTGCTGATTACATTTTGAAGGAAATGAAATAAACCTTTTGATTTAAAAAAAGGTAATTCTAGATTGTTTCACAGAGAAAAAGATAATTCCAGATTACGTATCTATAGTTGCGTCCACTCTATATACGATAGTAAAAAGTACAAAAAATAATAATAAACTAAATTTCATGTAATGATTAATTAACATGTGAAACTACTTAATCGTGTTTCATTTTATGTTAGCAAATTGATTCAAAGTCTAAATTTGATTTTAGATTAATTTTTATATATTTAGTTTCACAATCATAAAAGAATCCAAAAATAACTGAGTATTTTGAATCTACAAGTGAGTTGAATTAAAAAAATTCGTCAAGATCAAAATATACTTTAAGACTAAAAACATACTTACAAATATATTCACATATTATTCATTAATAAAATCTTTATATTAACAACAAGCAAACTTATTTTAGAATAATATGATCGCATTATTCTAAAATATTAAATCATTCTTTAACTACTAAATCAACTTTTAGTTTACAAAATCAATTTCTAAAAATTTGTCCAAACATGCACTTAATAATTTATCTGTAAATGTCATATTTGCAATTTCCTCTAATCTTGGTGGCAACTACCTATCCCCCCAATCATGCAATTTCTAAAAAAAATTACATAGTTTTGAACGGTCTTGATGCAGGTAGTTTCAGCCAATAGATTCACTCTCACGGATTCCTTGAACCAAACCTGCCGCTGATTGTTTATTTCTCTCTCTCTCTCTTCAGTCTTCCATTCCAAATTAACAAACCGTCTCTTCCACCTCCTAACCTCCTTATATATAAAACCATCTCTTCCCACTTTCTTCTCCACTTCCTCTTTCTCTCTTTTTCCCCCAACAAACTAAACCAAACCATTAAGAAACACTTCTATCTCAGTCCCCAAACGAAGAAACCCTAAATTAAATTCATGTGCTCCTCCGGGTCTACCAGTGCTGCACCAACAAGACCTTGTTATTTGGAACAAGGCCACGGCTTGGCTTCCTTAAAAGACATGGATGCGTGTCATAATCGTGCCAACAACTTTGTCTCAAGGTCCATGACCATGGGTTACGGCACTTCCTACAACAGAACTAGTTTAAGGAACAACAACAACAGCAACAACAACGTTTTCGTTTCTTCACCAAGATCTGCGAGATTCTACGACGCCAGATTCGAAGATCAACACCACCCCCACTTCCTCTCCGCTTGTTTCCTCTGCAAAAAATCACTTGGGGACAATAGAGACATCTTCATGTATAGGTCAGTCACCCACAACAACGCAAAAATTCAATTTTTTTTCTTCTTTTTTATTAAAAAACTTCCTTTATGTTTTTATTAAGATACCCTTTTGGTTAAGAATTATATGCATCTGATGTGGGTTTGAATTGTTTGTTGCAGAGGGGACACACCGTTTTGTAGCGAAGAGTGCAGGCAAGAGCAGATTGAGATAGACGAAGCCAAAGAGAAGAATAGGAACCTTTCTTCATCGATGAAGGCTTTGAGGAACAAGGAGCAGAGAAATAATAATAATAATAATAATAAATCCACGTCGTCAAACAAGGCGCAACAAGATTACTCGTTCCGTACGGGGGCAGTTGCAGCGGCGTAGGGTACAAGTACAACGTAGGATTCCTCGAGAGAGGAACCAACAAATTAACGAACGGAACTGAGGGCAGTGTTCCCGGAAAAGGAAAGAAAAAATTTTTAGAAAAGAAGAAAAAAAAAGTGTGATCGAAAAGGAAAGTAAACAAAGGGAAGTTAAGTTGCGAGCTTTGGTTTACTTCTCTCTTTTTTTTCTTTCTTTCCACGAACAAAGGGTCTCAAAGAGAACAGGGGAATTTTGTGAGCTGTGAATGGTATACGTGTGGAAAAGTGTGTTCTTACAACAGTGGGAGATCCTCTCTGCCAAATGACCCAAAAATTTCGGGTTTGTTTTTGTTTTTTTTTATGGGAATCAAATTTGGTTTTGTTTCCTTTTGTATATCACCCTACCTCGTTGAGTTATAGTGGTTGTGCCAATAGTTTCAGTTTTTCAAAAAAAAAAAAAAAGTAAACTGAATACAATAGAAATTTTCTCTACTTCGATGTTCTTTGTCCTTTTTTTTCTGGATTTTTTAATGTTTGGGTTAACTGGGTCGTCTTTGATTCTAATTAGGTTAGGAGACTTGACCGTCTCTTTACCGGGTCAGGTCTCTATTTGGTTTATTTTTCTGATATAACATCAAAGTTTACTTATAAATATTAAATAAGGTAGTAAATTTACCTCTAAGTGCATTTAAGAGTTTAATAGGTTTATATTAAGGGTATGTTCGGTTGGGTAGATTTTGTGTGTGTGAAATGGGTAGATGAAAAATAGAAAAAAAAATTGATAGAAAATTTTATAACTTAAATTAGCAAAAAAGTAGAAAGGAAATTTTTGAATTTGTTTTTTAAAAGTTAGTTTTTATCTTTTTTTCTTACTTTTACTTTGACTAAACAGAAAAAACATCATTATCTTATTTATTGTTTTCTTTCCACGCAACTAATATATTAAAAAGTTTACTAGTATGTATTTGTAAGAAAAATGTACACTTATATATAATTCTTAAATAATTATTATAAAAATCAATAAATTTATTATTATTAACGATGTTTTGTAATATAAAATATATATTCAAGAAATTTCTTCATAAATAATTTAAGACATAAATAATAAATTTAATAAAAAAAAATTTCATTGAAAATGGAAGTATTGCATTATTATTTTAAAAAATATTTAGAGATCTCTTTTATAATATAAATTTGTTTTTTTTACATCATAACACACACAGAGCAAATATTATTGAATAATTATCAAATCATATATAGATAATCAAATTTAAAAATATATACATAACCTTTTTAACTTATTTTTATAAGTTATTTCAATTAACTTATGTAAAAATCATGCTTATACACTATTTCAATTAATTTATTTGAAACTTTTTTTAACCCAATTGTTAAATATGTTGTGCATTGTACATTTATCAGCTATTTTTTTTATTTCATTAGGAAGCTAATTTCTAAATTTTTAGTTTTTCAACTCATAACTTATAAACTTCAACTTGCTTATATGTTTTCAGCTAATTTATAATTTAGGTTTATATATCAAACACCTTTATCTGACTGTTTTTAAAGGATCATAGAATTATTAAATAACTTAAATGATAATTAAATATTTTTTAATTCTACCCATGTATATATAATTATGTGGTTCTAATTTACTCCTTTCACTTTCTTATACACACATTCCTGTATTTTTCTAATGGTAGAAATCAAAGATGGTATTAAAGAATTTATAATACTCATTTATCTTATTCAACCAAATGAGTTATACTCCTTTAATATATATATATATATATATATATAAACTCTTATTATAAATGAAAAGATATAAGTTTTTTTCTATTAAAGAAAAAAAAAACATAATGCCCTATCTATATTATTTTGTTTTCATACAACAAACAGTCCAAAAGATTCTCTTTACCAGAGAGTCTGATAACGACTGTTATACTAATTTTATCCTACTAGCAAAATGTCATGCCATTTTTTTTATTAGTAAATGTTAGGATATATTTGTTGATTTACATATTACAACCAATTTTCACTCTTTACGATGAATGAAACATAAAAATAACAAAATTGTATCTTTTGTGTTTTATATCTTGAAATGATACAAAAGTCTGATAAAAACATTTAAACAAACATGCAGATAATTGATAATTTGTTAGTTTTTATTAATAATAAAGATTTAAATATATGACGTTTTTCTCCCCTTTTTTCCTTCAACCACCAAGTAATCATAATCCAATAGTAAAAAACATCATTCTAACAAATACATACCTCCTTGTTCCGTAATTGCTCATGCACTTTTCTTTAGCATTACAACCTTTTCCTGCAATCCAGTATTTAACAACATGAAAATCATGGTAGGCTAAAGAGCGGGGAACTTGCTCGAGTGCAAACCCTTCTTATGAGGATTTAAAATGCAAAATGAAATTTAATGAAAATAATTATTGATTAGACTTTAATTATTTTTTAATAGAATTTTAGATTAGTTAAAAAAATTCACCAATGAACTTGAGGGTTAATAAAAAAAAAGTAAAGAAAAAAAAATTGAAAGATACATGTTAATTATGAATTCCCATTATTCTACTTGAATGGAGAATACGCTACCTTGGTCTTATATTTGTATATATATCATATATGGCCAATGCCTTGAACTTAGATAAGCCACTCTATTCGTTGCATATGGTATGCTTTTATAGTGCTTTAATTTGTTTGAAAATAATTGTTATTTTGGAAAAATAAAAAGTATTAATAACTTTTTATTTATTGGCATCTTATTTAAATACTTAAATAAAATTTTAATTATATATGTTTAACTATATTAATAACAGAAATTTTGTAAAAAAAATAAAATAAATTTTTAACTCGTATAATCCAGGAGTGTTTCAGGTTCATCTTTTATTTTATTTATTCTACTATTTCTCCATAAAGCAAGAAGAAGCTGACTCATATTTCCAGTATTAGCTTCACAACCAATTTGGGCCGCTATTTGGGTTTTAACTGGGCTCATGGAAGAGTAACAGGAAACCATTTTGCGGAACCTGTTGGATAGAGTTCAACAAGAGCTTGCCTTGTGGAAGGTGTCTTATCCTTAATAATAGGGCTTGCCCATTCGGTTATGCTATATATGCAAACTTTAATGGCTCCACGAACAGGTGTGTGATAATTGATAAACTAGATTCTATCTCTAAAAGGTTTATCTGTGTCTGATTCCCTGCATTCAGTCTCTCTTGTTACTGAACAGCTGAATATATGCCCACAAGTATAGGTGGTTAGAAGAAAATAGAAAAGAAAATAAAAGAAGAGAAATAGTGTGGAAAAAGGGATTTTAGGTTGAAGAGAATTATAGTAGAATAGGAGGAAAATAGTTTATTTAAGAAAATACTATTTTGCTCTTTGATATTAACACTTTTTTCCTTATTAGAGCGTATCTCGTAATTGCATTTTTTGTATTCATCTTAGTAATTGCATGCTTCTGCAATGGCAGACACAACTTCATAATTTATCATTATTGTCTTCCAAAATGTATTTCGTAATTACTTTTTTTATTATATATTATCATTATTTTTGCACGCTTCTTTGATTCATATCCCTTTCCAATTCCAAATACTATTGACCGCAAAGACGGATTCAGAAACCTTATAAAGGGGTTAAATCTCATTTCCTTCCTATATAATTGTTCAAATATCTAACTTAATAATTATTTTAAAAAAATATTATTCTTACACATAAAATTGAAACTAATTTTTATATTAAATGATAGTAACCTTAATTATTATGATAATAATAATATATATAATTAATTTTAGCTAACTAATCTAAATATTATTATAATAACAACATACAAAATTAATTTTATACTAATTAATTTTTATTTGTCTTTGATGTTAAGCAACTTCTAGATCATCAAACACAACTTTTGGAACCCCCTTGTTATGCTCCCCTATCATCTTGAACAGCAACTTTACAAACAAATCCACCATCATCTCGACAACCCCATTGCAAAAGTTGTGCATAAGGATAGAAACATGAGTTTTTTTTTTTTTTATAACCATGAGGTGTAATCTACCTCTCATCGAGTCAGCCCATGTTTTGGGTAAAGTGATACCTTCAGTTGTCCTATGCTCAAGTCGGGGATTGAACCCCAAACCTTAGTTAAGAGACCTAACTGTCGAATTACTTATGCCAACAACTTAGTAAGATGAAAACATAAGCTAAAACACAAATGATTGATAGTGTTTGTATTAGTACAAATATACCAAAAAACTAATCATAATAGCACAAAACATTCACTCCCAATCACCTTAAACCAATATCAAAACCCAACAAAACAAGGAAAAGAAGAAAAAAAAGTATTCATGGAAAAAATAATCATTCATCAATCGCATAATCATATTCGACTTTGTGAATAAGTGATCTCTTCATTAAGGCTTAAATATGCCCTTTATGCTCAAGTCGGGGATTGAACCCCAAACCTTGGTTAAGAGACCTAACTGTCGAATTACTTATGCCAACAACTTTTAGTAAGATGAAAACATAAGCTAAAACACAAATGATTGATAGTGTTTGTATCAGTACAAATACACCAAAAAACTAATCATAATAGCACAAAACATTCACTCCCAATCACCCTTAAACCAATATCAAAACCCAACAAAACAAGGAAAAAAAGAAAAAAAGTATTCGTGGAAAAATAATCATTCATCAATCGCATAATCATATTCGACTTTTTGAATAAGTGATCC
>CM023957.1:14828088-14867379 GCA_013407115.1 Glycine latifolia | reverse complement strand
ACTTTGTGAATAAGTGATCTCTTCATTAAGGTTTAAATATGCCCTTTATGCTCAAGTCGGGGATTGAACCCCAAACCTTGGTTAAGAGACCTAACTGTCGAATTACTTATGCCAACAACATTTAGTAGGATGAAAACATAAGCTAAAACACTAATGACGGATAGTGTTGTATCAGTACAAATATACAAAAAAAAACTAACCATAATAGCACAAAACATTTATTCCCAATCACCTTTAAACCAATATCAAAACCCCAACAAAACAAGGAAAATAAGAAAAAAAGTATTCGTGGAAAAATAATCATTCATCAATCGCATAATCATATTCGACTTTGTGAATAAGTGATCTCTTCATTAAGGTTTAAATATGCCCTTTATGCTCAAGTCGGGGATTGAACCCCAAACCTTGGTTAAGAGACCTAACTGTCGAATTACTTATGCCAACAACTTTTAGTAAGATGAATACATAAGCTAAAACACTAATGACTGATAGTGTTGTATCAGTACAAATATACAAAAAAAAACTAATCATAATAGCACAAAACATTCATTCCCAATCACCCTTAAACCAGTATCAAAACCCCAACAAAACAAGGAAAAGAAGAAAAAAAGTATTCGTGGAAAAATAATCATTCATCAATCGCATAATCATATTCGACTATGTGAATAAGTGATCTCGTCATTAAGGCTTAAATATGCCCTCCAAGTTAGGTCATTACTTTTTTGTCCCCAATTTTTTTTTTCTTTTTTTAGTGACTTGAGGGACTAAAAACTTATTTAAACTTTTCTTTTATTACAAAATTACAACGTAAACAAATAATTGTCATTTACACCTCTCAACTTTACTGATATACCTCATTTTTATATCCACTTTCTAAATATCCTTTTTAGAAAGTACTTCAAGTGTAAAAACTTTCAACATTCCAAAAAGTATTTTCTAAGAGTGTTAAAAATTTAACATATTAAGAAAATGTTTTTCACAAGTGTTAGAATTTTAATATTATGAAAAATACTTTTTGAAAGTCATTTTTTAGGGGGGAAAATGACACCTTTTAATATGATGGTGACGTCACAGTCACAAAGAATTTGAACACTTGATTGTACTTCTTGACACAGTGAAAATTTTACTTCATAATCTGAGGAGTGACATCATCAACATACAAGACATAATTTCAATAATTATTTCACTTGAAAGATATGTCATTATTGTGATTGGATTATTCAAGCATCCATGATATTCATATTCCTATAATTGCTTTCAAAATGTCATCATTTTATTTTTTTGCTAGGATTTTTTTAAACTAACGGAGAAAGTGAGTATATCAATGCCTAACAAATTGAGAGTAATTTAAAGACAACCGGTGTCCATTTTTTCTTCTAAAAACTGTCTTTTTGAAATGTTAAAATTTTAACATTTTAGAAAGTATTTTTTAAGCACATAATTTTTTTAACAGTTTCACTTATGAAAGTATTTTTCAAAATGTTAAAAATTCAACACTTTCACTTCCATACAATGCTTTCCAAAACATGTTAAAGTTTTTACACTTTCCATAAAAATAATATATATTTTTTAAATATATAAAAATAGGTATATTAATAAAATCAGAAGGTCTAAATGACAATTTTCATGGAAATAACAATAACGTGGAGCAACAAAGATAGAGCCCATGAAGATGGGGGAATCTATAGTCAGGTTGTTGTTTCCTGGACTTCCCAAGTTGCTTTCTGTATTTTTTTCGAAATGTTTTTTGTTACCTTTTGGATTGATATTTTGAAAGTAAAAAAAGAGAGAGTGTACTTTAACATACAATATTATATTTCGGATTGATTATTCCCAAAAAAAAGGAGTGCAGGAAAGCAACTAAGAAGTACAAGAAAAAATAGCCCTATGATCATTTTGATTGAGTTGAGATACGATAAAATGAGTTATAGAAAAGTTAGAAGATATAATATTAAATATAATTATTAATTAAAAAGTACACGGTCAGAAATCATAAAATATGTATACGTATAGTATAATTTTTTTTGCTGAATGTATACATATTTAATAAATTCTGAAATGGTTAAAATTGTTATTAACATTGAAATAATAGTGATAATTAATAATTGGGTCACTATTATAAATAATAGTAGCAAAATAAAAAATAGTCACAGTTAATGACTAATTAATTATAATACTTATATTCCCAACTAATTTTTAATCAATAATAAATATATTTTGATTTTAGTAGATATGCATTATCAATGTAAACAAAATTATATTATCAAATAATAATAAAATATTTTAAAATTGACTTTTAAGATAATCATTATAAAAACTAGCAAGTTTATCATATATAAAAATTTATAAATAATTGACAACATAAAATACATGTAGTATCTATCATGTATTTTTATAACATGTGGGTATTAAGAAGATGAAAGAGGTGATGGAAAGCTGGTGGCGATGAGCTAGAAAATGCTCCAGTAAATGAGTAATATATGAAGATTAGGAGTGTTTATGAATTTGGATCACTATGATAATCCGGTGAAGTCAAATCAATCCAAACGAAAAAATTCAAATTAATTCGGATCATTGATACAGATCAAGTTTTAAAAGATGCAAATTTCATAAGTTCATATCAAACCTTGAATTTCAATTTTGAGAACCAATAAGATCCACCTGGTTACTTACTAGATTTTTTTATATTTTTTTTTAACTTTTAGAGTTTAAGCTTTCCAAATCGACCACTTTTTTTTCATTTTAAGGCTACTAATCAATTATTATTATTATTATTATTATTATTATTATGTAAAACATGATTTAATTTATACCTCTAAATGAAACAAGTTTTATATTAGTAATAGTTAAAGAATAGTTTTGAGTTAAAATGTATAAAGTCACATACTATTAGAATCACCTTCCTTTTTTCGCCATCAATTATTATTATTATTATTTTAATGATAAATTCGATAACCTAATCCTATATAAATCAAATCAATTAAAATTAATTACGTTGGATATAAAAATATCACTTTTAGCCAACTAGACCTTGCCCAGTGCCCACCCTAACGAAGATTGTGGGTGGCAATGCCACCCAAATTTGGTGCCATCGACTATTAAGAGCTTATATTCAAGCTAAGAGACAAAAACTTATCATCTATGATTTCCAACCTTTTTCTTTCTTTTTCTTTTTTGGATGAACAACCTATGAATATCAATTATAGGATATGATTATCAAACTTTTTAAATATTTCCCAACGTACGTAGCAAGCATAGCGTTTTTTTTATTCATCTCATTGTGATCTATGCTTTTACTTTTTACCCAACCACAATAGATAAAAAAATATTAACTTTTCTCATTTAACTAATCACGATTACTGGAAAAAAAGTGAATGATACAAAAAAAAATAATCTACGTATATCATATTTAAAATCAACATAATATATATAACACAACTAATCAGAGATAAGTTGAAAATCAGGTTATAATTCGTGAGTTGTATATGATGAGCAGATGACAATGGTGTTGTAAGTTGTAACTGCCATAAACGATAGAAAGTTTACTAAGAAAAGTTCAACTGTAGGAAATAAATTAAAACATTTTATATAAAAACAAAGTTTAATTTGAACAAAACTTTTTGTTAGTTTTCGGAATTGTATTGATTGACGATGTCACTGATGACGTCAATGAGGTGAGGTAAGCTTCAAATAGCAGGCACAAGTCACATGGCCTAAATGTCAGGGAGGCTTTGTCGACTGATGGCAAAGGAAATTTAATAAAATATTGATGGATTTTGAATGGGGTACTAAAAGATAAATTATTAATTATAAGATTATAAAATTTTGATAATAATTATAGACTTCAAGATTATAACTAAAATAAAGCAACAATTAATAAACTATATATGTTAAATTCTATCCCTAAATATAAATTTTAGGGGAGGCACTGCAACGATCCTATCCTTTTTTTAATTAAAGGCTATAGCAAAAGTATCAGTGACGGGTGCAAGTTGATAATCACATAAGAAAAATGTGTGAACTTTCAAAAGAAAAGTACCAATGTAAAGTTATAAATTAGTAGCAGACACGGCTGCATGAGGAGCAGTACCCCAAGGCCAAAGGACCACTTATAAAAAAGACACACTAGAAGAATACTAAAAGACTATATTACTATATATAAATTAGTATATTTTGATATTTATATAATATTAGTTTAAATTCATTAATATTATTATCACGTAAAAATATAAAGTTAACTATATGTTTTTGGTTCATTTTGTTTCAATACAATCCTAAATAAAGATTAAACGATTTATGTTAAAAAGGATAATCTATTTAATGGTTACAGATTCTTAAACTTTTCTAAAGAGTGTTTAGTTTAGTGAAGAAAGAAGATTTGCGTGAAAATAAAGGTAATAAATTGTAAACTAAGGGTTATAAATGAAAGTAATATAGGAAAACTATATTAATGTGCCCGTGTGTGCATTTATAGAGGAGATAGAAAATTGAAATTCTTTAATATTTACTAGAAATTCAAATTCTTCCTTTTTATTGATTAAAATTTTCTATTAAAATGACATATTTAATATCTCATTTAAAATGAATTATCCTTTTTAAATACTCTATCTAAACACACAACAAAGGGATAAAAGACAAAAAGATAAAATATTCAGTAAAATAATATTGTGTTGAATTGATTTTGTATCTAAAATTTGAAGTGTAAGACTTATTTATAAGTTACAAACTCAAATGTCCTTTTGGACCATGTTTTTTCTACTTGGTAACTTTCTACAGCATGATTTTGGAGTCATACAACCAGGTTTGGAGGTAATTTGGCTAATTTTATACATTGATTCGACTAATTCTGACTGTTGAATTCGATAAGTAACAATTGAAATTAACTAACATTCCCACTAACTAATTACGAGGTAGATTTATCTTTTAGTAGAAGTTTAAGAAGATAAGAACTACTTCCTATTTTTTTAGGAAACACTATCATTGATTAGTTTTAAGCATTACATGCCATTTGAATATTAAAAAATCGTGAAAAATATCATCTTATATTTATTAAATTAAATATGATTTAATTCATCTAATTTTTTGTGCTTAAAGTTATTGAAATTGGTCATTCAGCTAACATTATAAGTAGTTAAATTGATCTCATCCACCTTCAACTAACACTAAAGTTACTCGAATCTCCCACTTGACTACTATTGAACGTAGTTAAATTGATCTTCTACTCATTCAATTAATCTTTAAATTAGCTGACGTATTGACTTTATCTATGTTCAGCTAACACTAAAGGTAATCGATATTGAAAATCCATCAATTCTACATTCAACTCGACTAGTCTTCTCCTCGTTTAGCTAACAAATGTGTGAGGAGGGAGGCTCCTCAAGACACTTTCACACCATGAATCTCTCCCTTTCTCTCAGAGTTTTGTAGAAGGGAAGTGAGTCCCTCCTTACAAAGTATAAAAAGATAAGGGGACCTATTGTCCCTTTATCTAAGCTTTTTCCCTAGTAGAATAGGCTCAACTCCTTCTCCATTCATCAAAACATTGAATTATATAGACTCTACACACATTTTCATCCAATTAACCTATCTGTTATCAAAATCCAATTTGAATATGATAACATATAAATATCTCTAGTCCAGCTTATCAAAAGCTTTGCTTATATCAATCTTCAAAGCAACTTCACCCTCTTTACCCCTCACTTTACATTTCATGTGGTGAATGGTCTCTATGGCAACCAACACATTATCAAGAATGGAGTGACCTTCTACAAAATTTGATTGCTCACTTGAAATGCAGTTGGGAAGCACACATTTGAGTTTGTTGGCTAGCACCTTAGAGACAATTTTGTATAGAACATTACACAATGAAATAAGCCTTAGATCCTTCATAGAATTTGAGTTATCAATTTTTGGGAATCAAAACAATATATGTGCTATTCAAGTTTGGATGAAAAAAACCTTGATTCAGTCACGCTACCCCATTCTAAAAAATATCATCACCAATAAGGTCCCAAAATCTTTTATAGAAAGCAGGATTAAATCCATCCGGCCTCGAAGATTTATTAGAATGCATTTGAAAAACAACTAACTTGAACTCCCATTTTTTGAAATGAGCAGCTAGCATTAAATTATCGGTGGATGAAATGGCCAAAGGGACATGTTATACTATTGCATCAATATTTACATCACTTGGAGCATACAAAATTTCAAATTATTCCTTTACTAGAAGACAAATATCTTACTAATTAGAAACAACATCACCATTTTCATTAAAAAGCTTAGAAAGAAAATTCCTTTTATTTCTTGCATTTGTAGTCACTACTGCAAATGTTGGCTTCTATGACGGCTTATCAAAGACGGTTCCTTCAAACCCGTAGTGGAAATGTGCGTGGTGGCATTTTCGTAATAAATAGGAACTTTTCGAAGTCGGTTGTTAAATAACCGTAGTCGAATAAGCTTATCAAAGACGGCTAGAAGGCACACCGTAGTGGTTAACAAGCTAAACGTAGACGGTCCACTAAAACCGTAGTCAAATAGAACAAAACGGCGCTGTTTTAGATCTTGGACCGGGTTTTGCAATTTTAACACGTTCAACCCCATTACCTCCTGCCATACCTCGCGCAAATGCCCTAGCCTCCATTTCACTTAACAAAAAAACCCTTTTTCACGGCCATTTTCGCACCTTCACTTCCGTGGGAGAATCTTCAGATTTGGTTGTTCCCCCTTACGAAATCGCAATGGCGTTCTCACATCGTGGTGACTGACGAACTGTGCGACTCCGGTGTCTTTGCGGTCCAGGCTCTGTCACGGCAACGACTTCCTCCATCACAGGTATGTGTTACCCTTAGGAACACGAACTCGTCCTGGTTGAGTTATGCCCTAGGAACCTGCGCGCCTTCCATTGTGTGTTATTGGTGGTTCTGTGTTTAGTTACTTAGCTTAGTTGTAAATGGTTAGCTGTGCAACAGGGTATTTGCTGTGAAAAAAATGATGCAAGAAGAAATTAGGTAGGTAATTGATAAATGTGTGTTTGGATAATAATAAGCTTTTGTGGCTGGTATTTTCTGTCTGTTGAAGGTAACCCTTTGACTAAACTGGTGACCAAGCTACACTTTCTACCCATTAAGCGTTTTTCTATATATGACTTGTGACACCCAAGTTGAAATGGCATTGACTCTAATTGCAATAGCTCCTTATATTGCAGTGAACTTTTGTGTTTTTTACTTGTAAGTTCATTAATAATCTTATATCTTTTAAGTAAATTGAGAGACACTGGATTTGGACATTGAAATTGAAACATCTCAAATTTCTATTGATGACAGATTAAAGAAATCATTGCCTGAGAAATATCAAAAGAGAACTGAAACATCTATACTCACAGCTGTCCTTTCGGCATCTCTCACTACACTTACATGCTATCCTCTGGACATTGTGCGAAGACAGATGCACTTGAAGGGCACACCTTATAAGACAGTATTAGATGCTCTTTCAGGTGAGGATTGCTCCTGCTTACTTTTTAGTATCAGCAATATATTGTCACGTGACATTAATAAGCATCCACATTACAAATACCCATATTGGTTATTTGACATCAGAATGCAGAAGTTTACAAGGGAAATATATTTAAAAAATCAGGTTTATGCATTGTAACATTGTTTCTACTTTTATTCTTTGGGCCACAGTTATTGGGTTTGTAGTTGCAGTAATTAAGTCACCATATTGGTGCTTTGAATTTATACTCCTTTACTCTTTGTTTGGAACGGTTGAAACTAGACTCTGGAAGGATGCCAGGACGGATTATAGAGGGACAGAAAAGAGTATGTAATATGTTCCTTCCATCTGTTTGGAGCACTTTAAAAATCCATGTGGGCGCTTTGTTCTTAACAAAATAGAGTTCGCTATCCTTCACTTAAAGGCACACATTAACAATTCCCATATGTACTTCCTGAAATAAGTGTACTAGCGTGTAACTGAAGGAACTCACCTCTGCAAAGTGTATAGCATAACTTTTAAAGAGGACCACACTTTATTAGCTCCTAATACATGATTGGAATTTGTTCTCCTTCAGTTTTTCTTTTCCATGCCATCTTTTTTAACCTTTTTTGTCTTGTGTTTTAATAAATGTCATAAAACAGCATTAAACCAAATTAATTAACATACACCTAGGAATATATCAGGATAAGCCAACCCAAGCTTACTTGGGTGATTCCTTTTAACCACTTAAGAACCAGCACTTGTTGCTTTGCTTGCTTGGATCTTTGTCACAAAATGCTTGAAATTGATACCCTCATGAGATTTTGACTCAATATCTTCTGCTATCCAATAGCATGCCCTGGCTAGTGACCATGTTGGCTGACTTTAATTATGAAGCAAAAAAGGCCATATGGCTGACTTTTGTTTTCGTTGAAAAGTTTAAACTCTTTTATGATTGAACAAATAATGGACATTTCAGGTATATGCACCTTCTAATTTAGCAGTAAACCAATTTAAAAAATCTAGTAGTCCCCTTAATATTCAGATTGTTCCTAATTAAATTCAGTTAATTAATTTTCTGATTGTGATATGTCAATACAATCAAAAGGAAGTGACGAAGTGATTTGGTATGTGCTGTTTATTATTTGCAAATGGGTATCTTGGTTGTATCTTGCAGCGATACATGAAAACGGTTGTATCTTGGTTGTTGTTGTCTTTCTTGATCTATTATCCTTTTTCACAGGGCTCGAAAACCATGCGATTTACTCTCCCCACCGGTGCTTCTAATGGCCTTTTTTGCACTTGTCTAAACCAAATTAATCAATTTTCTATCGTCTATTCCTCAATAGTTGTCACACTAATATTTCCTTTATACAATTATTTTGTATGTTGGCTTTTCTTGTGTGGTCATTCATCTATGTTAGTATTCTTGTTTCTATTAGTCTCACTTTTTCTTGTGTAATCCCTTTGAAGCCCATCATTCACTACTATATAGTATAGTTGGTTGTATAACAGTACAATGGTTGCCAGCAGTGGTAGTGGGGAATAACATAATGTGTCAATATCCCCTGTTCTAGTTCACTTGGTTGTCAGCTATTTTTCCTGCTACTGCATTGCCAAACTGCAATGTTGGGCAAGAAAAGTTTTTAAAGCCGTGTTTTCTTTGGGCAGCATGTTTTTCTCTATAACTTTCTTCTAATTTGAACCTTGGCTTATGCTCAACAATGCAGAGCATGTGGATAAGCAGGACAATTTATGATTGAACATAAAGAAAATACTTTCTAAAACTTTTAATTTGTGAATTCACTCATGTAAGTTGTAGCATTAGTTACAAAACTTTGATCTCCACTTACCATTTTTTATTACCAAATATTTCTGATGCACAAAAACTATAGGACTGAATTAAAATAATCATTTGTGTTTCAGCTAAATGTGACAGAGGTGGTTGTTTTGTTTATTGAACAGTTTGATATATTTTCCTCATCCTTTCTCAAAATATTTGTGTGTTTGTTTGCAGAAACTTTTTATTAAACCTTATTACCTTAGAAGGAATAAGCAGAAGGCTCTGGAGGAGGAGGAGAATACCAAGCTCAGGTATGGGTGATTTATGTGCTTGAAGCAGTGGCATTGACTTCTATTATTCGTGTAAATTGTTGTTGTTTCTTGTTTGCAAACTGTTAGCCTCCTCATGTCAAACTTGTTATAATTTATTCACTGTGTGATAGGTATGATCATATATTCATATGTGCTCTTTTAACAATTTAAGATCTGCTTCTTGTCAATGTGTGGCACACTTTTGTTTGATTGTATTAGGGCTCCACAACCCACTCCCTCCCAAATATCTAAGTTGTAGCCAATGGTTTCACCATCCTTTTTTCTCTCCCTTGTTAGTCTCACTGTCCTAATAGTGGCTATCAACTCAGACACTTTACTTAGGCTGTATGTGACTGCTGTCAAAGGCTTTGCCAAACCTGTGGTTAGGAAAACAGGATCAAGGAGAGTCCTGCGTGAGCATACAAAGTAGCGAATTGTCTTGTTCTAACTTTTCAGGGACATTGCCTTTGACTTCCATATTTATGCCACTCCAAACCCCTAATGCCTGTGCCCATCCATAAGGGAGTAGAGTGCCCAAAAGGATTCTATAAATGGCTAAAAGAATTCCAAATGGAAACCACATAAACATATATAGAGTTGTTGAGGGAGTAGGCAGGAATGCTAGTCTTCCATCATGGAATATTAGGGGCTTTGGATATTTGTCCCTTGGCAACACTGAGCTTGGGTTGCCCTTGCCCTCTTCATTATTCACCACATACGCTTCTTGTCATTATCATGCAGCTGGAATTAGACACAATACATAAATGTATATAGTAAAATCATGTCTACTAAATTACTATCTAAATCATGATTTAAAAAGAAATCCCTTACTGCAATTTTAACCACAATGTTAACTAAAATTATAACATTGTGTTTGAAAGTGTGACTTATTAATAAATTAGTATGACGAAAAATACAAATTTATTTTTTAAATATACAAGAAGTATTACAAATTACTTTAATAGATAATTTTATAACAAATTGATTATTAAACTTTATATCTTAATGTTAAATTAATTCTTAAGAAGTATAATTTATTATCAAATTAATCTATAATATTACAATAAAATAATCTCACTATTCCAACAGCAGAATTAATTTATCTATTTTTTGCATATTTAAAAATTAAATTTATATTTTATATCTTTTAATGATAAATTTATCACCATATTACACTTTCAAGAATAAATTTAGTTATTTATCATTTTCTTTTCCTTAATTAAACATTAACATATTTAATTTATCCATATATTTTTAAGCAAAGGCAAGAATCCTCGTTGCTCCAAACAACCTTTTACGGGCCTGTCATGTCAGACAGCTTATTGCTTTAGAAAATTATTGCTACAAGAAAGAAAGAAACCCGCACCCTAGCAGTGATGGCCCTCTTCTCTATAATCATCACATGCCAATACTCATAGTGACAGTGTAAGAAACTAAAGTGCTCTTTCCAGAATGCTCATGTTAGAGTTCCCAATAACTCAGTGACATTGATTCCATTCCAGGCTTCATCAGTCTTTATTTGTTTCATAACATTTTTTTAAGCTTACAGCGTGGGCTTCTTGTTCTCCACATAACAGCTAGCTAGCTACACTCACCTTGCAATCTCCATGACCAATTTGGTTGCCTCCCGCCATACTTTGGATTCAGCCTTAATAAAAACTAGTATTTTAACCATTAATCAACTTGCGGTTGCCGTCAAACAATGTTGTGATGCTCTCCTGAGCTGCTTCAAGCTGCCCTTTCACCTCATCAAACTCAACACCTTTTCCCTTTGTGCTCGTGTCATTAATCTCTACCTTCTTCATCAAATCCTGTATGGTGATTTGGAGGTTTGTCAACTTCTGTGCATCAGAATCAAGTCTCTCCAAAATCTTGCTCTGGTTCCCTTCTTCGCGTGGTAGTGTCAATCTTCTTGACACCTCTAACTTGTCCACACTCAACTCCTTTTCCACCAAGGAATCTGTTGAAGGATATTTATTTTTGGGTTCCTTGGTTTCTCCTCTTTGATGATTGCCAGCAGCTTCAGCAGCCATCTTCTGTGTGTTTTCAGCTTGCTTGCCAATTACGGCATCCTTATCTGCTATCTCCCACAACT
Organism: Glycine latifolia; assembly: GCA_013407115.1. Classification (NCBI taxonomy): domain Eukaryota; kingdom Viridiplantae; phylum Streptophyta; class Magnoliopsida; order Fabales; family Fabaceae; genus Glycine; species Glycine latifolia. The sequence continues at coordinate 14,855,717 of CM023957.1, read as the reverse complement.
CAAGCATCTGATCATCAGCCTCAAGAATTTCTCTCCTCCTACTTATCCCATAAGATGAACATTCAGATATTTGATCAAGCATGATGTCTTTTGGCAGAACTTCAATCTCGGTAACCGAGGTATCTGGCCTTGCTTGATCTGCTTGAGTAACATGCTTGCTTGCTTGAATGTTCTCTACATTCTTGGGTTTAAAACTTTCATTTAACTGCTTAACTGCCATTGCAATTGGATTGATCCTTCTCTGCATGTCTTGGAAGTAGGGGAGTGCATCTGGTGCCATAACAGTCCGATCTTCATCTGTTTGTCGACCATTTTCAGTGCATTCATTATTCACCAAACTATTAACCTGAAAATGGTGATTATGATCAAATTATTACTACAAAGCAGATTATGGACGAACTAATTTACAGAGAAAAAAAACTACTTTATTTTAATTAGATACATTTGGAAATTGATCTATTCCATATAAATCAGAGCCAATGAAATAATGAACCATATGCTAAAAACCTACATGCTTCACATGTTGATATAATCAACAAAGCAAAATCATTTCATCCTAACCATGCAAACTATTAGTTGAAAATGCAAAGCATTGGCAAACAAACTAATTGCAAAACCAGACGCCATTAATTGTGTGCAAGAGTCTGCATCTCTAGAGATGTTATACAATCATTCAAAGCACTGACAGCAGGGACATAAGCAATTAATTGTTCACGCAGTCTTCCATTTTCAACTTCCAGCTTGCTAACTCTTTCTTTCAGATGCTTACTTTCCATGTCTTTGGAGTAGTTTCTACGTTCAAGATTCTCACATGCATCAGCTAGCTCACAGACCTTTCCTTTAAATAATGTTTCATTGACAGCAAAAATTTGCAGTTCAGCAAAGAATGTTGAAGCCTGAGTTTCCCATTGTTCAATCTCATTTGTTCCCTTAAGTACTTCATCACCTAGCTTCTTTTCCCTCAGTTTAGTTTCTCCAAGCTCTTGACGTAGGTACCCCATTTCAGACTCCAACTTCTGATTCACTTCAGACAGGCATATGAGCTCTTCATTTTCATGATCCTTGTCTGAGGACAATTTCAGAATTTGATTAGCCTGTTCTTCAAGCATCACCCTGGCTTCATCATATTTAATCTTCAGATCTTCCACCATTCTTTGCAATTTTGTTTCTCAGTATGTAAAAGACAAAACATCTCAGCTGCTTCCAAAAGCTCATTTTCCTTTTGATGCAACATCTCCCTTTCATCCCTAATCTGACAGCTCAATTGATCATTGATAGATTCAACTAAATGTAGTTCAACATTTGACTTTACGAATGACTCTTTAAGATGTGAATTTTCCCTTTCTGCATTTTCTAATTTGCACACCATTACTCTTAATCTCTCATCAAGATCATCATTTGCTGAACAATGTTTATACCTGCTCTTCACCTAGCTCTTTAAGTTCCATGAGTTTTTCAAAGATAATATTCTCGTAAATCAGGGAAATATTAGATTGAGCTATTGTCTCATGGATCATGATGCATATTTCTTCTTCCAAGTTACTTTTCTCTTCACCCAGATCTAGAAATCTTCTCGTCAAGGACTTCTTCTCTTCCAATATCTTGCAACTATCCTCCCGTAAATTGTTGTGACTCTTTTCCAAGTCTGACAACTGCTTCCATAGATTGTCTGTCTCAGTTGTCATTACTTCCATTCTCTCTTCTCCTTTGCTTATTGTCAACTCCAACTCCTGATTCTTTTCCAATACCTTTTGGACCTCTATTTGCAATGCCAAGAACTGCTTAGACTGGATACTGAACTCCTTATCAAGGGTGTCTGTTTGTGTCACAAGATTTTCTACCTTTAGTTTCAACTGCTCTAGGAATGTAATCAGAATTGAATTCTCAATGTCCATTTGTTGGCTTCCATTGAAAATTGTGTCAAAAGATTTCTGCCTCTCCTGAAGTTTTCCATATATATGGTTCAGGAGCGCAGTATATAGGACTATGCAAACACTTGGGAATATTACATCCAGTACACCTCTTTATTCGACTCCTTATTTATTAAATGATATACTTTTCATCTATCAAATATAAAAAAAAAACAACTAATTTTATCTCATTTAATATTATTATCTCTAAAATATTTTTTATTTAATTACAGTTTTAATTCCAACAACAATTTATTATTACTGATATCAAGTTTTAATTAAAAAAATAAAATAGAGATACATTTAATTTTTAATTAAGATTGATGTAATTAAATGTGGTTAACTAACTTAATTTTTAATTAACAAGAAGAAATTTTTCTGTTATATTTGAGACCAAAGAGTGTTTTGTTTTAAAATTATTAAAAATAATATAACCTTTGATTCTATATATATGAATCATAGAACTTAATTATCAAGATCAATAAAAGTAATTAAATTAGTTATTTATAATTACTAGCATTTGGTCTTCTTCAAGCAAGAGATCTAAGCTCTTTCTGAGACCGAGAATGCAACTGCTGAAGAGTTTGGAAAGCAGTTTCAGCCTCAATGAAACGCAGTCTCTCCTCTTGTATGTAACCCCAAAGCCTACCCAATTCCTGCTGCTTCTCATTAAGTTCTTCACTTTGAGACCCCACTTTTTGTGCCAAAGATTGTAATTCTGACTGCAGAGTGTGATTTGATGTCTCCAAGAGAAGACACTTCTGTTCAGAACTCTGTAACTTTTCAACCCCATCAACTATCTTGGAATTTAGCCTACGCACCTCCTCTTCAGCACAAGAGAGCTTATACTCCAAACTCGAAATTATCTCCATGCATTGCTGATAACGGAGAGCAGCATCTTTCTTTTCTTCATTAAGTTTAGTAACTTGTAATTTCAAAGCTTCGATTTCTTTTTCTGCTATATCGGTATGCTCCTTAATCCTTCTTGCATTCTCCTCAGCTTCTTTTATTCTCTCCTCCAGTTTTGATATTGTCTCCAAGCACTGGTTATATTGAACAAGGGTAGCTTCCTTTTCAGGTTCTACTCTAGCTAGTTCCTGCTTTAGGGACTCAGTTTCAGTTTCAGCTTTAGTAGCTCGTTCATTAAGTTCTCCTGCTTCCTTTTGCAAAGAAGAAATATTTTTCTCCACATTAGACACAAATGTACACACATCAGGCACAGCTTTAGTAGCACCTACTTCATTTTCCTTACCTAGAAACTAGACACAAATGTACACACATCAGGCACATACCTGACTTCTTTGAGTATTCTATCCATACCATCATGAAACTAGAATCTGATTGATCCAATTCCTTCAATCTTACATGATTTTAAACTGCTAATGCTTCAGCAGATTCAGTTGCATCAGTGTGGACAATGGTTGCATAGTCCTTAGATCTATCACTACTAGAGAACCTGTTGGGGGTTCTTCTTCACTTGTAGCTCGAGGCCTCTCCCCTGCTCAAGCTACTGTGGGATCTGAACAAATTCAGCTACAAGTTCCAAATTAAAAAGGTGATGAACTAATAATGTTGCTATTCTAGATTACTTGTTAGGTTATTTTTCAAGTTTTATGTTTATGTATATAACATTGACACACATCGATTTCTTTTGTGCAGGTTGGATTAATCATTGTGAGAGGTGGGGAAACAATTAAAAGGCTGCAGACCAAATCCGGGGCACACATTCAGGTAGTTGTTATCGTTTACGTTGAAACATTTTATTTTTATACTATACATGTGTGGGGGATGATGGACCCTACTATATTACAATGCAATTCTCATCATTTTGATAAGGGGTGTGTGGTAGGGTTGCTTCATCAAACAATGATTTCTTAGCTTCTTTTTTTTGCAAGAGCAAGTTGTTTTTATTAGGTTGTTCCCCTCCAAGTTATTGACTAATTAATGTGTTGGTTAATCATAGGGCATCTAACACAGTTCTACCTGACACGCTGAAAATGAAAAAGTTTGGGCTGATTCGACCGGTGCTGTTCATCAAGGGGTCTGATTTGCTGTGCTAATCACAGGTATGTGTGATGTTTCCCATGCTGTTGTATTTTTGATATTTGTCTTCATATATAAATATTGGTTTGTCATACAGTTCATTACATTGTGAGTTAACCTTAGTTTCCCGTTCTTGCTTCAATCCAGTGATTAATACGAATAGTTTGGATTAATCATTGAATTGAAACTTGAATTGTCCGTTTGGACAGTTTGGGAAGTTTTATATTGTATACATGAATCCTGCATGTCAAAGTTAAGTATGGTTTGTTTAATTTAATGAAATTTTGGTTTATTGTATTTTGCGTTGTTCTCCGAGTGCATACTTGATCGGGGTGAGTTAAACTCACCGCGTTCATTTCGTGTACTTGGAGACCAATGCGAAATGCTGCCGAAATTTCATTAAATGTAACATACCATACTTAACTTTGACATATAGGATTTTTGTATACATTATAACTTCCTGAATGGGATAGGGCCACACCTTTTAGGTAGTTACTACACATTTTTATTCATATCTATTTGCCACAATCATAATCCCATTTTATTAAAGGTAATGGATCGTAGTTGGATGAAAGCATCACGCATTAGTGACGAGTATGCAACTGGGGTAGAACAGTTCCTTAAGTTTACGGAACTTCATGCACCAAGTGTGGGTGGGAAATTTTTCTGTCCATGTGTCACTTGTTGCAATGGGAGACGGCATACAGTAGATGACATCAGATCACATCTTATATGTCATGGGATCATTCAATCCTATGTTAAATGGATATGGCATGGTCAACCGGTAGATGTTCCAACATCGTCAAGGACTCCGACTGTTCATATGGATAGCGGAGATCACATAGAAGACATGATACGCGATCTTGGCCAAGACTGTTTTAGAGCAGCACATGCGCCAGTGTATGACAAATTACAAACTGATGCAACCAACGAATTGTATGCTGATTGCACAAGCTTCACACGATTGTGTAGTTATATAGTGTTAGTTCTGTTTTGACAGCTGTCTTAACATCATTTCTACGTTTTATATAAACTCATCGGTACTACTCTATAGTATCCTACATTACTTGCACAGGTGTTGGACTGATCAGACCTTTGCTTTCTCGTTCCTTTTTTCTCTATAGCTATGATTACTTTTTGGTGAATAATAGGCAAAGGTTCTGGAACCTCTGGGGGCAATAACTTCTGGTAGCCAATTTTTGGAGCCTGATGGTAATTACTATGCTTAGAGGAATGATTTGAATTGGGAATCGTAAATGGGCTTTGAAGCTTTGAGTAACAAATAGCTTTTGTCTTCAGGCAAATGACTTACAAATCATATCCCAAATCCTGAGGACAAAACAACAATGAAAGCTATAACCCAAGCAGTCCTTGATAACAAAGCTGATCCCTTGGAATTATCTTTGATACTGATGTGGACAGGTAAGAATCTTATTACCAATGTGTGTTTCACTGAGGTGACTACTGTTTTAGAATTATCTTGGAATTATCTTTGATACTTAATGACAGCTATTGTTCTTGAGGAAGTGAGGCTCATTTTCTTAGCTATCTCAGACCTAGTTTTCTAATCTCATACTTCTCTATATACTTCCTCCTAATTATTTGTGATATACTCAGGATATTTGGATTTGTGATGTGTGGAATGGTGTGTGAATGGAACATAATAGTCATTCATTTTTAAACATTACAGGTGTGCAAAGAAAGCTGGATATGGCAAACGAGGTGAGTCATTCCGGATTTCTACTTATGTCCTTTTTCCATTTTGCTTACTAACTCATACCCCACCCACCCATGCCTTCTTTTTACTGATTTAAGTATATGTTACCCTCCCATGCCTTTGTGTTACTCATTTAATATTTGGTGCCCACCCATACCTACACGTTACTTGTTGAATATCTAGTGCCAGACATTAAGGAAAATTTCAGGTTAGTGTTTACTCTAATCGCAACTTGTTGGCAGTTCCAGCTTTGTTTTGTATCCTTAGTGTGTTTGATTTAGAGGATACAAATAAAGTGATGAAAATATAAGATTTTTAAAAAAAAAATTAGAGTGTAGAAAACGTGAGTCCCCCCAAAAAAGTAATTTTTTTCTCTAATATTATTTTTCTCTTTTTTACCAAACACACCATTATTAGTTACATTATTGCTTAACATGATAAAAACCACACTAAACTAATTTTTTTGCAGGGATAAAAATTGGAATTTCTTTTAGACGATAAAATGAAATTAATTCTATAATATTGAGATTAAAAAGTTCTTTAAGCTTAATTTTTATTATCAAAATTTCTTAAAAGTCTATTCTAATCACTCTTAGAACCTTATTCAGTGTTTCTTAGTGACGAGAAAACAGAAACCTCTTAACACCAAGTAATAGTTGTCCTAAATTTGAACTGACCTTCCCATTTTCATGTTACCACTTACCTTATTTAGCTTTTGTTTCTCTGCTTTGTCACTTTGTCATTGTCAAATGAATTGGTTTACATTTTCAGTTTTTATTTTTAATAAGTCAGCTTAGCCAATCCTTCATTTCAATACTCTAAACCAACAGTTAGAATTGAGCTAAATATGTGGATAATTGTTTGTTCTGGTTCAGGAATATGCAGACCTTAGCTGACCATATCTTAGCTTGCTTTGGTACTTTGGTCTTGCTTTATCAATTTCATTCCCATAATGTTATAGGTGATTGGTAAATAGGCTATGTTAAATCTGATTATTCTAAGGACATGATCAATTATCTCTGTTTCAAAGGTATAAATAACAAACTTGAGAGAAGTTTTCTAATGACTCTATTTGTGTTACATTTATTGTTCATATCAGAATATTAGAAATGATAGCCATGGCACACACATTTTATGAGCAAGTTAAAAGTTCCACTTCATATAACACAATTTTTACCTTCAAAATTTATTTGGCTTATTTTATTTTATTTTATTGATTCACTAGAAAGAAGCAAAGAAAAGTCACTGCTTTTGGATGATGAAGAGAACATGTACTTGTTGAATGTCTTTGTAGCTCATACTTCATGTACAGTACCATTAGGAGCAATTTTTCAGCATGACTTTATTTTTATATAGCTTCACCAAAGTTTTGTCAGATCAATACAAATACAATCAAATTCATCAGAATTTTATATTTTATGAGTAATCTATATTGTCTCATTGCAGCAAATGAATAAGAGGATAAAATAACAGACAATGAAGCATGTTGTGATTTTAATTTTGTCAAGCTTTTGTATTAGTGTTTCAATTTCCCTGAAACATTTATTTCAGAATCCCTGACAATTCATAGGCTTTCAGCCGTCAAGATGCTTTTTGATAGTGTTAAATAGCTCCTGTGGGTTAGAGAGGACAGAAAGTGCAAACCCACTTTAGGCTATGTATCAAGAGGTAAGACATATCTAACCTAGCTTGTTATTCTTCTGTTTTAATTTTATTTTCTTGGTTTAGTGAATATTCTTTGTTATTTTTTGGTTCATTGACATCATAGTGACTTCTTACTCCTCATAATGCTATTGCATAGTAGCATGGTTGGCAGGTAACTTAGGCTCCATATTGGCCATGTGGTTGAAAATGGGGCTTCTTTGGTTCTGAGAGAAAACGGAGAAGCAGGGCAGTTAGTCAAAATCCATGTAAGAGAATATTAATGCATGAAGAGATGAAGATTATGTGTCCTCCTAGCAGCTACCCATGCTAGGTTTGGCTGAAACTTCTCTGGTTTTGTATAACACCGTACTGGTTGACATTGCATTTTAATGAATTGGAAAATATTTAATTTTACTTGATATCATTTAGTATTTAATTTTACTTTGTATAAGAGATTAATGACTTTATTTCATTTAGTATTTAGTATTTAATTTTACTTTTTGTTAGACAGTTGTTATTTTTAATTTCAATATAAGTAAAAATCTGAACATTTAAATTAACATACAGCTTGATATCAGCTAAATTATGCTCAAATATATATTAAAAAAAAAAAAACCAAACTAATCTACTACGGTTCTTCAGACCAACCGTAGTAGAAATGGATCTAATCAAAGTCAGTTCTTCGTACCAGCGTAGTAGTAATGGCACTAATCAACTACGGTTCTTCATACCAACCGTAGTAGAATTGGCTCTAATCAAAGTCAGTTCTTCACACCACCGTAGTAGAAATGGCTCTAATCAACTACGGTTCTTCAGACCCACCGTAGTAGAAATGGCACTAATCCACTACGGTTACGTATTAGAACCGTAGTAGAAAAGACGGAATATTTTTTTTTTTTTAAAATCGATTAATCAAAGACGGTGCATAAAATAAAACCGTAGTGGATATGCGACTATTCAAACACGGTTGGCATAATAACCGTAGTTGAAATAACTTTTCAAAGTCGGGCCGCTAACCGTAGTCAAAATACGTACTAATCAACGATGTCTATAATGACGACGGTCGCATAACCGTAGTAGATATGTGGCCAGAACCGTAGTGAAAAACAGATTTTGTAGTAGTGAGTGGCATGGAAAAATTTAGTATTAGTGTCTTCATCTCTTATCCAATATACCTTGTCCCTTTGTTTCCAAAACGATTCCTCTTGACTCTTAAGCAAGAAGAAAATTAAGATCATCTCTAAGATTTTTAAATGCACGAAGGTATGGAGGATCTGTACTGCACCTTATGAATTCCAATCTATCTTTGCACTTTTTGATATTATCCTTAAATTGAGAATGAATTCGTTAACCCCAAACCAAGAACTCATTCAAACATATGTGCAACTTTGATAGAAAATTAGAGTTGGTTGTTTCGACCATCCTTGTCTCACAACAAAATCAAGGTCACTCTCCTCCAGCTAACAATTTTCAAAGCATAAGTTCCTTTTTTTTTCTCCCAAAGTCACAACGAAAAATATGAAGGAAACTTAGGGAATGATCTGAAACTCTAACTAAAGAATTTGAAAGGTTGCAACTTGGTAAAATGTCCATCCAGTCGGGTTTAGCAAAAGGTCTATCCAATCTTTCTTCAACTTCATCAATAAAACCCTTTCTTTTTCACTAAGTAAAGAGGTATCCATTAAGGGGGATATCAATGAGATTAACATCAATTATGCCTTCTCTAAAACCTCTCATAAGCCATGATGGGTGGTCTCCTTGATCCTTTTTGTCTTTAATTGAAAGAAGGTCTTTAAAATCCCTTATGATACACCAAGGAAGATCTGTGTCATGAGCTAAGGATCAAATGAGGTTCTAAGAGTCTTTCCTCCTATTTCTTTTTGGGAATCCATAAAAACCTGTGAGCCACCACAAAGGTTTGTTTGGATACAACATTTCCATATTAATAAATTTTTTAGAGAAATTTATGAGACGACAATCAAACGATTTTCTCCAAAAAAATGCTAAACCGTCACTTTTACCAATACTGTAGACACAAAAACAATAATCAAAATTCAACTTTGCTTTTATTTCACCAACCCTTTTGACATGAACTAAGGTTTCGCAAAGAAAAATAATGTTTGGTTTATGAACACAAATAAGGTCACAAAGAAAATTAACTATGCGCGGGTTGCCTACGCCTTGACAGTTCCAACTAAGGCTACTCATTTTCCCTGGCAGACCTGGTTGCCAAGTCCCGCCATTAAAAAATGGTTGTCATTTTCATATTTGGCTTGGTCAACAATGGAGTTTTGATCATTCTGAACGTGAACCATGCTAGCCTCAACCATTGCAATTAATTTCTTCCTCTTCTTATCCCCCACAATCAAATTTGTTTCCATCTCATCATCAGTAACAACATCATTATTGGGATTGACATTGTTGGCATTCAATGCTTGATTGGTTTGCTAGGGTGTCATAATAATTGGTGTCTTAAATGTTGCAACCAATAGCTAATCACATTTCCTTTTAGCAACAATGATTGCCTCATTATTTGGAGGTTGCAATTTTGCATTCAGTGGCATTGAATTCGGTGCTCCCCAATCATTAGATGCCACGTGTGATGGCTGAGACCTTTCCTTGAGATGGTGAGATCCCCTCGAAGCTCCAACCCCATGAATGAAGACCATTGTCATTCTCCATCTTGAATAACTTCTGATAATAGTCTTCATTGTGCCCTAGAAACCCACAGAAATGACAGAACACATGCAACCTCTCATACTTAAACTTGACTATAGTTGTGTCTCCACCTTCCTTCCTAATGTTCTTGGTGTGTTTCAAAGGTTTTTTTTAACGTCGATCACAAATCTTATCCTCATGTAGGACATACATCCATGGGCTAAAATTTTGCTTGTCATCATAGTCCAAATATTGGCCCAAAAAGTTACCAATGTCTTGCCCAACAATTATCATTGTGAAGCCAAGAACGACATTATGAAATGAAATCCAAATTGATATTTTATGTAGAGGCACTTGATCGAGGACTTCATTTTCCTTGTTGAGAAAATGGTGACAACTTTTATTGCCTAGTATTTAATGCCACTACCAATTACAAACGAAAATAATAATTTTACAAAGAAAATAGCAATGCATTAATAGTGTAAAATAAATTTATACCATCATCTAATCATTACTTATTATTTATTGTAAGTTTGTTGACTTTTATAATAATTATATTTTTATCGGTTGGAATCAAAGACGATATAAAAAAGATTCACCGTATTCTTCAACTAATTGAGTTAGATCTTTTTAATTTTTTTCAATAACTATCCAGAAAGTCATTTAAACGCTAATTTGTGATTAAATAATATACAATCATGACCATTAAACTTATTATATATTATATTACTGAATAAAATAAAATTCTCAATTATTAAAATTTAATTTAATTAAATAATATTTGTATAAGACTGTTACAAAATAATAGTACATGGGAAATACTAGTAGTACATGTTAAAAAAAAGAACAAATGGAAACGTGGGAAGAAAACAGAGGTAGTTAGTCCGCTCCTTTGGCTGTTTTCGAATTGGATTCTCTATATATATTTCCCCTCGTTCGTGTCGTCTTTTTCACCCTTCTTTTCTCTTCTCTCACAAATTCGTCAATCAATCACCCACCGAGTTCCCACCATGGCCGAATCGGTGGAGCTTCCGAGTCGCTTGGCGATTCTCCCCTTCCGGAACAAGGTCCTCTTGCCAGGCGCCATCATCAGAATCCGCTGCACTTCCCCCACCAGGTACCTCTCTAAATTTCCGTTCAATTAATCGAAATTATAAACTTTCCGGCCTCGAATTCTTGTTTTACGCGCTCGTTTCGTTTGATCTGCGGGGGAATTTTTTTGAATTGAAGCAGCTGCAACTGCAGCTGTCTCTGTTGATTTGATTTTCTTTCGTGTTCGCCGGTTAATTTACCCTAAATAGTTAAATTTTTTGCAGTCTCTGAAAGTTTATAGAGATGGCTACTTTAGAGTTTAGACTATACTAGTTCTTAAATGATATATATATATATATATATATATATATATATATATATGTATGTATATATATATATGTGTGTGTGTGTGTGAAATTAGATTCCGAATTTTAATTTTGACCAACTGAAATAAATATGTATTTAGATATTAGGTACGATTGATTTAGTTTCCGGTTTCAGGATAATGAGAGAATTACCGAGTACTACTATTCGCTAGATATTTTATTTTCCAATAATACACTCTTTTTCAACTCCTTGACGCGTTATTATTATTACTTCTCCCTTGCTAAAGTTATGGGTCCCTCTTTAACAAGTTGTGGGTCTCTTCCTATTTAATTTGTCACAACCGTAGTACTTTTGTCAGTTGAAGTAAATTTCATGTGAAAGTAAAGAATGTGTTACTGACATTGAAATTATGTTTCTAAGGATTGCTTTGACAGTAAAGAGTAGTAGTATTTACTAGTTCATTTATAGGATTTTTTTTGGCTATAGTAGTTTACTCAAAAGGTGACGCATTATCTGAACCAAAAAGGTCAACCTTTTTATTTATTTCTGCATGTCTTTAAGCATTACGTGTGACTGTTTCCTTGGTTTTCTGAAAGTGTGAAGTTGGTGGAACAAGAGCTTTGGCAGCGAGAAGAGAAGGGGTTGATTGGCATCCTGCCAGTGCGTGATAAGCCAGTGGGTCCCACTGTATCTGAAGGTGATAAACTGGAATTTTTTTTGTGTTTCTTCCTTTAGAAAATGAACTAGTGTGTTTGGATTAGATTTATGGTGAGAAATAATCAATTATTTTTCATGGTGAATGCAAAACAACAAAATGGTTGCTTCTACTTTTTCATGCTACCACCATGATTTTGAAGAGTTGAATTGATTCTTGGTGTTATCCAAACACACTAGAAGTCTGGTTTGCCAATATTAATTTTTATTCTTCCGTTTCCTTGTATGTGCAGGAGCTGATTCAACAAATCAGAACTCAAAAGTTCAAGGCGGTGCATCGGATTCTCATAAGCTTGATTCAAAAAAGCAGAATGATGTTGCTCATTGGCATAACAGGTATAGCTCAAGTGAATACCTTTTGTATCATTTTGAGAACCTCAGATCAGGTTACTTGATGATAATATAATAATGTTATACATTCTAACAGTTTATCAGTCCACTGCAATCTGTATTAAGTTGTATCAGTCAAACATTGATAATAATGTTATACATTGTAACGGTTCATAAGTCAGTTGTCTTTTTCTTTTTTTTGGCTGAAGTGATGTCTTCTTTAATATTTCTGCCTTCAGATTTTCACATTTATAAAATTCTAATAATTCTCTAATTTTATAAAGTGAAAAACTTATGGCCTGTTTAGTTTGAAAAATGTTATCTTTTTTTCACTAATAATTATAAAGATATCACTTTATTTTCACTTTGTTTCTAATTTTCAAAGATTTGCATGGGAAATTGTGTAACCAACATTTTGGTGTTTTCACCATTTCCACCATTTCCTGTACAAATCATTTAAAAAATACATAAATTGAAAACTAGGTGGAATTTGTGAAATTATTGGAGAAATCAGGAAATGAAAACAGAAAGTATTTTCTTAAACCAAAATAGCCTTGCTTATCTGATCAAAGTAAAACCTGCAAATTAAGGTTGATTTTAATGGACCTTTTGTTCCAGGGGGGTAGCTGCCCGACCATTACATTTATCAAGGGGAGTGGAGAAACCAAGTGGGAGGGTCACATACACAGTTGTTCTTGAAGGTTTATGCAGATTTAGTGTCCAGGAACTGAGCACAAGAGGAATATACCATACTGCGAGGATAACTTCCCTTGAAATGACTAAGACTGGTAAGTTGTTAATCTTTTTCTTTGGCATTAGCTTTTGTATAGGAAATCTATAATTGTATTCTCTTATGGTTTTCTTGGTATTTAGTTACAAATTAAAACAGCAATTTGGATATTAATGATAACAATATGTATTATTTAAGAGTTGTATAGCTGATAGTGATATGCTTCACTAAAGATTTTATATTTTATTGTGATATTGTCTATAAACAAGTAAATGATTATTTGGAGATCTATGCCTTCCACTTGATGTAAATGCTATATATTGCAGTTTTTGTTTTCTGCCCATGAACATTCAGTGTTATAACTTTTTATTGTATACTTTCTATTGAGGAAAGGACATTTGAATTTAAAAGGCCTTGAAGTATTTTTTCATGTACTAAGAAGGCCACTGAAAGCACCAGTTGAGAGAGTATATTGTATGGTTTTTAGTCCTATGATGGGAGGAAGTTTTTAAAAGGGATCTCATGGTGATTGGTGAATAGTATCTTTTAAGGATTTGGTCTTTAACTGGGTGTAATGGCATTGTGTAATCCATATAGTAGACAACACTTAGTGGAATAAGGTTTTTGTTGTTGTTTTCAGCTTAGCAAGTTTGCGACATTTTAGCATTATGGTAAAAATGGAGAAAAGAATTTTAGAATAGTTTGCTGATGTTTCGATCACTGATAAGATTTAATTCATTATCTCTGAAGACGCTGAGATGCTTCCATTTTTTTAATCCAGAACTGGAACAAGTGGAGCAAGACCCAGATTTCATAATGTTGTCTCGCCAATTTAAAGCTACTGCAATGGAGCTTATTTCTGTTTTGGAGCTGGTAAAGCTTTTACCTTTAACACTTCTACTAAATTGACTGAAAAACATGGAAATGTTATTTGAGCATTGAGCTTTAAAAACCCTAGTATTCTTTTAAGAGTGGTTGAATAATATCATTATAGTCCATGTTTAAAATTTGAATTAAATATTTTGGGTTATAGATATGAACTTTTGTTTTATAGTTATAAACTTAAGATTTTGGGAATGCCATCCTTTTTGTGTTGTATTTGTATTAGTAGCATATTTCCTTGCTTGTTTACAGAAACAAAAAACTGGTGGAAGGACAAAAGTCCTTTTGGACAACGTTCCAGTTCACAAGTTGGCTGATATATTTGTTGCTAGTTTTGAGATAAGTTTTGAAGAACAATTATCTATGCTGGATTCAGTTGACCCCAAAGTGAGGCTTTCAAAAGCAACTGAGTTAGTTGACAGGCATTTACAGGTGAGTGATAGGGTTACTGATGCTTGATTTGGTTCTGGTATTGTATCATCTCTAATTCTACACGTGTCTGTCTATGTCAACAGTCAATACGTGTAGCTGAGAAAATTACACAAAAGGTTGAAGGACAATTGTCAAAATCTCAAAAAGAATTTCTTTTGCGCCAGCAGGTTAGTATTCTTGCTCCTCTTTATGATATTTTTCTCAAATAAAAATGCAAGGGTATAGGTTTTAAATTGAGAAAAGAGGTAGACCTTACTAAAATTCAATAACATGTTTCAAGCCAATAGTTTTTCCAGACTATTATGACAAGTAGGAAGTCTGTGTGCACAGTATGCATTACTAGATAATGTTTTGTCTTTCCTTAATGGCAGTAATATATGATATGTAAGTAAATAACAGTCTATTTTGTCAAGAATTAAGAAAATCTTGGCCGGCTTTGCTGCAGATTAGCATTTTGCTGCTTTGTTTGTGTGTTAATCTAATTGAAATGTTTTTGTTATCTGTTTTATGTAAAATATATTTTAGATGAGGGCTATAAAAGAGGAACTTGGTGATAATGATGATGACGAGGATGACCTGGCTGCCCTTGAAAGAAAGATGCAAAGTGCAGGAATGCCTCAGAATATATGGAAACATGCACACAGAGAGTTGAGGTACTTTTCAATGGAAACATAATTAGACATGGTGATGAACTGATTATTGATCTTTGTGAGGGAATTACTTGCTATAAATGTTTTGTAAAAGGAAAACAAAATGATATTATCATTATTCAAGTGATTTTATAGCCTTGAAGAGACAATCAATTTAAACTATAATTTCTGTCTCAGGAGGCTTAAAAAAATGCAGCCTCAGCAACCAGGGTATAGCAGTTCAAGGGCTTATCTAGAGCTTCTTGCTGATCTTCCCTGGCAGAAGGCCAGTGAAGAAATTGAACTGGATTTGAGAGCTGCTCAGAAAAGGCTGGATAGTGATCACTATGGTTTAGTGAAGGTTAAGCAACGGATAATTGAATACCTCGCGGTTCGCAAGGTTGTCAAACACCTGTTACTATGCTTTTCTTGTCTTTGTGAAATTTAATGTTACTAATTTAAGTGCATGTATACATTACAGCTTAAACCAGATGCAAGGGGTCCTGTGTTGTGCTTTGTTGGACCACCAGGTGTTGGGAAAACATCATTGGCATCTTCTATTGCTGCTGCTTTGGGAAGAAAATTTGTACGCATATCCCTTGGTGGAGTCAAGGATGAGGCTGATATTAGAGGACATAGGAGAACATATGTTGGAAGCATGCCTGGGAGGCTTATAGATGGATTAAAGGTTCAACTGCATTGAAAATTTTGAACATTACTAGTACTAATAGCTTCTGATTTGTATGACATTTGCTGATTTGCAAATACATGTGAGAGGTTATTGATAGTTTTAGATTTTGATACATGGAATGCTTTCATTTTCTTGTTTGCTTTTTGTCATTTGATTTTGTCCTAGTGAATGTGACTAGAACTGAGTTGGTATTAGGATCCATAGAAGATTAAATACGAGATTCCAAAATGCTTACACAAAACTGTAGTACAGAAAATGCTGATTCAGTTAGAGTAGAAAGGGAGGAGATAACAGGAGATTCAGTAATTTTTAAATTGGAACCTTGGAGCGTTCCATTTTAAGGAATGAAAAATACGTTTATGAGGATTTGGTGCATATGACATTATGACTGGAGTATTAGATATGATAATTCTTACTTCTTTCATTGCATTCTCATTTGGAATAAATCAGAGTTTTAGACTTGCAGTAAATATAGGAAAGAAAGATTAAGAAACAAATGCAACGTTATCTAACAATGATATTAGAGACCACTGAAGTTGAAGGATTAAAATGTTGATACGGAGGTTAACAAACAGTTATGATTGCTGATTAGTGAATTCATGTGGCTGAGTTCATTGTTCTCACATCTTCTATGATCATATTATGTTAGGTTTCTTTTTGTTGTGCAATTTAGAATACTCCAGAGAGAATATAGAGGTTAATAAATAGTTTTGATTAGTGAATTCATGGGGTAGTGTTCTTTATTCTTTTATGATGATATTATGATGTAAGGCTTATTTTGTTTTATAATCTAAAACATTCCATCCATATTTGCTAATTATTGTGTGTTCGTACGAAACTTGGATAATTTTAATTATCATATTTTATGGATGCACAGATATAGATGGAGAGGACATTATTTCTTATATTAACATAATGCTTCATAACAAGTATTTTAAAGCTGGTATACTGATTTTTTTCTTTCTCTACACATTGTAACACATATTTGAAGTCATTAAGGGCAAGCGTCAAGATTGGACCAAACAAAATTGAATATATATAATAGAGTTGTTGCTGTGTTTTTCCCTCATGAAATCTTAGATTGATTGATGCTTTTCACATGTAACCTACAGAAAGTAGCTGTTTGCAATCCTGTCATGTTGCTTGATGAAGTTGACAAGACAGGTTCTGATATTCGTGGAGATCCAGCTTCAGCATTGCTAGAGGTTCTTGATCCAGAACAAAATAAATCATTCAATGATCAGTATCCTTTACTCTTAAAGATGTGTTCCCTCAATTTGCTCTTCTCTCCTGTTGGATGTGATGATATATGTACATAGATATCCTTTCTGATGAATAAAATTTCTCTTTATACACACCCCCACCCAGCCACACACAAAAGACTTAAGTTGAAATAATGGATAATGCAGCAGCTATTTCCTGATTGGGGAAACCTGTTCTTTTGCATATTTACTATCTGGTTGTTAGCCCACATTTGAGTTTTTCCCAGTGTAACCAAGATTCTTATCTTGATCTTGATCTAGCTAACTAACAATAGATTTTTGTGAAGACTTCACCATCTGCCTTTTAGATGATTTGACTGTTAAGGATAAGTTAATCTTAATTTTAGACTTTTTTTAGTAAGGGAATTGTGTTAATGTATACCCTGATATATCTATTACTTGACCAGAATTGTTCATTTTTCCTTTTTTCCTTCCTTATAATGTTCATTGCTGAGGATGATATCTTATCCTCCTTATTACTGACATCAAATCTTTCCTCTTATTATTCACTAATATTTTATCTTTAACTGTAAAAACAAAAGAAAAAAATAATCTGTAGTTGTTCCTTAATGTTAGCTAGCTATTTGAATGTTCCATTTGATCTATCCAAGGTAGTTTTTGTGGCTACAGCAAATAGGTTGCAACCCATTCCTCCACCACTTCGTGATAGGATGGAAGTAATTGAGCTTCCTGGATATACACCTGAGGAAAAGCTCCACATTGCCATGCGGCATTTGATTCCGAGAGTTTTAGACCAGCATGGATTGAGTTCTGAGTTTCTTCAGATTCCTGAGGTACTGAATGTATTTTTATATAAAAATAGTTTAGAAAAGTGAAAAGTTTCTGCTCATTAAGGGAAAGTGCAAAAGAAAAGGAATAAGGAGACACATGATTTATTATTAATTTTACATGGAATAGATTAATGTATGAGTGAGCAATTAATTTTATAATTATCCATAAATGTAAATATTTTTTTCAGTTTTCACAGACTTGGAAAATTACTGGTTTCTGTGTTTTGATTAGGTCTTACATTATATTGATTGAACATCAAAAGTATTTCTTTACTAATCTTTACGATTGCATTCTTTCCTTCTACACGTTATTGTTCTAAAGAGATGCTATAAAACTAATGAAAACATATGAAGCATATTAGTCTCAACTGAAATACTTTCTATACCATTTGTGTTCTTAGAAAGCTATTTTGTATAGAATTCTAATAAAGACCTGTATGTAGGCAATGGTGAAGCTTGTCATTCAGAGATATACTAGGGAAGCTGGTGTGCGAAACTTAGAGAGAAATCTAGCTGCCTTGGCTCGAGCGGCTGCAGTAAGAGTTTTAGAGCAAGAACAAGTAGTTCCATTAAACAAAGGGATGCAGGGACTTGCTACACCACTTGTGGAAAACAGACTTGCTGATGGAACTGAAGTTGAAATGGAAGTGATACCAATGGGTGTCAATAGTCGGGACATCTCAAACACGTTTAGGCTGGCCTCTCCATTGGTTGTTGACGAAACTATGCTTGAAAAAGTGCTTGGGGTAATTGATGATGATATGTTACAATGTGTGTTTACAACATTTGTTTGATATATTACATGTGAATGAACTGGCTTGGTTATGATGTCATCATGAAAGATTTTTCATAAGCAAATCTTGAAGGAAAATTAATTTGATGATATACTCTTGTAGGAGTAACACCTAATTATTTGATGTCATTTAATGCAGCCCCCAAGATTTGATGATGGAGAAGCTGCAGAACGTGTGGCTACCCCTGGGGTCTCTGTTGGGCTAGTTTGGACTGCTTTTGGTGGAGAAGTTCAGTTTGTGGAGGCTACAGCTATGGTTGGGAAGGGTGAACTGCATCTCACTGGACAACTTGGTGATGTAATAAAAGAATCAGCTCAGATTGCACTGACATGGGTAAGCAATCAAATCTAAGTGCCTTAATTCTCCTTCTGTCTTGATTAGTTTTATCTTACTAGCATCTCAACATGTTTTATTGGACCATTGGAATAAGGGGTGTAACAGTTCTGTATTAAAAATATGTATAGCATCTTATGTGTATAAGATTATCTAGGGTTGTGGTTTTTGAATAAGCATTGTATCTTGAGGCTTTGTTCCTGTTTCGATCCAATTACAAAGTGTCACGTTTGTAAGGTCTTGAGCTCTGCAACTGTAATGGTTAGCTTGTGTGATGTGGTCCTCCAAGTGTTCTTATCAAACAATATTTAGAGCTTTCCATCGTGTTTCTCAGTTGCAAATGAGTGGCATGGGTGATGAAGCTAACATTGCTGTGTTTGTTGAGACCAGTCAAAGGGTTAATGCATGGTTAGCCCACATGGGTGCTAGGGTTATAGAATGTAGTGGGATGTTAGAATCCAATTGCAAGGTATGAGACTTGAGTTCTATATTAGCAATATGGGATTCTAGAGGTTTATAAGGTCTTGGGTTCTTCAACTATAACGACTAGCTTTTTGTAATGTTGTTCTCTTAGGGTTCTTATCAGTTCCCTTTGAGAACAACAAGATGAAATAGGTCTAAAGTAACTCTAATATTTTAAGACTGAACCCATTAAGACTCTGTATGAAAGAATAAAATTAAAATCATTTAATATATCTCGTGGTGTGCACTAGTGGCATTTTCTTTAATTTTTTAGCCTTAATTTGTCCATTTACATTCAAGGCTGCATTATGTTTGTCACTACACATTGGCTGTCATGTTTATCTTTTTGAATACATGCCATCTGACTGTTATATATGCTCAACACATGGATTAAATCAAGAACTGTTACTTGCTTTTTTACTATCAAGGATTGCTTTTGTAGGTAAGGGCAAGGGCAACTGATCTTAAGCTTGCTGCTACAGAAGGATTTAATATTTTGGAGGGCCGTGACGTACACATACATTTTCCTGAGGGTGCTGTACCTAAAGATGGGCCCTCAGCTGGTGTGACTTTGGTCACAGCATTGGTATCACTTTTCAGTCAGCAAAGGGTGAGATCAGACACGGCTATGACGGGAGAGATGACATTGAGGGGTCTTGTTCTACCTGTTGGTGGTGTCAAGGATAAGGTAAAATTCTATATCTTCTTAACCTTTGTCAACTTTTGGAGAAAATGACTTTAATAGAATGAATTCAGAGCTTAGGCTTAAATTAAGTAACATACTAATAATAAGGACAGAAATATAGTAAGATGAAAATCTAACAAGAAAAATAAAAAATAAAAGTAAAGCACCCGTGATGGGATAATATGAGGGGAAGGCTTATATATATATATATATATATATATATATATATATATATATTTTACCTAATGAAATAACCAATTACCTAGCAGAATTATACGAACCCAGTTTGCCATTACAAATGGAATAAATGTTTTTGCAGAGTTAGTTTGCAATTTGGGCCTGGCTTTTAATGTATGGATCATATGATCAAACAACAAATTTCAGACAGTAAAAGATTAAGACTATAAAAGGTGGTATGAAGTGACTTTTTTCAATGTTTCACAGATATTAGCTGCACATCGTTATGGTATTAAGAGAGTTATTCTGCCTGAAAGGAACTTGAAGGATTTGGTTGAAGTACCATCGTCAGTGCTATCCAATTTGGAGGTAATTCTGCTTCCATGTTTTGCAGCATCGTTACACAGTTTACAGTTGTAAGCTGGGCATGTTTCATACTAATCTAGACAAGTATTTGGTAATTGGTATTTAAAATTCAATCTCTAATTCACTTTTAACTAATATATTTTCAAATCTTCAGTATGCCTTGTATAGGCCTGTTTTCATTTTCTACATTTTTATGGTGCTCAATCGGGTCCTTTATATCTCTTATCATCAATGTATCAAAAAAATATATCTCTTATCATCACTGAAATGAAGCACAAAATCACACTTCCTTTTTTTAACTTAACAGATCCTACTTGCTAAACGAGTGGAAGATGTGTTAGAGCATGCTTTCGATGGTGGATGCCCTTGGAGGCAACACTCGAAGTTATAGCAGCATCCTTGATTTGCAGGACGAGTTAGTACACCGTTGTGTTTCAATCAGTAATGGCTTGTATATCAATTCAACATTCGGTCCCTTCCTAATCCATCATCGCCATTGTGATATCGGGGTCCGAGTTTGAGTACTTTGACCTATTCGACTGATCGTAGTTGAGCAAAACTCAAGAAACCAACAATTTGGATGGGAGCTGAGCTGACATCTCCATTTATCATTGGGAATCCAGTCCACCACAGTTTTAATGTGTAAATGCTTTAGCTTGAGACCAACTATTGTGGAAGAAGGTGAGCAACTGCATCCTTCGAGTGCTCTCCATACAACATCTCCGGGTCACACTTTTGTAAACTATTTACCCTGTCACTACATATATACATTTTTAATATATATTGTGCACAGATCATAACAAGAGAGGGCTTCCTCTCTCTTTAATGTGGTTCCTTCTTCCTGCATGTCAATCCTTTTCTTCATGTTTTAGTCTTTAGTCAGTAAGGCCGAGTTTCGAAATATATTGTCAACTACATAGTTATTCTTATTCCTGCTGCATTTGGTTGGACTTACAAAGATACTTACATTAATCTCACCTTGGACTTACAAAAATACTTACATTAATCTCACCTCGAAGAGACAAGTAGGGGTTTAAACTTGTGACATGTTAGATGTGAGATTTTGTTTTGTTACCAATTTCTTGAGATATCATATAAGAAATAAAAGATTGAATCATGAAATTAGAAATTACAAAAATGAAGCATTATACAATCAATAAAATTCACACTATATTAATGCGTTCTCATATAAAATATTCAGGCTATATGTGATGTGTGTATGTCACTGTAATTTACATAGGTTCTAACTTATACATTTATGTATTTTATTGAAAAAATAAGATAAATTTTTTTTTTATAGAACAAAATTTGAAGAAAAAAAAGTAGCTTTTAATTAAGTTGTCCGGATGAGTTATTTTACAGCTTCCACAATTTAACTGTATAGTCCTTCCCTTGAATCTCAAATTGACTTTTTTCCCCCCATTGATTTCCTATTTTAAGTGAAATTTTATCTTTTATTTTATTTTAAATTATCTTTATTTATTATGAGGTATTGATTTGTTTTAAAACTATTCGTATTTTTATTTTTAAATTTTTTATTACATGAAATAGATTTTTTACTGAAGTGAGTAAGTAATTTAATTAAATAAAATTTGATATTTTCAAATATTTATTTTATTTCTTTAAATTTAATTTTGATTTTAGATTTTAATTTTTTTTAGTTAAATTTGTGAAACTTTGATCATAACCAGACTTAATATGTTTTAGTCTATGATAAATTAGTAAATTTTATTTTAGATTTCTAACCATTTTTTATTTATTAAATCCCTAATAAAATATTTTTGTCTTTATTATTTTGTTTTAATCCTTTTGATATATTAATTTTTTTATTTTAGTCCTTATAATATTTTATTTATTTTGTATTAGTCACTTCGAAAATATTTAATAACGATTAATAACAAATGATCCAAATATTTTATTCATATTTTTTTTCCTCTCATTGTAATGATCAAAGACGAGTATCTAGTATTATCATGAGAATAAAAGTTATTTTCTACAATAACCACCTATTTCCATTTCATTATTTCATATTTTTCTTTCATTATAAAATGTAAAGTATTTTGCTTTAAATATTCTTATTGATGAAAATTTTACTTTATAATATTCTCACCGATGGAAAGTATTTTGTTTTGAATATCTTATAAAATGTAATATAGTGATCGATTATTAGTCTCCAACCTTACTTCTCTAGCATAACAATATTAAAAACATGCAAGTTTCTGAAACTTAGGTCTCCAAATTCCTTTTTTATTGAAAGTTTTTTTCAATTAAGCCAATGTATTCATTTTAATGAGTTATTATTTCAACATCACAAAAAAGAATTCATCATCTTTTTCCGTTCATCTTTAAGAGTAAGTGACAAAAGAAATACTCATACAATAAGAAGGTATATATTGAGAAACAAATTTAATGAGAGTTTCTTTACCAATCCTTAACAGATGCTTTATGATCTAGTAATTAATTTTCTTCCACATTCTATCCTTGAGAAATCCAATAATAACCTTTTTCTTTCTACCAATGATGGAAGGTAGCCGCAAGTACTTCCGTGTGCATATAGTTTGTTAGGCACCAATGAGTGAGCTGAAGTTCAATCACGTAACCTATATATAAAAACACATTTCTCAAAATAACAAATGAAATCAAATATTAAATAACCCAAAAGCCACAAGTAGTAGCTTTTATCCAAGCATGAAAAATCACGTCTCTTGATGACCAAACGTATTAAGTTAGCGCGAATCCTAATCTATAATAACATGATAGCTCTTTCGAAATAGGCACTTATAGTTTTGGATCCTAGCAAAGATTGTATTGCCTGCGCTTATCAAATGTTTCGCTTAATTTGTTAAGCGTGAATGCGTGAAGCAAGAAAATGTAGCAAAGGTTGGCACCACTCACCTAGATAAATGACAAGATGGTCTTTAATTAATCTGGTTGTTATGTGTTTGCATAGTGAAAAAGCCACGAAAAATAATGGGATCTTCTCATTTCAATTTAATATTTTATAAAATGCAACAATATTTTTCTCTCTCTATACCACACTATTAGTATCAGGTCAACATATGTTTGGATTGTCACCTCATTTGTCATATTAACATCGACAATTTTTGTTAAAAAAATCAATGGTACAATGAAGATGAATAAAAAATTGCTAAAATTTGAAATCACCAGAGAACAAATGTGCAATAATATTTTGAGGGACCAAAATTGTGAACAATCATAAAAAACTGCATGGATAAAAAGTGAATTTAAGTCAAAATAATAATATAAGTTTTAATATATAATTTATTACATATAATCTTAATCGTAATTTTAATTAAAAGTTATAGTTTTTTCCCTATATAATGTATTATTATTCAATAAGCGTATATTATTAATTTTTAAACCATGAATCTTTTGCTTATAAATATTAATTTTCACACTCTTAATAATAAATTGTTTATTATCAGACGTGTTTTGTACAGATCTCGTTGAATAACTCAATTTAAAACACACTAGGATTGGCCTAATTGAAAAAAAAATCAATTTATTTTTAGGTGTGTGTGTGTGTATCCAAAATTACATGAGAAATTTAATAACACTATATGCTACTCTTCTAAAGTGAAAAAATATGTGAAATAAAAAAGCAAAGCTTTATTTGCTGTTGATTTAAATTGATGTATTTTATAAATACAATCAACTTAGCATTTTAAATTAATCAAATGATATATATGTTGGCTCTCACTTTTTTACTTTTGATATCTCTTCACTTTAACGGACTTCAATCCATCGATATCACACTAGTGCAAGGAGATTATATCTCATCACACAATTGAATAAGAATTCAGATCACTTCCCAATTTTAACGATATATATATAATCCATCTTTAGCTAAAAACAAAGACGGATGTTACAAGGAGAGTACCTCGTTTTTTCTTCTTCAAAAGTATGTGGTTTTAAGCTTTTCTCAGACTCGTTATAATTTTAACTTTTACGTAACTTTTAATTATTTTAATATAATTATGCATGTGGCTTCGATGTTCTATGGATAAGAGCCCACAATGCGTTACGTGACAAAATTTCCAGTGGCTTCTAGTATGACACTTATACAAAGATTGTCAAAAGGAACCCAATCAAAACAGAAGTGCAAACAGAAAGCAACAGAATTTCAGTTTCAATTTAGCATTGACACAAAGTTTTCATAAACTAATTCATTAATTAACGTGTAGCATCAGATTCCTAAACACCAACTACAATAAAAATATATAATAATGGGTCCATCACATTATAAAGTCTAAATTAAATCCCATTTCTCACAAACCTAGATAAAATCAAGAATGAAATTCGCTTCATACCTAGTGATGATTTTCTTTATCTTTCTCTTTCAATACTCAAACGGCTCCAACCTTATCCTTCAATCATGCAAAGAGGCCTCAAAGAATGACCCAAATTTGAGCTATGATTTCTGTGTTGCATCCCTTGAAGAAACCTTATCCAAGTGTCACCCACCACCCACCAACCTTGAAGACCTTGTGGGCATGTCAATTAATCTAACCAAATCCAACGTAACCAACATGGTTTCCATTATTTCAAACCTATTGAAGAACAAAACTTTTGATCAATACACAAAGGCTTGCCTAAAAGATTGCTTCGACCTTTACTCGGATTCGCTTTCGGCTTTAGATGATGCTGTGGTTGCTTTCAAGTCCAAGGATTTGGACACGGCTGGTATAAACTTGAGTGCTACCTTGGATAATTCTGTTACATGTGAAGATCAATTCAAGGATAAGAAAGGTGAAACTTCTCCTTTAACAAAGGAGAACAACGTGTACTTCCAACTCAATGTAATGTCTCTGGCCTTCATCCAAATGTTTCGTCAACATCATTGAGGAAATTGAGAGCATATCATATACAATTATAAATTCTGTATTGTGTGAGTCATGAAATTAATTTTATGAGCTTTATATAAGCTTATATACATGTATAATTGAAGTGTGTGTAAAATACTTTATTTGTTATGATGATGTATTGAGATTGAAATTATGAGGTGCATGTAATTAAAGCCCTTCATATATTGGAATGGCTTTGAAGTAGTGAAACTCTTCCTCTCACTTTACACCCGAAAGTTTGTTATTCGTTCTGTTTTTTAATTTGTTGGGTTTTGGTTGATGCGTGATGATCACAAATGGGAATAAGTGTCTTATTCCATTATTTTTTGAATGGTGACTCGTGGAATAGGTGAGGGCAAGTTTACAGTTAAGCTTGATTTGACTCATGGAGGATTATTGCGCCTCAGAACGTGATCTTTTCCTAGGCCCACACCATGCACCCATTTCTAACGTGGGTTGGGCAGTTCCTATCTATCCCTAATTTCATATTTCATTTTTATCTATCTAAGCATTAAATTACATATCGGTAACAAATTGTATCAAAATTAAATAAAAAAAATTAAATAATCCATATTTTAGTATATTTTAAAAGTTTATATTACGTCAATTTGAATTTATATAAATAAAATAATAAATAATTTTAAATTAATATAAAATTTTGTATATATGATTTTTGTAAAATGAACTTTCAATTCGTGGTTTTAATAAAATATTATTCAATTGAGTATTATTAAATTTATTAAATGATGTAACAATTAGTTAAAATTATACCAGTATAATTAAGTCTGTTCTTTTTTTTTTATTACTAATTTTAATTATAAAAATATACTATCCATATTTACTATATTATTATATTGAAATTTTATCCTAATTTATTGAAATTATTTTTTTTGTATATAATGATTACAAATATTTTATTAACTTTTATATAAATTTAATCTTTTTGATAATTTTAAATTTTTTATCATAAAAAATGAGTGACCCATGAGCTAGCTCATTTGACCCTAGTCTACTAAGGGTAGGTTTAGGTAACAAAATGTTAGCTTAGCTTAGCCTAAGTAAAATATGTATTAACGCGTGATAGGCCAACCTGAATGAGTCGAACTAACCCACAATGATAAGTCTAATCATATATCCCATCTTAAACACATGAATATTGTGTTAGATGTCTCATCTCAAATGCATCAATATTGTGTGTTTCAAATCTAGAAATTGTATGTCAAATGTCTCATCTCAAACACATGAGTAATGTGTCTCATTTGAGAGGCTTGGATATTGTGTGTTAGATATCTCATCTCAAATGCATGGATATTATGTGTTTTTAAACATATAAGAATGAAAACTAACAATAAAATTGTGTTACTTAAACATAGAAATGAATTACTAGCTACAAAATTGTGGTTATTTTTAAAGAAGAATTTAGAATATAACACAACAAAAAATTGAGATTTGACAACATTTAAAAAATAGTAATAAATTATGAAATGTTTTTTTAATAGAAATTATGAAAAATGTTACTAATTGTAATGAGCAATATTCTACAAGATTGATAATTCTGAAAAAAAAAAGTTGACAAGATTTTAACATATCATTAATCATGTTCAAACACATGGGTAGTTGCCATTCAAAAAAAAAAGGTTCTTGCTAAATACACCTTTTATTTGTTAATTAACCCCCCTTTTGTCATTAAATTTATTATTATCAACTATACCCTTTTAACCATGTTTCTACACCCCTCTTCACTCACACTCGTCCTCATCCTCATCATAATCCTTGTTTGCATCTTCTTTTTCCTAAACCTTCCTCTTGTTTCTACATCCTCATCATCACAAAGCTTGCCTCCCACCTCAACCTCTCCTCCAACATGACTATTGTCAACCTCTTCTCCCTATGCAACGATGCCCTTGATGTGTTCTTCTTCTTAGCCCTCTTCTTCGGCCAATACCACATCAGATTTAGTGCCATCCTCTTCGTCTGCACCTTCGTCTCTTCCCTTATCGCCAACTTTGGTGATATCTATGTTGTGCCCTCTGTAGTTGATCCTACACCTAATGAAATTCAAAAAATACAAAACAACCTCAACATAATAGAAAATATGAGCAAGAAGTAGTATTGTTTCATGTGTTTTCCCTTATGTAATTAATCAAAAGAAATC